>CM069436.1:91037392-91369811 GCA_035610365.1 Aquatica leii | reverse complement strand
CTTCGCTGGGCGTTTGTGCTGGGTTAGACTGCATCGATAATTTATTAACGCACGACACTGACCGTTTACACAATTTATTTACTATTGCAAATGTTACGATTACAAATTTCAAACAAAGCCATTAATAAACAATAACACAAACAAACAAAACTGATTTCATTAATAATAAAAATTAAATTTATAAACGTTTAATGATCAACTCTGGAACAAACGATCCGACACCAGCTCTTTTATCTTATCAAGTTGTCACCACCAAATATCATTTAAAACTGCCCTCTTACAAGTTACATTTTCTAGCTAGTGTCGTTTCATTCGCATGAAAGATTGTAATTTCACACGCGTTCCTTCCCAATCAGCAAGGAAACGTTTTTTCTTGTTTTAAAAACGTTACAACGTTTTAAAATAGTCGAAATAAAAATGTTTTTCCAAAAAATATTTATGTTGCGTTTTAAAAATATTTCATTTAAACATTGATATTGAAATATTTTAAAAATGTTTTCTAAAACATTTTTTAGTAACATAAAAAACGTTTTTGTGCTGCCAACGTCGCAAACGTCAATATTCGTTCGTTAGTGTAGTTACGTAATGAACGAAAAAAGCTCTAGGGTGGCAAAATGAAAACTAAGAATCCACATAAAAGTAAGTATTCAAAGTCAATTAATATATTAAAACGAGTATGCAACAGTTGGAAAAATCATTTTAAAAATCTTGAAGTTCAGTTAAAATTGAAGAAAAACGATGTTAAAGTTAATGTCAAATTTGACAGATTTAGTAATAAATGTAGTACCAACATTATATTTCTGTTGATTTTTTAAATTTTTTTTAATATAGAATGTAATTTTATGAAAAGCAACACAAAAAATAATGTACATTACTCTCGTCGAAAGAATCATAGCATAACTCACTCACATGCAACGCTCGGCCGTGCGGCCTCGCGTCGCATTAACGTTCGTTATGCTATTTCTTACTTTCGACTCTTGTTACGTAAACTACTATTTTGCTTTATTAGAAATCATACTTTTGCTTGCTTTCACCTATACACTTGTTTCTTTTATATATTGTAACAAAAACCCAATTATATGAAATTTTGTTACAAATTATTAATAGATACATATAAAACCTTTTCGTTTTTCTAAAAACTTTCTTGGCGATTTTGTATATTATAATTGCATTATTTTTTAAGCTTCAAAGAATCAACAATTTCCATGGTATTACTCGCTATGCTGTCTAATGTATCGTTAGTGTATCAGTTTAATCGTTTTCTAATTTAAGTTCTAGTGAAACTCAAATAGATACTTTTAGTTTATATCAGCATTTATTATGGTACGTTTTTTTTTGTTTTTTTGTTGCAAGAAATTTTGCTGAAGTATAATGTTATTTGTTACAGCAGTGGTACACTAAAACGTTCATTCTATGTACTTTATGATTTCCATTCTTTGTGATGTTTTAAGGTTATCAAATTGATACGATGTTAGCCCTCAGTAAACGCATAAATAGTGCAGGCATAAAACATCTTAAGATAATTTTTCCATATTATGAATTGAAGTATATTTTTATTTATGTTTGGATCACGTTCGCATGGTTCGTGTGATATATTGTGTTATCACTATACGTACGTTCGTTAAAATCTAAAACTGCTGTGTTCACTGGGCCAAATGGGAGATTTGAACGTGCTCAATAACCAATTAATCTTGGTATGTAATTTTTTCAGTATTTTTTTTGCAAAGTTTCAAAATCTTGGATTGTTAGTTCTGGTTTTCGTTTTTACACAAAGAGGTAGTGAACAGTTTTCTTATTTTATAGATAATATCCTTCGGTGTGGAGGAACGGCAACAATAAAAACAACCTTTATTGTTCAGGCCTTAACAGATAAAGGTTGTTTCTATTGTTGTCGTTTTTCCACTCTGAAGGATCCTATTCATTAAATAGAAAAATTTTTAATTAATTGGAAAATTTTGAGAGGATTATTATAATTATTTCAATTAATATAAAGTAATTACATGAATAATGTTTGTTTTACTTTTATGTTAATGTGTTAATTTTTGTTGTAGGCATCAATTGCGTTTACAGCCACATGAAACTGACTACACGAAGATTGTATTATTTATCTTTTGTAAGCATTTTAGAGCTGGTTCTATAATAATGGTATAAATGTCAGTTAAGTTATACTTAATTTGATTGTAAAATGCTGTCGTTATTGGCTAGTATAAATAAAACTAACAGCCAAATATGTCAGTATTTTAAAATTAAAGCAAGTATAACTAAACTTACATTTATACCATGATTATAGAACTGCTCTTAAGTATATTGCAATATTTAAAAAAAAAACGTTGATTATACATTTTTTATACATTAATGTAACATTTGTAAAATATTATAAATATATATAAATAATATTATAAATAATGTTTTTTAAACATTTTTAGAATGTTTTTCTAACATTGACTTTGCAACGTAATTCTGGCCATTAAGACGTTTTTGCAATGTTTTTAAAAATGTAAATATATCTTTTGTAAAACGTTGAAAAAAACATTTCAAAAATATTTCCTTGTAGATTGGGTTGCCCATATAAGGCAATATTACAAAATATCAAATCCTTATTGGTTGATTCTAAGTTATTAAGTTACAAAGACTAAACATTTTAAACATAATTTATGGGAACACAAACAAATGAGTGCACGTGTATGCTGTTCATAGAAGTAGGCAAGATTATATTCAGTGCCTCCGACATGTATTAGCGATTTTAAACCTTTTATTGATATGTTTGAAGCTGTAATTCATACAAACACTAAACTCAAACCTGTAGAAAAATTATATTATTTAAGAAGCCACCTTGAAGGTGAAGCGCTTAATCTTATAAGTAATTTACCATTAACAAATGATTCTTATACTGAAGCATTTTCTATTTTAAAGGAGCTTACAGTAATGAAACTGCATCAATCAATTGACCATATTCAGGCGTTTTTTTGGACTTCAGGTTTAACATTTTTGGGTTGGTAAAACTGATGAATTTTAAATCGCCCTCAAAAAATAAAAACTTTTATTGGTTGTCAACAACGACCTCTCTGATTGATGGGTCATAATGAATTCCAGTGATTTGTCAAATCGGGTTGGTAGCAAATATGGACAAAAAGATTTGGTTGTTATCATGAGGTTATTGTTGCTACCAACCCGATTTGACAAATCACTGGAGTTCATTATGACCATCAATCAGAGAGGTCGTTGTTGACAACCAATAAAAGTTTTTATTTTTTGAGGGCGATTTAAAATCCATCAGTTTTACCAACCCAAAAATGTTAAACCTGAAGTCCAAAAAAACGGCTGAATATGGTCAATTCTCACATTGATGCTTTATTAAACATTTCAAGAATTCAAAAAAACAATCTTTCGGTTTTAAAAGATTTTGTTTCTTGTATTAAACAGTACCTTGGTGCCTTAAAAATGTTAGGTCCGCCAGTAGAATGCTGGAGTGTCATGTTAGCAGTGCTGGGCAGTAACGAATTACTTGTATTTCAAATATAGTATTTAAAATACAATTGTATTTTGTAATTTGTATTTAGATACAATGCAAAATAGTATTTTGTAATTTGTATTTCAAATACATTGTTTGATGTATTTTGAGTATTTCAATTACATCAATTACTCGAGACTAACGTAAATCAGTAAACCGTTAATTTTATACGCTATAACCGTTTCTTAATTTAAAATCATATCGGACAGTAAAAAAAATGTTTATAAAATTCAATTCAATACAAGTTTATGTTTTTCGGCACAAGTAGAACGTCTATTTTCATTTGCAAATTTTATACATTCACTAACTATACGTAGTTTATTATACAAACAATTTAAAAGTGCTTAGTTTTTTGAAGGAAAATAGCACTGATTAAATAAAAGAATAATTGTAACTCAGAGATGGTAAAGCTATTTCGTTATCAGTAATTACTCACAGAATTAAAACACGAAAGGTTAAATGCATCTATTGAATTAACTACAAACACAAAATAAACGTTGCACAACATTAAGGTCCTAAACAATGTTTTAGGAAACACTTTCAACTAACGTACAAAGTAATATCAATAATATAAAAATAATTTAAATGTCGAACAGTGAAGATCCGTTGCAACGCACGAACAACAAGAAATACTCGCGTACGTACTGCGGCCGTAGCGCAATTTGGTTGTTGCATGACTGCCGGGCCTCTGTTCATGCGAGTATGCATTTAATTGTTTTATCTTCTCCGATGACGTACCCTGGAAAGAGTTGCTACGTATCCTCCCCTTTGGATGGAACTACCGTCAGGTGACATCCGTCTTAGTTCGTAGTACTCGACGAATCAAACGAAGTAAGGTGTCGCCAGTTGATGTACGACAACATTCTCCCACACATGTAGCTCTGTTTGAATTTGTCGCCGGCTGGACAGGTCGTCCGTGACTGAATGACTTCACCGTCGTGACTACTTCTGGAGCTGCTGTCACTGGTTGTGCATCTGTGGTTTGTTTGATGACAGCCTGGCGGTTAATCTTAGGTCGTCCTCGACGTCTGGTTGGACGAATAGGGGCAAAATGCTTCATCGTTGTTGTCGTCCTCCACAAAAGGTCGAAGTGCGGACACACATGATAAGACCCAATAATCTCGTTGCGGGTTGCTGACACTCGCGATTTTATACGTGGTCGGCGAACACTGTGTTTTTATTAGATACGGTCCATCTCGGCGAGGTGCGAACTTCGACGTATATCTTTCGCGGCGTCACTTAGCGCGCGTGCACTTCCACGAGAACTTTGTCACCAGGTTCATAAAGGAGCGACTACCCTATGGCGTAAGTCTGAACACCGCTTAGACGCGTCTTGTCGTAGTTCATTTGTCTCACAGGCACGACTGAGAGTGCTAGCGCTAACTTACGAAGGTACGGCGTTATTTCAGCTACTACGTTTTCATTATCGATGATAGGCGCGAAGATCATGATGCACGTCCATTGGAGTACGCATTTCTCTTGCAAAAGATAGGTACGCTGGGGTGTATCCAGTGGATACATTTTTGCACTATTCTATCTTAAAACGTACAGAGAGAATGTGACTCAGGCCATTTTGTGTGGTCTTCGTGTACTAATATTGATAATTGAGTCTTCAAATCCTTGTTTCGTCGTTCCTCTGGATTCGAAGACGGATGTCTCAAGAGTGGAATCAGGATTTTGTTTTATACCCAAACAATATGTTACCTTTTGCATCACGTCACTAATAAATTGAACACCATTATCACTTATTATACGTCTAGGAGTCCCATATCGGAGAAATATTTCATCAATCCAGTACTCGGGCACAGGTCTGGGCGGTGGCCTGTTTCAAAGCGAATAACTCCATCCATTTAGTTCCGGTATATTCCACAGCAAGTACCCAACGTTCTCCATATTCTGCCATTTGGCAAGAGGCCCAAACAGATCTATAGCAAGCGTCTCTCGAACCTTTGGGCAAGCACTGGGAGTTTGCCAACAGTCCTGCCGATTTTTAGATTGCTTCGGCTTAAACCTTTGACGATTCCAAACATTTTCGAGACATGGTAGGCAATGTCACGCGCCTCAGTGTAGGCCAGTGTACCTAGCACTAACTTTAGCAATGGTTTTGTCAACACCGTAGTGTCCGGCATCACAGTGCATCGTGACACTCATGGAGGATATCTTTAACGCTCGAGGTAGGTATGACTAACTGTGCCTCTTCCGGATTCACCATCAGGTGAGTATCTATAGAGGACGCGCCCAGCGCGTCATAACATATCCTCGATCCGTCCACCGAGAATAATCAGTGGTGTCTGCCTTGCGAGGGAGATTCGAAACACTCGATAATCTGCCGTAGGCTTGGATCTTCAATTGCTTTTCTCCGAAGGTATCGAGGTGATGTGCGCGGCATCATAGCAGTTACATGACATATTCCACCAGGAATCATTTATTGCCTCGGTGCACGGCGGTCGAGATAACATATCAGCCACAACCAGTTATATTTACCTGGTAGGTATTCTATTCGAAGTTCGTATGCTTATAAAGTTAACGCCCACCTAGCTAACCGGCCGCTCAGTAGACGCAAGGACATGAGCCACTTGAGTGGTTATTGATCTGAAGCAGCAATGACAGGCAGACCCTCAATGCTGCCCACGAAATTTTGTCACCAGCATACACAACGGCTAACGCTTCGCGCTCCGTGGTACTGTAGTTTCGCTCCGCTGACAGGAGGAGTCTGCTCGCATATTCTACAGAGTCTCTCTTCCGGGTCCCTCCCCTGGAGAAGACATGCTCCAATAGCATATGAACTCGCGTCTGTCTTCGAAATATACGTAGGCTATAGTCAGCTTGACGCAAAATTAGGGGCCTAGGTTAGCAATCGTTCCAGAGTATCGAAGGCGTCCTGTTGCTCGCTGATTCCACACAAAAGTAGAATTTTTCCGCATTAGGGCACTCAAAGGACGTGAAACACTGGCGAAGTCTGGTATAAATCTTCGAAACCAACTACGAGTTTGGAGGAATGACATCACACATGCTTAACCGTACGGGGCGGACGCATCTCTAAAATTGCACTTATTTTATTTGGATCTGGTTCGATTCCGGTCGCGGTGATCCGCATGTCCTAAGTACTTGACGCGCGTACTCGCAAACGTGCACTTGTCTCGATTTACGTTGCTTAAATAATCGTAAACGTTCAAACCACTGATTTCAAATCCGCGATATGACGATCAAAGGTAGAGTGAAAATAGCAGCAGGTCATCTAGGTGCGCTAATATGGTAACGTTAGATAATCCTGGAACGGAATCTATCGATCCAATCGCTTCTGAAACGTCGATGGCGCGTTACTACAACCAGAATAGCATTCTCATAAAGCGATAAACGCCAAAGGGTGTAATAAATGCCCAGTTTTATCGCGATCTTCCTATTTAACCCAGCGATTTGGTAGTATCCAGCCTTCAGATCTAAAGTGGACATGTACAGCGTGGATGAGAGTAGCGTGCAAGAGAGTCATCTATCCTCGGCAATGGATACCTGTCAGGCACAGTAATGTAATTCAGGCGACGGTAATCCACGCACAGTCGAAATGTGTCATCGCTTTTTGGGCACTAATACTACCCAGTACCCGCATATGGGGATTCTGCTCTTCTACGATTCCTAACTCTAATAACCTATCTAGTTCTTGTTTAAAGGATGCCAGTTTTCTTCGGAGAAAGGCGGTATGGTAGTACTGAGATTGGTTTGTCATCGGTCAACCTGATCTCATGCTCGGCATGCAGAGTCAGCGTCACACCCTTTCAATAAATACATCTTGGTTTTCGTTCAACACTCCTACTAGTGCCGTTTGTTCAGCTTCGGTTAATTGTATCCCCTCATCTGGACATCAAAGTGGTTTCAAATGAATCGACGATGTACTTCCCGAGAGCGAGGTTCCTCCAAGAAATCATATAATTCTAAACGGTTATCTGCAAAAGACCATTGCATCAAATGCAATCTCAATAATGATATTGGCTGCGGCAATAAGATCTACGCCTAAAAAAGTATTTTTCCGGACGTATGCTCGAGTATTGCCACAAATGTAGTCTTTACACAACGATCTTCATAATGTAACATCGCAGGTAAAAGGAGTATGTGCTGCTGCGTTTTTCGGATTCCCCATCCGCAAGGACGGTTATAATATTGTTTACGGAGTAAAGAATCTTTTGTTCCATCAAATGTTTATGCATAATCGATGACCAGCAATACTGCATTTTGCTCCGGTATCAATGTAATACTAATCCTTTTAAACCACTCACCGTTATGGCAAAGAAGAGGTCTCGTATTAGGCTGCTCCTGCATCCGTTAACATAGAGTTCAATCAGCGCCACATCATTTACAGTTATCCGTGCGGTTGATGGGTTTTTGTATCGACAAGTCGGACAATTGGACCTTACAAAGCCCAAGCTACCGCAACCGAAACATTTTATAGCCGACGACGATTGGTATACAACTTCAGCGGTTGTAGTGCACTACTTGATTTTAGGAGATTCTGTGTTACCTTTCCGTATCTTTCTACTACTTTCAGACTGGTTGTGTCCAAAATGTTTGCAAAAATTACATCTCAGCCTTGGTTTTGAATCAGGTTGAGTTTTATATTCTCTCGAGACTTACTTCCGCGATCGATTCTTCGAGAGATCAGGCGTGTTCTATTAGGTTATCCAAAGATGTGATTTCGTCACGCGATATTCTTTGCCGGGTTCTTCGATTTAATAATCCGTAAATCATGTCTAGTTTGTAGTTATCATAAGAAGAATGGAGTTGTGCGAAGTAAGCGCGAAAGTAAGGCGACCCTAGCGTTAGTTACAAATATGTCCGTCAGTTCGCGATCGCCTTGTTCACGAGAAAAAAGTTCATGAAATCGCACACCTGTGTGCAGGCTTATTTATACCAAAGGCATGGCGTAAGGCAAATCAACGCGCTGCTTCCCAGGTAGTTATGGAGATCTTTTGTTCCTTGCCACCATGTTGCTGCTAGTTTATCCAATAACATGGGTAATCCACGTAACGCGTTAAGCGTCATTTACGATAACGCACTCATTATAAATACTAATCGCATTAATAAATGCTTCTACGTCTTCTTCGCTTTGACCCTGAATACCGTGATTTACATTGTGCAAAATTACACGATCCTGCAGGAGCTGTATCACTGCTGTTAGGTTTGGATTTACCGAAATACTGCGTAGCAATTGTTCTAAGCTATTGTTGACTCATCACCACCTGTTCAGCCATCGTCGTTTTTGTCGATGTCGAACGCTGAATGATAATTGTGTTTTGCCGCTTTTATCCACTAATATTGGCGGTTTTCGAACACAGGATTCACGCCAACGTTTGATTTTAATTAATTGTCGCCGTAACACTGCGTTTTGTACACAATCGTTTCCAGTAATTGCACAATAGAATTTTTAATGGCACTCGAAATTTTAATTTTTCGCGAAAATAGTCAACACTGAATTTTGCTTAAACTACAGCGTTCGTGCTTTATCTATGAATTTACGCCACAAGTTGAGCGCCAGATGCCAACTCGAGATGGTAGAGCTATTTCGTTATCAGTAATTTTCCCAGAGAATTAAAACACGAAGAGTTAAATGCATCTATTGAATTAACTACAAACACAAAATAAACGTTGCTTTTTAACATTAAGGTCCTAAACAATGTTTTAGGAAACACTTTCAACTAACGTACAAAGTAATATCAATAATATAAAGTAATTTAAATGTCAGACAGTGAAGATCCGTTGCAACGCACGAACAACAAATACTCGCGTACGTACACGACCATAGCGCAATTTGAGTTGTTGCATGACTGCCGAATATTCATGCGGTATGCATTTAATTGTTTTATCTTCTCCGGTGTTGTGCCCTGGAAAGAGTTGCTGCAATAGTTAAATTTGTCAAGTGAATGAGGATTATTTACACGTTACTTTTGTGTTACAAAGTAATTTGTATTTTTAATTGTAATTGAAATACTATTTTATATTTTGTATTCTATATCTTGTATCTAGTATTTTTAAATACAGAATATTAATGTAATTTGTATTTTGTATTTCAATTACCTAACAAGGTGTATTTTGCCCACCCCTGCATGTTAGCAAGAATGTTTACTAAAACCATTGATTATATATCTAAAACTAACTATCCTATATAAAAACAATGCTATTAGGTACTACCACCGCAACCTAAAATCTATTCAGAAAAATTAATTTTTATAACTATAATAATAGAATCGACAAAACAACGTATAGAAGGCGTTATAAAATAATGAGTGAATATAGAATGTAAGAACAATAGCAAATCATTTAAAAAATACAAAGCAGATGATATAGCGCGATGAGTAAAGAACGAAGATAATATTAGTGAATGAAGGTTCAGTAATTTTCTGTTATCATGTTGGCACTGACATTAGGCAGCATTAGGTGTGTTTCTCAAATAAACGATAGAAACAAGAATAAAGAGAGAATGAAAATGTTGTGATTCGAAAAGTAATGATCCATAATTCTAAATAAAGTAAATAAATTTAATATGAATTAATTATAATCCAAATGCAGCTCTCTAAATTATTTATAATATTTTGCTTCGTTATTCTTTCTGTTGCTGAAGATTATAATCCCTATAAGATCTTAGGGGTATCGAGGTTTGCAAACACACAAGAAATTAGAAAGGCTTATAAACAACTTGCAAAAGAATGGTATTATTTCTGTCGATTACTTTTCACTTTTAACAGTGATTTTTATAGGCATCCAGATAAGACCAACGATCCTGAAGCTCAAAATAAGTTTGTTCAAATTAAACAAGCTTATGAGTTGTTGTCCGATAGCGAACGTAGAGCTAAGTTTGATCAAACGGGTATTACTGATGATACGTACAAAGAGAGATTCGATTATTCCCGATTTCACGTTAATCCGTTTGACGACATATTACATCATGCTTATTTTAATTTCCAAGAAAACGATATTTCGTTTTTTCATCGACTTTCAATTACTTCTAGATATTACGATAAGACTATTCTACCAAAGAGTGTACATACACCATATTTGATACTGTTTTATACTGATTGGTGTTTTTCGTGTTTACAAACTGCTCCGTACTTTCGCAAATTGATGGATCATTTGGAACCGCTAGGGGTTGAATTTGTGACTGTACATACTGGAGCTGAACCAAATCTGGCACGACGTATGAGTGTTCATACTTTGCCTTGCCTTACAACTGTTATAGATGAAAACGTGTATGTTTATAAAGAGACCATTACTAGTGTACAAAAAATTATTGGTACGTTTATTTGTGTATATATATTTTGTTGAGGCTGATTTGTACATTGTTTAGAATTTTTACGTCACCATTTGCCATATAAATTAGTTACAACAGTTACTGACAATAATATTGAAAACTTTCTAAGCGGTTGGGAAGATAATAAAGTGAGAGCATTAATTTTTGAACCACAACAGCACGTCAGGTTACGATATTTAATTACTGCTTACCATTTTCGTCATCGAGTTACTTTTGGGTAAGAATTTTTTTTTTGTAATTTATTAAGTTTATCTGTGTTACAATGTTCTTGTCTGTGATTCAAATTTCCTTCTTCAACTATTTGAAACAATAGCAAAATCTTTTAAGTTTCTGCACTAACCAGGGTAAGATCGCACCCATCCTAATTGCAACCAACATCATTCCTGTAGAACAAGTATCTGTCATGCCAGGGAGAAATTGTTCAGATCAGTTTATTGAATGTGGTTTTCAGAAACATTTTCTGCATTCATAGTCTTAACTTATGCTTATGATACAGTGTGGTTGGTTCACCTTCATAGGAAGTGCTCATTAGGCTGATGAGCCAAATGCTGCGTGCATCTGATTAGGATAACAAGTAAATTTCAAAGCAGAATGGTCTTTCACAAGGATCTGGGCCAAAAAACTTCAGAACCTGCACTGGTTTTCTCTGCTTCTGAGTATTGCGCAGCAGTATGTGTAAACACCTTCCGACGTCTTCAAGAAAAATCCACTCAATAGCTTCCCATACTTAGCAATATAACTCCTCCTCAGCTGAAAACATCACTTTGAAAAGTGTGTTGCTAATTCAACTGCGTTTCTAAGTGGATCTTTTCATACTAAGGATTCTGTAAAAATAGTCTTAATCAAAGCACAGCAATTATATTTAGTAGTTGAGTACTTCTTCATACAAATTAGTAACGTAGTCACTTACGCCACTGCAATTGGCTATTAACGACTTTAGGTTTTTTTATCGCTATATCGATACGCCCGACGTATAGTCATATTGATACGTATCACTATCGATACGAGGACCGACTTCTAGCTTTCTGTATCAAATACCAACATGGAATTTGTATTGATCCGTATTGGAATATTAATAAGAATTTTTTTGTATACCTAATCATATTGATACGTATCACCACATCGATACGTATCATATCGATAAATCGATACGACGACCTACATCTAGAGTTCTGTATCAAGCACCAATACGGTATTGTTATCTATCTGTATCAGAATATCAATATCTTTTGTACAATCATATTGATATGTATCACCATATCTAAACGTATTCCTATATCGATACGTATGACCATATCGATATATCCGTATGACGGCCTACCTCTAGTTTTCCGTATCAAATACTAATACGCGAATCGTATCGATACGTATCACTTTATTAATAGATATCATCATATTGATACAACGATTTAGTCCCAGTTTTCTGTGTCAAACACCAATACGTGGTTCCGGAATATCAATAAGAATTTTTTTGTATTGTCATATTGATACATATCGATATATTGATACGTATCACCATATCGATACCACGGTCTACATCTAGTTTTCTGTATCAAACACTAATACTGGATTCGTATTAATATGTATCGGTATATAAAAAGATTAATTTTTGTATTGTCATATCGAGTCCACGTTTTCTGTGTCAATGCGCGATACGTGTTGGAGTATCGGTACATCGATACGAATATTTTTTAGTATCGTCATATCGATACAACGGCTTAGGTCTAGTTTTTTGTATTAAATAATAATACACCATTAGTGTATCGATACTAATCTTTTTTGTATCGCCATATCGCGAAACTTGATGTATCTATTTATGGATACTTATCAGAATATCCATACGAATATTTTTTAGTATTGCCATATCCATATCCTCGACGTTCGGTACATATCGATATATCAATACGACGACACAGTCTTAGTTGATCTTGCGTCTTCAAATATATCTGTCGCTACTATAAACAACGCTACTATCCTTTTACTATACGGTTAGTGAACCTATTTTTGATACATCAATTGTCATTGTCAGTGATTGTAGTTATTTCGGGTGTTGTGTGCCTGGTTTTGTTTCTTGCAAGATCGAATCGATTATGTAATGAAACGTTCGAGAAATTATTTGCAAATGCAAGAGCCTTCTAGAAGCTGTTATCCATCTTCTGGAAGATATACCGAAAAATAAGGAACACTCGAGAAGGATTTCCTTATGTGTATATATACCGCCGAAATAAATCGTAGGTCAGTTATTTGCCGTAACGCGAATGCAGCAGTATTAAGAAGATTATTCAAGTTGAGATAAATAAGTCGTTAGCACGCGTGTGTACATAAATATACCGAGAATAATCGTGTACGTGATTTTTAGTGTAAACAAGTGTGAAGCTATCCGCGGACGTTATCTTATCTTCGTGTGAGTGATAGTGTTATACAACGGTTATACATAAATTAGTGTAAGTGTTTTCATTAAATATTATTAGGTTTAATTAGTTTGGTTAATTTAAAAGTGTACATATTTCTAGAATAAGTAAACGTATTTAGTCGTTTAAATAAATTAGTCTTAATAATAAAACAAGCAACAGTAATATATAGTAAAGCGGGAATAGAAAGTCTTATATAGATGCTTTCTTGTGTATGGTTTGTGCTAGCTTAACTGATCAATTTAACGAGTAATTTAATTATCATGTTATCGTTTGCAGCTTTGCCAATTCCACGGATTTACATAACGACTTTCAAGTACCATTGGACATGGATACAGTATTGTTATTTAATGAAAACGTTTCTCGACCAATCGCAAGTATTACAATGAAGGAAATTCCAACTCAGACGCTTCACAATGTTATTTCGTCTAACCAGTATTTAGCACTTCCAAGATTATCTTCACAGGTGTGTACTGTACATTCAGCGCTTAAGGTAATAATATGAAATATATTATAGAGCGTACTGGAATCTTTGTGTCCGTGTGAATGGAACAAACCAAGAAAACGTCTCTGTGTAGTTTTAGTAACAACAGCGTCAAATGGACACGATCCGCATAGACAATCATTTAGACATTACGCTCAAGCTTCTCCGTATAGCACCGAACGCGTACGCTTTGCTTATATATACCACGATAAACAAACCGAGTTTGTTAATTCTCTTATGCCAGGTAAGTTCTCTTCCTACCAGCTACCAGTAAGCAATTTCAATCTTTGTACTTAGAAGGTGAAGATTTAACACCTCTACTAAGCATCGTTATAATTTGGCGACGCGATACTTCTCATATTAAATACGAATGGTTACCTAATAAATGGGAACTGGAAGATAATCTTAATGATACTGTTTCGAAGCTTGACCATACAATTAGTCGATTATTAAAGTCGTCGGAGGCTCTGACTTACGAAGCACTTGTTACCGATTTGTTTGATGAGCACGCAAAAGGAATTATTGGACGAATAATAACGAAATTATTAGTATTCAGTGAAAGAATGTACGACGGTTTAAATAAAGAACAAATTTTACCGGCATTATCGATCATTGGAACTGTCGTCTTCATCATTTGTGTTGGATACTTCATGGCATATTTGGTGTAAGTATTTTTCATAAATTTGTATCTTTGTAGTTGCTCACAGGTATAGGATAAGCGTATCTGTAAAAGCTTGTGCCTCGAGTAACCTTTAGAACAGTGGGATAAACATCCGTTATTAAGCCAAATAGATTTTGATTTAATCGGATTTCCTCTTTATATCTCGTCTAACTTTTTAATGATTGTGAGGGTCATGATTTTTAGGGTTTCCCTTGTGTGAATATTGATTATACAACGAAGTTTATCAGCGAATTTGGAGGTTTGTGTTAACTAATAGTTCGTGGTCGCAGTTAACAGCAACGTGGCTAAATACTTGTTAATTTACAAACTAAGAAAACTTACTACATCGTAAGTAGTTGAAAAAAATAGGGTAAGAAAGTTATTAGATACAGCAAAACCAAGTACTAGAGGAATGAAAAAACAGACGAATGCTCTGAAAAAAAAACTGAAGTATCGAAAACATACTCTTCATTCACTTGATTGATTTTGGTGCGTGTGTAAAGAACGAATCGGATCTTTAGATCTTTGGCTTTTTTGTACTGTCGTGATTTTATCGGAAATACTTGACGTTTACGATTCTATAAATTACATTCTTATTAAGAATTTTTATTCTGAGTACTTTCTGTTGGTGTGTTTTGTGATAGATTTTAGTTATGGTCAATGTAGGTTCTAGGTTGCAAACCGCGAAAATAAACCGATTTCTGCGAGAGGTTCAATTTCAATTCAAGTTAAATGCAAAATACGTTCTTAAAAAAAGTAACGGCATACGAATACCTAGGAACCATAATAACAAGAGACGGGAAAATAGACGCCGAATTAACGAACAGAGCGAATAAATCAACAAGAATCTATTATATCTTAAACAAAACAATACTAGGACACATAGACAAATGCAATTGAAATGAAGCATCTTAGGAAATTAACAGGGAAAACCAAGTGGGACAGGATGAAGAATGAAAACATTAGAGATATAACAAAACAAGGGTCAATAATAGAGAAAGTAAGAAAGAAGCAATTAAATTGGTAAGGACATGTAGTGAGAATGGAACCAGATAGAAGAGCTAGAAGCATGACGGTATTGACAAGGCCAACTAAGAAACAGAGAGGAATGCCCAGAAGCAAATGGATGGACGAAATGCGAGAAATAGTACAGGAGAAAGGAAAGACACTAGATAAAATGAGAACCGTAGCGAGGAATCGGATTATCTAGAAGAAATGGGTACAGGAACTGAAACGACGACTGAGATACAGGAGACGAGAAGAAGAGTAATTATTTGAAGTTGTAACTGGTTATTTAATTTTTTTTTTAATTTATTTGAACGATCATGTAGTGTTTTACATGCCTTCTTGTAATTTAATATTATTATCTATGGTAAGTGAACCGTGTTTTGTACAAATATGCAGGAAGCAATGCAGCAGGATTTCATTTAAGTGGCAAGGTAAACCGTCAACAATCGGATATGACCACGGAAAAACCTCATGCCATTGTGCAAATTGAAAGGGATTCTCCAAAAGTGAATGTTTTTTGTGCTGTTTCTAACACAAAAGTGTACGGACCGTTTTCTTTTGTGAAAGAAATGTGTCCAATATAACCTACCTCGATTGCAATTGCGGTTACTTCGCTGATATGATGAGGTGCGTCAGTATCTAAACCAGAAACTCCTTCATTAGGTAGGCCGTTGTGCTGAAGCAGGTTTACCATTGTTAGCGTTCTCAATTTAAGGTATTATATATAAGTTTAACTTTATTCGTTGCCATTTGGCTTACAAATTTGATCGTGTTGTCTATACATATATACTACATTTTCTTGAGGTCGTGTTTGAAGGTGATTGAGTGAGGACGTGTTTAATAGTAGTGCGGAGTTTTGGGTAATTTAAAGTGATTTACAGCAATTAACTTACGTGGGCGTGGTGAGGAAAGTGAAGTGAAGAAAGGGATTAGAAGTACAATTGTAATGTGAGTAGTAGATAAGTACATTAAATTATGGATAAGAAGATATAGGAGGCTCCAGATAACGTGTGCGAATGCGAGCGGATATCGCGGACTTGTTTAAAGGTCAAGCGCGCTTGTGATAACAGTGAAATACAAACGTTTATTTATATACTTTTCTAATATTTGTGGCGGGCGTTAATTAAATACAGGTAGAAAGAATCATAGTAACAAAAAATTTTAAAATTAATAAAGAAAAAAATTAAATAAATAACTAAATTAAAAAAATAAATAAATTAAAAAAAAATAAAATAAAATAAATAAATAATAAATAATAAGTAATAACAAAAGGGGAAAGGGATGAATAAAAGAGAGAGAGAGGAAGAGGAAAAAGAAAGGCAACAAATATTTGAAAGAGGAAAGAAAACAATAAGATCACCAGACATTAAAAAGATATCGGAGGAGAACGAAGGAAAAACCGCAAGGACAGAAGGAGGAAGGAAAGAAATGGAGGAGTTAAAAGAATTAATGAGAGAAATGATGAAACAGATGGAAGAAAATATGCAAGGAATAAGACAAGAAATCAAAGAAATGAAAAAGAAATGGGAGAAAGAGAAAAGAAGTGGGAGAAAGAAAAGAGAAATTGGTGGAGAGAATAGAAAACTGGAGAAAAAGTGGAAGACGAGGAAAGATGGAAAAGAAAGAATAATATCGTGATAAAGGGGTGGAGAAGTGAAAAACCACAAAAAGACTTAGCAGTGATGCTGGAAGAAAAATTAAATGTAAAAGTAGAGGTGAAAAAAAGTGACAGTAATAAACAAAGAGAAGAAAAATGAGATGGTGGTGGCGGAAATCGGAGGATGGGAGGAAAACAGAAGGTAATGGCGGAGAAGAAGAAATTAAAGAATACAAGAATATATATAAGTCACGATTTAACATGGGAGGAAAGAAGAGTGCAAAGAGAAATAATGAACATAGCGGTGGAAAAAAGAGCGAAAGGAAAAAGAGTATGGGTAGGGTACAGAAAAATGGAGATAGACGGAGACAGATACATATGGAACGACAAGGATAGGGGACTGAGCAGAGAAAGGAGAGAGAAATTGGGGAACCAAAAGGCAAAAACTAAAGGGCAAAGGGGGTGGTAAAGGAGGGAAAGTTGACGAAACGGCAAAGAAAAGGAATAATGAGAGATGGAAATGGAAAAGAAAAAGAAGGGAGAAAAAGAAAGTAAGGAAGAAGGACCGGGCCAGGTGACTGAGCTGAGAGTATTGTTTTGGAACGTAGCAGGAATAAAAAACAAGGAACATGATTTCTGGAAGTACATCAAGGAACAGGATGTAGTGGGATTACAGGAAACATGGATGGAAGAAAAAGAATGGGAGTGGTGGGAAAAAGAGTTGCCGGAGGAATTTGAGTGGGTGGTGCAACATGCAGAAAGAAAGGAGCGGAATGGATGGAGGAAGTATGGAGCAGGAGGGAAAAGTTAAGGGGGGAGAAGGGATAAGAAAATGTAGTATATAAGTTTAACTTTATTCATTGCCATTTGGCTTACAAATTTTGGTCGTGTTATTACATTACATATATATTACATTTTCTTATCCCTTCTCCCCCCTTAACTTTTTCCTCCTGTTCCATACTTCCTCCATCCATTCCACTCCTTTTCCGTTTTCATCTAAGATATCCACTATTTTCATCCCCTCTTCTCTTAATTCCCTGCATCTCTTTCTCATGTGGTTAATGTCTTCCCTTTCTTCTCCACATAGCCTGCACAACTTTTCTGGTTCTTCTCTCCAATATTTGTTCCCTAGCTCCTCGTTGCCACATCTGAACCTTGCCACCATTTTTTCCTGTTGTTGCTTTTTGTCTCATTGTCTTTTAAATATTCCGGCACCCCTTCACCCTTGATATCTTTATAATTTCTATTATATCTGCTCTCTTTTATCTTTGTCCATCTCTCTTGTTTTCGATGTCTCTATCTCTCCTTATTATTTCTTCTCTTGTCCCTACCCCTCTTCTCTTAATCTCTCCACTTCTTCACTCGCTTGTACCCGTTTCTTTTGTAATACTCTTCTCTGCCCTCCTGCCCGTACTTCACTTTCCCTCCCTTTATCTCTTTCCAACATTCTTGCAGAATTTTGCAATTTGTTCTCTCCCTCATTTCTTCCTCGTATTTTATTGCTCTTTTTCCTGTCTCAATCCTTATTTTTTCTATCTGAACCTCCTCTCTCACAATATACCCCGGTGTATCCCTGTCCAATCCTAACACCCATCTCCAGTATTTTTCCTGTAGCCCCTCTACCTCCCTCCACTCCTTCCAGCCCCATATTTCCGCTCCATACATTACCACCCCCTCTATTAATTTTTTGAACAGCAATTTTCTTTTTTTTATATCCATCTTGAATACTCTTTCCCCCACACCCCAGACTTGTCCTATTAGCCTGTTTCCTTTCTTCACCCTTTCCTTTATGTGTTCTCCCTCTTTATTATCCTGTTTCATCGTGTAGCCAAGGTATGTAAATTCCTTCACTTGTTGCACTTTCTCATCACTCCATCTCCACTCCTCTCTTTTTCTTTTCCCCCCTCCTTTTCTAAATATCATTATCTTTGTTTTCTCCGTGTTTACTTCCATTTCTTTTTTTTTCATATATTTCTCTAGCGTCTTCATCATCTCTTTCATTTCCTTTTCCTCCTTAGCCACCAGCACTATGTCATCCGCATACGCCAACGACCATACCTTAGCTTTCCCTACCACTATCCCTCCTGTCTGTTGTCCTCTCATTGTCTCTTCCAGATCCCTGTATATAACGAGAACAGGCTTGGGCTCAGTGGACATCCCTGCCTCAACCCTCTCTTTGTTATGAATTTCTCACTCTCTTCCCCATTCACTTTAACCCTGCTTCTCGTTTCTTCGTATATTTCCTCTATTCTTTGTATTAGTCTGTCATTGATTTTTTTTCTTTTCATATATTCCCACAGCTTTTCTCTATTCACTTTGTCAAAAGCAGCTTTTAGGTCCACGAATAGTGCTACCATTTTCCCTCTCTTTTTTTCTAGCTCTTTATTTGCTAAGTGTTTCATTATATATATGTTGTCTATCGCCCTTCTTCCTTTTCTGAATCCCGCTTGTCCGTCTGGTACCAAACTTTTTTCCTCTATTTCTTTCTGTAATCTTTCCTGCAGTATTGTTGAGTACAATTTGTATGCCGAGCTCAATAATGTTACCCCTCTATAATTCTCGACTTGGTTTTTTCGCCTTTTTTATGTATTGGGCATATTATCCCCTCTCTCCATCTCTCTGGAAATCCTTCCCCTTTCCATATTTTGTTTATTATTTCCGTCATCCTTTTTGCTACATTTTCTCCCCCGTATATCCACTCTTCTCCTTGTGTCCCGTCTTCTCCTGTCGCCTTTCCTTTTTTTATATTCTTTATCGCCTCTATTACTTCTTCCTCCCTTATTCTATCCCTATCTCCTTCTTCTTGACTTACTACCGCGTCTTTCCTTTTTCTTTTTCCTGCTTTTGTTCTTCCCCTCCCATCAGGTTCCGGAAAATATGTCTCCCATTCTTTCATTTTTATTCCCTTTGTCGTCTTGTTTTTTTCCTCTGCTTCTTTAGGTACTTCCATACATCTTCTTCCGTTTTTATTCCTTTAATCTGCTCCTCTTGTTTCTTTTTGTTTTCCTCCTTCTTTCTGTCGCATGTTTTTTTGTATATTTTTACTGCTTCTTTGTATTCTTCTTTTTCTTTCTTCCCTTTTTTCCACTGTCTTAATGCTCTTCTTGCATTTTTCTTTGCTTCCTTGCATTCCTTATCCCACCATTTCTTCCATCCAGTTTTCTCCCCTTCCATCTTCTAAATCTGACTCTCTCTGTTGCTTTCTCCATCATCTCTCTCATTTCCTCTACTCTTTCTTGTAATTCCTTCCCTATCCATACCGTTTTCCCCATTCTCTCTTTATATCTTTTTATACTCTCTTCTGTCCACTTTTTTTAGTTATGTACTTCTCGTGTTCCTCTCTCTCTTCTCTTTCCTTTCCTTCCATTGTCAATTCCAGTGGTTGATGGGCTGTCTCTACCCTTTCTCCCACCTTAAATGTCTTTACCTTTTCTGCAGCCTCTTCACTACAAGATCTATTCTTGATTCTCCCCTTCCTCCTATGTACGTAAATTCCCCTTTCCATCTTCTTCTCTGTTCCCGTTCATTATTTCCCACCCTTTTTCGTTGCACAATTCCAGCAGTTCCTCTCCCTCTTTATTTATCACCTTGTCCTTTGTTTGTCTCTTTCCCGTCCCTTTTCTTTCTTGTATTCCCCCCTCTTTCCCTATTCTTGCGTTGAAGTCCCCTCCTACTATTATCAATCCCTCTTCCCTCTCTTCTATCATCTCTTCTATGTTTTTCCTTGTTTCTTTCATTCTACTGCTATAAACCGTCACTACTTTTATTTTTGTTTTTCCCCACTGTATGTTCCTTTCTACAACTCCTCTTCTCCGTTGCACTTTCTCTTTCTTTTCCTGGCTCAACCATTTTTTTCTTATTCCCGTTATTATACCCCCCTTTGCTCTCCCTTTTTTCTTTTCTCTTTCTGCATGTTGCACTACCCACTCAAATTCCTCCGGCAACTCTTTTTCCCACCACTCCCATTCTTTTTCTTCCATCCATGTTTCCTGTAATCCCACTACATCCTGTTCCTTGATGTACTTCCAGAAATCATGTTCCTTGTTTTTTATTCCCGCTACGTTCCAAAACAATACTCTCAGCTCACTCCACCTCCCCTGTGCTTCTTCCTTACTTTCTTTTTTCTTCCTTCTTTTTCTTTTCCATTTCCACCTCTCATTATTCCTTTTCTTTGCCATTTCGTCAACTTTCTCTCCTTTACCACCCCCCCTTTGCCCTTTAGTGTTTTGCCTTTTGGTTCCCCAATTTCTCTCCTCTTTCTCTGCTCAGTGCCCTATCCTTGTCGTTCCATATGTATCTGTCTCCGTCTATCTCCATTTTTCTGTACCCTACCTATACTCTTTTTCCTTCCGCTCTTTTTTCATTATTTCTCTTTGCACTCTTCTTTCCTCCCATGTCAAATCGTGACTTATATATATTCTTGTATTCTTTAATTTCTTCTTCTCCGCCATTACCTTCTGTTTTTCCTCCCATCCTCCGATTTCCGCCACCACCATCTCATTTTTCTTCTCTTTGTTTATTACTGTCACTTTTTCACCTCTACTTTTACATTTAATTTTTCTTCCAGCATCACTGCTAAATCTTTTGGTGGTTTTTCATTTCTCCACCCCTTTATCACAATATTATTCTTTCTTTTCCATCTTTCCTCGTCTTCCGCTTTTTTCTTCAGTTTTTCTATTCTCTCCACCAGTTTCTCCTTTTCTTTCTCCTACTTCTTTTCTCTTTCTCCCATTTCTTTTTTCATTTCTTTGATTTCTTGTCTTATTCCTTGCATATTTTCTTCCATCTGTTTCATCATTTCTCTCATTAATTCTTTTAACTCCTCCATTTCTTTCCTTCCTCCTTCTGTTCTTGAGGTTTTTCCTTCGCTCTCTTCCGATATCTTTTTAATGTCTGGTGATCTTATTGTTTTCTTTCCTCTTTCAAATATTTGTTGCCTTTCTTTTTCCTCTTCCTCTCTCTTTCTCTCTTTTATTCATCCCTTTCCCCTTTTTTTTTACTGCTTATTTATTTATTTTTTTAATTTAGTTATTTATTTAATTTTTTTCTTTATTAATTTTTTTAAATTTATTGTTATTATGATTCTAAGGTATTATACCGTGCGATTATTGGACTATCGTTCGGACGTCTGTCGTGTGACTCTAGGAGCTCATTGAATATTTGCAGTGAGATGCGCACAAACTTGACTATTTTCTCTGTCAACAGACATGTCATTTACTATTCGTAAGACTTTGTGAAATATAGCTTTGTCAAACTCGATTCTTTTGTAGTATTATAATTTATTTAAAATTTTGCTGTCGTGTAGTTCAACGTGTTCTCTGTTAAACAAGAAGCAGAGGTTTGTGTTACGTTCTGTCTTTGTTTGTCACCCTACCGATTTTTGACTCAATTTACGTTTTTGAGAATCTCAAAATATTCACGAATTTCTATTTTGGTCTAAGCTACCTTCTTCTCCACTGAGTTACGTTTTGGTAGGCAATCCTTCCGCAACATTTTCTGCACGTAACGGTAATAGTTTCCAATTTCGTCCATATCAAAATTTAATGGTTGCACTTTATTTACGAAATGCGTAAGTTGAAGTATCTCTTTTCTTGATTATATTAACATCTTACTGATATTTTAGAATTTTAGAGTTTAGAATCTCACTAAAGAGTTAGATGTTCAGTTGCTCGTTTCTAAATGCATCGGTTTCTTTCTCGCCCGAATGAACCTTCTTATGAACGTAGGCAAAGGTTGATAATTTTAGTTATAAAATTGACAAGGTCTAATCCTTAAAGACGTCCGTACTTTGTTATTGGATTTTTGGTAAGGTTGTTCTTTCTTCTTGGTCAACCGGGCTTGGATTCGTTGTGAAGGAAGTGAGAAAAGAAGAATAAATGTAGTAATTAAGTGAAAATTAATTGATTGATACATATATGTAATAGTAGAAATCATGAAAAACCGGTAAATCTGTTCAAATTAGAACCATATGCTGGAAATTAAGGTAGAAAAATAAACTAATCGTGAAGAGTAGTAGACTAAGTTTTATGTCTAGTCTAAACGGTCTGCTGTGCTAATAATGTATAGGGCGATTCAACAAATATACACGCATAGTGTGTAAGAAAACTTATATGTTTGAGTTTTAGTAGAATGGAAGAGGAAAGTGTAAAACAAAATGCGAAGGAGAAAGCTGAAAATGTGAAAATTTCTAATTATCAGCCGGAATTGAAATTGCACGAATTACGTGCCGAAAAATATAACGGATTAGTCCGTCTGTTGAAACCGGGATGTCGAACTATCATATTAATATTAGATATGCAATCGCGGCAACAACTAATACCGCCTTTCCATAAAGCAGTGTGGCCGTATCGAAAGTAAGTTTTCCAATTTCTTCACTATCTTCTTACGTTATTTGATTATAGGAATAAAACATTAATGTTTGCATATATGTACGTGGAACGTGGTTTGAGTTGGTATAAAGAATTGTTGCAAATGTCTTTGTCGGAAGATCGAGACTTAAATATAAACCCGAGAAATTGTGTTGGTACAGTTCTATCTCTAAATGGCTATAGAAAATACTTCTGCATGTTTCACGCAAAACACGCAGAATCAAAGAAGCGGAAGAAGGTACGTTATTAGAATTTTGTCTTAGACAAAGTGTACAATGCATATTTAGTCTCCAGAAACAGATACGAATAAATCGATCGTAAACGATTTAGAAGCAGCCGCATTCATTGGATTTAATTCTGAAAGTTCAGAATCAGACGAAGAAATATTATTGGAAGGTAATTTACTAGACGGTCTCTCAAATTGGTTGGATCGATTGTTTGAAGGGACTACTCAAAGATTTCATTTAAATTATTGGCCAGAATTTCCTAATAAATAATTCCTAGTAATACTATCGTTGAAATTTGTAGTATAAAGTGCTAATTTATACAAAGTATTAAATCGTAAATACCATTTAAGTGATAATATTGAAAATGCCATATTTGAAATCTTAACTGTTTTATAGCTAGAGGAATGTTTTGCATTTTTTTCGATACTATCGAGCGATTTACCAAAAACGCTATAATACAATCTAGCGCAAAACACTTCTAATACTGTTTTATACAATTTTAAACTCTGCTTAATTGTTACTACACTTACAAACAGAATTTCATCTCACGTTGGGTAACTACCCAATATTTTTCCATTTTTGGATTGTTTATATAAATTTTTGTTTAAGGGCAGTTACAGTAAAAACTAAGACTGTTTCACTTATTTATTTAAGTTGTATATTATACGTAGTTTGAAATTATTTCGTAATTGTTGACTAATTTTTAAAGGATAAAGACAAAACTCAACAGCATTTACACTTTACCTACACATATCTTCGCCGGCTTAGTTTTATTACTCTTGTGTATTTCTGTTCATTGTAATTGTTGAATATTGTGATTATCAATTTAAAGCTTATCAAGCGGTTGAGATTGTTTCTATTTCAAAATGTACCTACTTATTCTAGTCATTCATTAAAAATAAAGATATTACATTATAATTGTTTTTATATTTTTTTTCGTTACGTTGGTATAAGGTGTTGGGATCGTAATTTTAATGTGTAAAAAAACTAATTTAACATTGCTCCCGTAATAAAAACGTGTGAGTAGTTCGTGCTTCGTGTGTTTATAAACTCAGTGCATTCAACCTTTTTTTTTAAGTAGAGCATTTAATAATAAAGGATCCTCTGTTATTAAAACTTATCTTTATTAAACTTTTTATTGGTGTCATAATTTATTGCCGATAACTCGTTTGCAAGCGGTCAATGTGGAATTTCAATCTTTGAATCCATAAAAAATGGTTAAAAATCAAGAAATGGTTAAATTTTTGAGAAAACTGAAGAAAAGTCTAGAAACATGAAAGAAAAATTATCCGAAACTTCTGGAGCGTGGAAGCATTACGCAACGCAATTTTGAAGGTTTTAGACTCTTTCTCTCCCCCCATGTAACGCACTGTAACGTTTTTCTGTACCCCCTCCCTAAACGTTACGTAACATTTAAGTGACCATTAAAGTCACAATTATGTTAAACAAAGTATAATACCTTTGTTATTGTTTTAATTGCGTTTGCAGTAGTAATAAACAAAAGAAGAGATTTTTAAGTTATGTTTTAATTTAGCCATAAATCAAATAAGAGTAGGTACGTAAAAACACAATTCAATTGGAATTACTGTTCCTCTGTCCACGGGTTTGCCTGCCACTCATTAATTCTCTTTCATTACTGGTATTCGTAGAGCAGACGAAGAAGGTTCTGGTATTGTTAAACCACTTGCATCAACTTCGTCTTTATCGAGCCAATCGGCATCGTCAGACAATGCTTTACTATAGCGCACAATGCAGAGCAGTTCATTTGCCCTTCTGGCAGCAAGTGGCTGTGGCCGTACTCTACTTTCACGAGGGTTTTGGGCAGTCTTGCCTTGCACGTAACGACTGTGCGTTTGCACACTCTTTTGGGATGTGAAATAGATCCCACAGGTTGCACATATTCTGTTCTTGAGATCGGTTTGTACTGATGGACAATAAAAATCGTAAGGCATTTACTTAAATCTTTCTAGAGGAGGCGACAGATCAATGAACAACCTCACAAGAAGTGATAAAACTTGCATGATCCTTTGTCTAGCTGACTAGGTACTACGAGCTTGCTTGGGGTGTGAAGGATTGGGCGTTTTTCCAAATCTTCATCAACAGTCATTCCTTTGTCGTCGACATAAGAACCAAAATGTTCATGCGACAGGATAACGCCTAATTAACAGTCGCTATGAACAGGGCGTCCAAGTTGTATTTTTTGAAGTGTTGAATGGCAAAATTCTTGACTTTCCGATAGCGCGGATTTTCGTCCGGGCCACCATCTACAAAGATGATTATCACTGGCTTCACCGCGTTCGATTCTGTCATCATTAAGGGTTTGAATGCAGACACTGATAAAAGTGATTAGCATAAGCATGGGCGTTCGCTGTAGAGGGTACGTGTTTTCCACTCCTTATGGATATGTGTGACGGACCGCTGTAACCAACAGCTTCTTCTTTACCGAAATCGTCAGGATCCACGTAAACGCTGGTGTATACAGACGGAATAAGTTTATGCCGCACTGTCACGACCCAGTCATGGTCAAGTAAAAGTAGGTACTCTGTATTCCATATGCATTAAAAAATGCCTCTGACTTTTCACTGCCGGTAAACCTATTGGTACACGGGCCTTATCGTCTTGAGAGAGAATAAATACTTGCTCCACCTATTATTAGATTTAATTAGTTCGATTAATTTAAAAGTGTACATATTTCTAGAATAAGTAAATCATATTTTTAGTCGTTTAAATTAGTAGTTTTTAATAAATAAATACGCAACATTGGTGTCGGTGTCGGGTTCGCGATTTTTTTTTAGTGTAAATAGTTTAGTGTAATCTACTATCGCTCCCGTAATAAAAACAGTGATTGCGTAAATAACTGTTAAGTTCGCGATACGCGTGTTTATAAAGTGTAATCATAGTTAAATTCGTTAATAGTGTTTATTAAACTTTTTCTTTTAACAAGTGCGTGATCGCGATATTAATTAAATTCGTTTTCGTGGTTTAATATTAACAAGTGGATCGTTATTAAAATTTTGTGTTATACAAAAACTGCATTTTAAAAAGTAGTGTATTTAAACTATATATTCGTGTTATATTTAAATTTATGCCGGTGAAGCGTTTGCAAGCAGTTAAAATGGATGCAAAACTATTTGAATTTCTTGAATCGATAAAAAATGGTCAAGAATCGATGAATAGAAAAATGGAAGAAAATTCTCAGAAAATGGAAGAAAATTCTAGAAGTTTAAAAGAAGAAATACGAGCGAACATGGAAAATCAAATAAAGACTATTGAGGAACAAATACAAGTTAGTGTAGGAAATCAAATCAAAATTGCTCAAGAAGAAACACAAGCAGACATGTTATGTTTAAGAGAAAAAATATGCGAAGTTCTGGAAAACGAAAAACAATCTATGAATGAGAAAATAGAAGCTATAGAGGACGAATTAGAAGACAGGATGAAACTGCTTGAAGAAAGAATGAACCAAATGAATTACCATGGTGAAGGAAGTGTCACGAGTGAAGATTTAATAATGGACCGCCGGGAAGAAAGCTCTCACAAGTTTAAGGTTGTACCGCCAAATTTTGATGGTAAAGTTCCATGGTCAACCTACTACAAGCAGTTTGAAGCCGCAGCTACAGCTAATGATTGGAGCAACAAGCAGAAGGCAACGTCTTTAATAGTGTCCTTACGTGGGGAAGCGCTTGGAATTTTACAAACTGTTCCTGACCACCTACAAGAAAATTACGAACTCTTAATTTCACGATTAGAAATGAGATATGGAGATGCTCATCTTCAACAAGTATACAAAGTTCAAATTAAAAGTCGGGTTCAAAAAGAAAGTCTTCGAGAGTTTGAGGCTGACATCGCCAGATTAACACGGCTTGCGTATCCTACAGCACCAGATACCTTCTTAGAGCAGTTGGCGATTCAAACCTTTGTAGACGGCGTCCGAGACAACGAAACGCAGCAGACTCTCCGGTTAGCTCGACCGAAGACATTGGATGACGCTTTGATGCATGCTTTGGAGTTTGAAGCAGCAAAACAAACAACGAAACGAGATGGTCATAGACTCTGCTGTGCTACAGAAGTACCCGCGCAGACACTGGAAAGCATCGAGGAGATAGCGCGACGAATACTTCGGGAAAGAGGAGTGACAGCTTTGAACTGCGATGAAATAGGCCATGTACGACGGCATCGTACTAAACCTAAGAAGAGGACAAGAAGAGCGCTCGATAATTTGGAACGAGGCGAGCAAAAGAGACAAAAAGTAATCTCATCTAGTCAGACTCCGGATATTACAATCCAAATGGCATCGCCTAGAGAGCAATTGCATAGCATTTATCTCGATGGCAAGATCAATGGGAGAAGCGTCCAGTTACTGGTTGACACGGGAGCGACGAAGACCATCATTCGTCCTGACATGTTATTGGAAAACGAGAAGACATCACCAGTAACAGTACGACTTCGAACGGCGACGGGCGACGAAATACCTACTCACGGACAAGTCAAAGTAACCATTGGTTTGGGAAATGGAGTACTCGACCATCAAGTACTGGTAGCCGACATCACGGAAGAAGTTGTCCTGGGAATAGATGTGATAAAGAAGTATGGGTTCCATTTGGATATGAAGAACGATGTCCTGAAGATCGACAATGAAGAAATTCCTTTTCATTCGTCAGAGAAGGCAGCCGTGCGAGTCTTATTGAGTGATAACGTGACTCTGGCTGCAAGGACTGAAAGTGTAGTGATGGCACGCCTGGATGGAAGTCTCCGAGAAGGCTACATACGCGCGATTGAACCAATGGAGGGCGGCTTAGTTGAAAAGGGACCACTCGTTGGCAGAACTTTAGTACGAGTAAAGAAGACGATGCCAGTAAGGATCTTAAACATCAACTCAGATCCTGTAACGCTGAAAAAGAAGACCGTGGTAGGCCAATGCACGCCAGTATCACAAATTGTGAGATGCGTGAAGTCGAACGAAGATACGTCGCCGAAGAAGTGTCCACAACATCTATTGGACATTCCTACCACCAAATGCGAATACCTCAGCCAAGACCAGCTGGCTAAAGTCCCAGTGGTACTCGTAAAGAAGAAGGATGGATCAACGAGGTTTTGCGTAGACTACAGGCAGCTAAACGACGTGACCAAAAAAGACAGCTACCCTTTACCCAGAATTGACGATACGCTAGACACCCTGTCAGGATCCCAGTGGTTTTCTACGTTAGATTTAAAGAGTGGATACTGGCAGGTAGAATGAGAACTCAAGGATCGTGAAAAAACAGCTTTTACGATCGGAACTGGTTTGTGGCAGTTCACTGTAATGCCCTTCGGCCTGTGTAACGCTCCTGCAACGTTCGAGCGTTTGATGGAGACCATCTTGCGTGGATTGTCTTGAAAGACGTGCTTGGTTTACCTGGATGACGTGATCGTGGTTGGAAGGTCGTTTGAAGAGCACTTGAACAACTTGAAGGAAGTGTTCCAGCGATTACGTGGGGCTAACCTCAAACTGAGCCCAAAGAAGTGCCACGTATTTAAGAAGGAAGTCCAATACCTTGGCCACGTCGTATCTAGAGATGGAGTAAGGGCTGACCCAGACAAAATCCGAGCAGTGCAAGCATGGCCAAGACCGATCGACAAACATCAGGTCCGAAGTTTCCTTGGGTTGTGCACTTATTATAGGAGATTTGTACCCGGATTTGCCAATATTGCCAAACCATTGACAAAATTAACCGAAGAGAAAGCAGAATTTAGATGGAATGAAGACTGCGAAAATTCTTTTAATCAACTAAAACAAGCCCTAGTCACTTCGCCGATTCTGAGTTATCCAAGGGAAGATGGAAAATTTGTTTTGGATACCGACGCAAGCAATCTGGCCATAGGCGCGGTCCTTTCGCAGGTTCAAGATGGACAAGAAAAGGTTATCGCGTACTTTAGCAAGGTTTTGTCCAGGCCAGAAAGAAATTGTTGCGTGACTAAGAGGGCGCTGTTAGCAGTCGTTAAGTCCATCGAACATTTCTACAAGTATTTGTATGGACGAAAATTTTTACTGAGAACAGACCACGCCGCTTTAAAATGGCTACCGCAGTTCTGTAATCCAGAAGGACAAGTGGCAAGATGGATCGAGAGACTGCAAGAGTATGACTATAACACAGAACACCGTGCCGGAAGCAGTCATCGGAACGCTGATGCCTTGTCCAGAAGACCATGTCCGGCGGACTGCAGCCATTGTTCGCGACTGGAAGAAAAAGTCGAATGCTTCCGGAGAACTGCTATGGTTGATGATGAGTGGGAACCTGAGCAGTTACGTCGCGAACAAGAAGACGATCCTGAAATAAGACTACTCCTGGACTGGAAAGAAAGCGGCCGACGACCAACCTGGGAAGAAGTGAGTGCTTTGGGCAGAAATATCAAAGCGTACTGGGCACAGTGGGACTCCTTGATAGTAGAAGACGGTCTTCTTAAGCGATCCCTAGAAAGTGCCGAGGGCACAGGAAACAGACTACAGTTGGTAGTGCCGAAGAGCAGGGTGTCAGAAGTATTGAAGCATCTCCACGATGGGACATCAGGAGGTCACTTTGGCATTAAGAAGACGTTGGGTAAAGTGCGAGAACGATTCTACTGGATAAACTGCAAAGAGGACGTCATGAAATGGTGCCGTAAATGCATAGTCTGCGCATCAGGAAATGGTCCAGCGAGAAAGCGCAAAGCACCCATGAAACAATATACAACGTAGGAAGCCCTTTGGAAAGAGTAGCGATTGACATCGGAGGGCCGTTCCCAGAATCCGATTCGGGAAATAAATACATCCTGGTGGCGATGGATTATTTCACGAAATGGACGGAGGCTTACGCCATACCCAATCAGGAAGCAGCTACAGTCGCAGACGTATTAGTAAAGGAGTTTTTCTGCCGGTTTGGAGTTCCGTTGGAATTACACTCCGATCAAGGCCGCAATTTTGAGTCTGGGCTGTTTCAAGAAGTTTGCCGACTGTTAGGAATTAAGAAGACTAGGACAACGCCTCTCCATCCTCAATCTGTTGGCATGGTTGAACGGATGAATCGAACAATGGGCAAGTACTTAGCCAAGGTAGTGTCCGAACACTAAAGAGACTGGGATCAGTACTTGCACCTTTTCTTATTGGCATACCGATCATCCGTTCACGAAAGCACAGGCCAAACACCATCCTGTGTCATGCTCGGTCGTGAAATACGATTACCATGCGATCTTCAATTTGGACGAAGACGGGAAGAATAAGTTGCTAGAGAAGATTACGTCAGCAAGCTGTCCAAGAGGCTAGACGAAATACATGAAGAGGTCCGTAAAAACACACAAATTGCCAGCGACAGGATGAAAACAAGGTATGACGTCAAGGCACAAAATGGTGGGTTTCAACCTGGCGATATGGTCTGATTGTATAACCCTCAAAGGAGACGTGGTTTGTCGCCGAAGCTGCAAAGGCAATGGGAGGGCCCCTATGAAGTCGTGCAGTGTATTAACGACGTAATATATCGCATTCAAAAACCGCCCAGAGGCTAGCCAAAAGTGGTCCTCGTCGATCGTCTAGCCCCGTTTGCTGGCGATAACCACAATGCGCAAGTTCAGGTCCGAACCAGAGTAATAAGTATCAGAACCAGGAATCAAATCGAAGAAATGGAGTTCGAGAAGTTTATGAACTTATATGGAGGTTCTGGAAAAGCTAGGTTCGGAGCTACCACCGAGGAACAACAAGGCCTGTTCCAGACACAAAAAGATTACGCCATCGCACATTGCGTGAGCGAGGATCTTGACATGTCCAAAGGGGTTGCAGTCGTGTTTAAAAAGAATTTTGGGCAGCTAGATGAATTACGAAGACAGCAACCGGCAGTCGGAAAAGTTTTAGGCCTACGTGGTGACCGACGCTTCGTTTTCTATCTGGTCACCAAGAAATACTCACGTGTCAAACCGTTATACAAAGATCTGTGGCGAACATTATGGAGTCTCAAGAGAGAAATGGAGTTCCATCATGTTAAGAAATTGGCAGTACCCAAGCTTGGTTGTGGCTTAGATCAACTGAATTGGAGGACAGTTCGAAACATGTTGGAGGTCGTCTTCCGAGGAACAGGCATTCAAGTGTTGGTCTGTAGTTACCAACCAAGGAGAAAATTGGGTCAGGAAAAGTCCATTGACTGTTACTTTTATGGTCAAGGAAGCTGCCGAAATGGAGGAAGCTGCCGCTATCGCCACGATCCTTTTTACCGGTGTCGCATCCAGTTTCCTGTTCTGGCACAGATCAGTACTAAGAAGGGGGCAGTGAAACGTTCGAGAAATTATTTGCAAATGCAAGAGCCTTCTAGAAGCTGTTATCCATCTTCTAGAAGATATACCGAAAAATAGGGAACGCTCGAGAAGGATTTCCGTATGTGTATATATACCGACGAGACAGATCGTAGGTCAGTTATTGCTGGAATGCGAATACCGCACTGTTAAGAAGATTATTAAAGTGGAAATAAATAAGCCGTTAGCACGCGTGTGTGTACATAAATATACCGAGAATAATCGTGTACGTGATTTTTAGTGTAAACAAGTGTGAAGCTATCCGAGGACGTTATCTTATCTTAAGTGATAGTGTTATACAACGGTTATACATAAATTAGTGATTTCATTAAATATTATTAGATTTAATTAGTTCGATTAATTTAAAAGTGTACATATTTCTAGAATAAGTAAATCATATTTTTAGTCGTTTAAATTGGTAGTTTTTAATAAATAAATACGCAACAATAATTTTTACTGATTTACTAAAGGGGAAAGCAATATCCAGGCGCACAAATATAGGGTATGACAACAAAAGTTTAATTTGCCATATTTCGGTTATATCTTAATGAAATCGAGAAGAAAAATTCCAAAAAAGTTATAGCATGCTAGGAAGTCAAAACACACGTCATTCCTTATAGGAAAGTCGTGTGGTGACCACACCAGTTTTTTTTCATCTAATTTTTGACTAAGGATATGAATAACAAGTGTATCCCACGTTTCTACCGATTTTTTAACTGTTTTAGTGCGTATAAATGCTTTGAAAAATCATCAATTAATTTTCGAATTTTATAGGGATTTTCATTATTAACCTTTTCTAAATTAAATAATGATTTAACATGACTATTAATTAATAAACGCGAATTATAACGTTTTATTTGCAACTTCATAATTTTGTGAAGATATTTCTAAAGATTTTACCGCTTGATTAGCACTGCCAATCAGTGCCATGTGCAAGTAATATTTTTTCACATTTGATAGTTTATCGTTGTTATAAATTAAATTATTGAAAAAATCGCGAAATTGTAAACAATCACGCACATCGTCATTAAATTTAAGTACTTCTATCGTAGGCAACTTTACATCAGATTGACCTGGAACGTCAAAGTGACCAGAAGCAGTTGATATCGGGAGGCTAGGAGATCGTGCATCTGTTTTCGTAATTCTTTCTAAAACAATTTTAACTTCGGTCAGTATTTTAAAATAAGTATTTTCAAATTCGATAAACTCATAATCGTTATCGCATGACTTTAGAAATTCTTTGTACAGCAAATCGAAAGAATGTAATCGCGTCTCTAATTCAGCACGGTTCGATTTCTTGTATTAATGAATTATTAACACCTTTTTCTTTTAAATTTTGTACAAAACTACTAAAATTTTAACAGATGCGAGATGCGTTGTTTATTATTGATAACTAGATCGCAATCTGGTGAAATTTCGCTTGTTGTTTTTATTACAGCTCATATTTTTTTATAAATGGAAATATAGGAAAGGTACTTACACTTTTAATGGACGTGCTAACGGCGTTTGTTCTTGGCGGTGGCAGATGGCTACCCTTATCTACTGTACGATAGTTACTAAACGGCAGGAATCGGCAAATTACTACTGAACAGCAGAAATTTACGAATTACGGCTACTTAACGGCAGGAAACCTGCTTCGAACTATAACTTCTAAACCCTGATTAGTGAATTTTCAATAAAAAAAAAATGTTTCTGTCAATTTATTTAAAAATAGTGAAATCATTTGTAATCGTAACACATCAATAAAAACAATTCAAAACATATAATTAAAATATTTTAGGGCACAATCTATAAATAAAAGTAGTCTACGGGGATACATTTTCCTTATGTTTAGTTTTTTTTGATTGAAAGTTAGGGCTTAATGGAACCGTTAACGACTTGCTTTGTACTTCCTCAACTGGTTTGTATATTCTTATAGGTTGAGCCTTGTGCTGTGTTAGGATTCGCAATCTCCTAATTTCTTCTTGTTCAGCTTGTAATTTTTCTTCCTCTTGCTAAAATAAATACTTGTAATTATTTTTTATTTCGTTTAATAAATTACATACACGCTTTCTAAATTCGTTCGTTAATTTTTCTGTCATTTTCAATTTTTGTTCAAAAACTGCCCGTTGTTTACCACGAGCTTCCGAATGAAGTTGAAAAGGTGAGGTCTCAATAAACCTCTCTTCTTTCTTCGGTTGAAACGGTTTCATATGTAATACTTTAGCTGGTTTTGCCTTGAAAAGCGGTTGTTCATTAATTGATTCACTTGACGACTGTAAGAAAATAACAAATGCATATTATGAATACATTAAAATAGATATTACCTTTAAGGTACTACAACTTCCCTCTTTCTTTGACAAAATTAATTTTTCAGTCGATGAATATATTTTAGGAAGTGGCTTTGCATGGAATTCTCGATTTTTCTTCTCTTCTTCGGCTATTTCTAATAAAATACGTTCTTTTTTTTGCTGCAACATTTTAAATCGTTCAAAAACTTGTATTGGTTCTTTTATATTAAGCTTAAGTGCAGGCTTCTTTTCTGATAAGCTTTCTTTTACAGGTTGTGGTCTTATTGATCTTTTCAATACTGTCGGTGTGCAGCATATAGTAGGTTCTTTATGTGGCGTACGAACTGGTTTCACACTTTCTTTAGTGAATGTTGGCATAGGCCGAGCATAGAAAGATGGTGCTTTCACTGGTGTTGGTGATTTTTTAATAGGTATTTCGGTTAAATTAAAAGGTTTTTGTACAGTTGATGGTTTTTTTAATACACAGGGCACTTTCACTGGCCCAGATAAAATTTTTGTGTTTAGCGGTAGTGCCTTAATCTTAAACCTAAAACAATACTAAAATATTTCTGACAATTGCAAAGGTTTAGCGAACATTATTGATAGTATTAAACTAGTTTTACATTAACATTGATTATAAACCCTTGTTCTATTTATTATTTTTAATACATACTTTTGCATTTCTTCGAATTCCTTCAATTGTTTTTCTTGATAAGATAATATATTCAGGCAACGTGACCTTTGCTTCGTACGTAAGAAAGGTGACGCTGCAATTGTTGCCGTAGTACGAGGTAGGCCAACACATAAAGAAATCTTTGCATTCGCCGATTTCGAATGAAACCGATCCGGCGTTTTCGTATGAAACTGTTTTATGGATTCAGCGAAGCTTATATATTTATTTTCCACTTCGGCTAAACTTTGTGCTGAACGTGATCTACGTTTCAATTTATTTTTCTCCAGAAACTTTGGAGGACTATGCTCACTGTCACTACTAAAATGGAGTTAATGTATATTATTGATAAATATAATTTTTTGAATTACTTTTGATTAAATTCATTTTCCGTTTCTAAACTTTTGTATCTAATATCAGTAGCACTGTACGAACGTCTGATAGCATTCTCTAATTGTGAAACATCCGAGGCAAGTTCATTGTAGTCTTCGTGATCCAATTCTATTCAAATTGCATTATGATTTATCAACAATGTAAAAGTACATACCAAAATAAGCTTCAACGTCGTCCATATTTTCATCTTCGAGATTTGTGAAATCATTACACTGAAAAGCGTTATACACGTAACTATCCGTGTCAAATTCCATTTGTTTCAAGCGTTCCAACCAAGTTAATGTCCGCAAATGTTCGGATGTCCGTTAAATCTTAATTTGAAAATCAAATCGATGCCAGCTCTAATAACGTCAGATATTTAAACTAACAGTAAAGTAAATTGTTATACAGTGTGTAACAAAATATCAATAATAAGGTTGACCTATTTATTATTGTTTTATATATAAGTCTAACAGCAAGACAAATAAAAGGTAAAATATTATGACGATTTGAACTAAATACAAAAACTACGTGACTCTTCTATCGCCTTTTAGAAAAAAAAAACATATCAAGACTTGTCTTAACAAGTATCGGTTTTAGACAACTCGACACAATCTGTTCTTAGTAATACGGCTTATGATTCAACGTAGTAAAATACATTGGCTTTAACCGTTGATCAATCAACGCTTTAACTAATTCTCCTTAATACCATCGACACCTAAAATATATTTAATTCAATAATATTCACATTTAATTAAGCGCGAACTTCAAATAACTAACATTTTTAAAATCAAATTAATTTATTAAATGAACGATTTCAAAACTTAAATTAGCATTAAATAAAATCTCTGTTCTTAGTAATGCGGCTTATGATTCAACGTAGTAAAATATAATGGTTTTAACTAATTATTCTTAATATAATCGACATTATATGGTAATATTTATTTTTGATTACTATTTAATTTTCGTTTTGACTATATCGGTATTTATTTGTTTGGTTACTAATATTTGAAAGCAACGTTAAAAATAATAAAAACGTTTGCTAAATGTAGGTGCTTTTTAAATTAATTTTATTTTAAGAAATACGAACGTATAAATTCCTCATTATTTATAGCATTGTAAACATCTTTGTAATAATTGTAATACAGGGTGTCCCACGAGGTACTGTACATACTGAAATGGTATGTTCCTTAGGTCAATTTAAGTAGAAAACGTCCTATAAACATAAGTCCAATTTGCCATAGTTACACAGATACAAGCGTTCAAAGTTTATAACTGATCACACATTTTTTGAAAATTAATTATTCTTAGTCAACTGGGAAACAAAAGCCGAACAATATGTCATTTATTGCTTTCTTTTCTACTAATGTCACAGTCGATTTTATTAAATGAAGTAAATGCAAAATGCCTTCTCATTTTTCTAACGAAGAGTATGCTGATATCATTGACATTTATGGATTTTGTGATGGAAATGCGATATCTGCCGTTAGGGAATATGAACGAAGATTTCCCAACAGGAGGGTGCCAAATCACCAAACCTTTTCTTCTGTGTTTCAACATGTACGGACTCATGGTTCATTTTCATCAGTTTCAACAAGATCTGACCGTCCTGTGCAGTTAAATGTGAATGAGCTGGAAAACATTCTAAAGATGGTTGATCGGAGTCCAGGGCTGAGTACTAGAAGAATTTCTTCTCGAACGGGACTCTCCCGTATGTCAGTATGCGGAACATTACATGATGGGCTTTTGTATCTCTATCACATACAACAGCTTCAGCATCTGGAACCTGAAGATTTTGCTGTACGGTTGAATTTCTGCCACTGGCTACAGGTAAATCCACAATTAGTTCCATTCATTTTATTTAGCGACGAGGCGCAATGTACTAGAGATGGAGTGGACAATACACGTAATTCTCATTTGTGGTCATATCAAAATCCACATGGCACAACAGAAACTAACTTTCAGCGCAGATTTTCTGTTAACGTATGGTGTGGCATGATTGACGATCAACTTATTGGACCTTTTTTCTTTGAGGAACGTCTGACAGGAGAAGCATATGCTAACTTTTTGCGTAATGAATTGCTACCGCTTTTGGAAGAAGTACCTTTACTAACAAGACAACAAATGTTTCTGCAACATGATGGAGCTCCTCCACATTTTAGTCGGCATGTGACCAAATATCTAAATGTTGCTTACCTCAATAGGTGGATTGGGCGTGGAGGCCCGCATGCTTGGCCACCGAGATTGCCCGATCTCACACCTTTGAACTTCTATCTGTGGTGTCATGTGAAAAGTTTAGTATACGAGGTAAAAGTTAATACCAGAGCTGAACTAATACAGCGTATCCTGGATGTGTGTCAACAAACACGGAACAACCAGCAGTTGCTTCGATTGGCTACTCGGTCCATTTTAGATCGCAGCCGTCGTTGTATTAATGCCGAAGGAGGTCATTTTGAGCATTTGATGTGATTTGTTTTGTTTGGTTTTTTTTATGTTTGTTTTGTAGTTCGATTTTTTGTTTTCAATAATAATAATTTTCAAAAAATTTGTGAGCATTTATAAACTTTGAACGCTTGTATCTGTGTAACTATGGCGAATTGGATCTATGTTTATAGGACGTTTTCTACTTAAATTGACCTAAGAAACATACCATTTTAGTATGTACAGTACCTCGTGGGACACCCTGTATACGTTTCAAATCATACTTTTGCTTTTGTAGTTGCAAAATCTTTTGCAAATTAATTAATTCAATCTTCTTATGGCGTATAGAAATTATTATTAAATCTAACAGCGTTTTTGAGTCATTAGTTCGCGTTTTTATGAATTAAGTTTATCAATTACTAGACTATTCTCGTAACTCTAAAGATAGTTAATTAAGCTTTTTTTTCATAAGTTTATTTCTTGCTAACATCATTAAAAACAATGTTAAAACTGAAACAGTGTCATAATAAATGAGCGACAATATATTGTAACGTTTATTTTATTATTATTAAAACTAACTAATTTATTTATACTACAAATATATACACATTTAAGCTAACCGAACTAATTAAATCTCAAGAAATTTAATAAAAACACTTACACTTTCAATTTATGTATAACACTGTCACGTACACGAAGATAAGTCCGCGGATAACTATTTAACACTTATTGTTTGTTTACACTAAAGTCACGTACAAGATTATACTACGTATATTTATCTTAACTCACGCGTTTGTTACTTATTTATTTAAACTTGAATAATCTTCTTAACACTGCCGTCTTTACATTACGGGAATAACTGACTTCTGATTTGTTTGAACCGCATTTATACACATTTTGGAAATCCTTCTCGAATGTTCCATATCTTTTAGTATACGTTCTAAAACATGGATAACAACTTTGAGAAGGCTTTTGAATTTGAGAACGTTTCACTGCCCCCTTCTTAGAACTGTTCTGTCCCAAAACAGAAGACTAGATGCGACACCGATAGAAAGGATCGTGGTGAGAGCGGCAGCTTCCTCCATTTCGGCAACTTTCTTGACCATAAAAGTAACAGTCAATGGACTTTTCCTGACCCGATATTCTTCTTGGTTGGTAACTACAGACCAACACTTGAACGCCTGTTACTCGGAAGACGACCTCCAACATGTTTCGAACTGTCCTCCAATTCAGTTGATCTAAGCCACAACCAAGCTTGGGTACTGCCAAAAGGATCGTGGCGATAGCGGCAGCTTCCTCCATTTCGGCAACTTCCTTGACCATAAAAGTAACAGTCAATGGACTTGTCCTGACCTGATAGTCCACTTGGGTGGTAACTGCAGACCAACAGTTGAACGTCTGATCCTCGGAAGACGATCTATAGCATATTTCGAACTGTCCTCTAATCCAATTGATCTAGGCCACAACCAAGCTTGGGTACTGTCAATTTTTTAATTTTGTGGAACTCCATTTCTCTCTTGAGATTCCATAATGTTCGCCACAGATTTTTGTATAAGGGCTTGCTGCGTGAGTATTTCTTGGTGACCAGATAGAAAACGAAGCGTCTGTCACCGCATAATCTTAAAACTTTTTCTACTGCCGGTTGCTGTCTTCGTAGTTCATCTAGATGCCCAAAGTTCTTTTTAAACACGACTGCTACCCCTCTGAACATGTCAAGATCCTCGCTCACGCAATGTGCGATGGCGTAATCTTTTTGTGTTTAGAACAGGTCTTGTTGTTCCTCGGTGGTAACTCTAAACCTAGCTTTTCCAGAATCCCCGTATAAGTTCATAAACTTTTCAAACTCCATTCCTTCGATTTGATTCGTGGTTCTGCTGCTTATTACTTTGGTTCGAAACTGAACTTGCGTGTTGTGGTTATCGCCAGCAAACGGGGCCAGACGATCGACGTGGACCACTTTTGGCTTGCCTCTGGGCGGTTTTCGGATGCGATATATGACGTCATTCATACGCTGCACAACTTCATAGGGACCCTCCCATTGCATTTGTAGCTTCGGCGACAAACCACGTCTGCTTTGCAGATTATATAACCAGATCATGTCGCCAGGTGGAAACCCACCATTTTGTGCCTTGACGTCATATCTAGTCTTTTTCCTGTCGCTGGCAATTTGTGTGTTTTTACGAACCTCCTCATGTACTTTGTCTAGCCTCTTGGTCAGCTTGCTAACGTAACCTTCTCCATCAACTTCTTCTTCCGGTCTTCGTTCAAATTGGAGGTCGCACGGCAGTCGTATTTCGCGACCGAGCATCACACATGATGGTGTTTGGCTTGTGTTTTTGTGAACGGATGATCGGTATGCCATTAGGAACAGGTGCAAGTACTGATCTCAGTCTCTTTCGTGTTCGGATACTACTTTGGCTAAGTATTTTCCCATTGTTCGATTCATCCGTTCAAATATGCCATCAACTGCAGTAGCCATTTTAAAGCGGCGTGGTCTGTTCTCAGTAAAAATTTTCGTCCATACAAATACTTCTAGAAATGTTCGATGGACTTAACGACTAACAGCTCCTTTCTAGTCACGCAATAATTTCTTTCTAGCCTGGACAAAACCTTGCTAAAATACGCGATAACTTTTTTTTGTCTATCTTGATCCTGCGAAAGGACCGCGCCTATGGCCAGATTGTTTACGTCGTTATCCAAAACAAATTTTCCATGTTTTCTTAGATAACTCAAAATTGGCGAAGTCACTAGAGCCTGTTTTAGTTGATTAAAAGACTTTTCGCAGTCTTCATTCCATCTAAATTCTGCTCTTTTTCCGCCAATTTTGTCAATGGTTTGGCTATATTGGCTAATCCGGGTACAAATCGTCTATAATAAGTGCACAACCTAAGGAAACTTCGGATGTTTGTCGATTAGTCTTGACCATGCTTGCACTGCTCGAATTTTGTCTGGGTTACCCTTTACTCCATCTCTAGATACGACGTGGCCCATATATTGCACTTCTTTCTTAAATACCTGGCACTTCTTTGGGCTCAGTTTGAGATTGGCCCCACGTAGTCGCTGAAACACTTCCTTCAAGTTGTTCAATTGTTCTTCAAACGACCTTCTAACCACGATCATGTCGTCCAGGTAAACCAAGCACGTCTTCCAAGACAATCCGCGCGAGATGGTTTCCATCAAAAGCTCGAACGTTGCAGGAGCATTACACAGGCCGAAGGGCATTACAGTGAACTGCCAAAAACCAGTTCCAATCGTAAACGCTGTTTTTTTACGATCCTTGGGTTCTAATTCTACCTGCCAGTATCCACTTTTTAAATCTAACGTAGAAAACCACTGGGATCCTGACAGGGTGTCTAGCGTATCGTCAATTCTGGGTAAAGGGTTACTGTCCTTTTTGGTCACGTTGTTTAGCTGTCTGTAGTCTACGCAAAACTTCGTTGATCCATCCTTCTTCTTTACGATTACCACTGGGGATGCCCATGGGCTACTTGAAAGTTCAATCACGCTTTCTCTTTCCATATCCGTAATTATTTGTTCGGCTTCTCCTCTTTTCGCCAAAGGAAGTCTGCGTGGATGGTGTCACATCGGCCGAGCGTCTCCGGTATTAATTTTATGTTTCACCACGTTAGTTCTTCTTTTGGGGCCATTCTCCAGCGCGAACACATCTTGATACTCTCGGATCAACACCTTAACTTTAGCCAGCTGATCTTGGCTGAGGTTTTGGCATTTGGAGGTAAGAATGTCTAATAGATGTTGTGAGCACTTCTTCGGCGACGTATTGATCCATGCTTTTTCTTTATGAGTACTGGAAATGCCCATGGGCTACTTGAAGGTTCAATCACGCCTTCTCTCTCCAGATCCGTAATTATTTGTTTAGCTTCTTTTCTCTTTGCCAAAGAAAGTGCGTCGATGTTGTCGTATCGGCCAAGCGTCTCCGGTATTAATTTTATGTTTTACCACGTTAATTCTTCCTTTGGAACCACTCTTTAGCGCGAACACATCTTGATACTCTAGGATCAACACTTTAACTTTAGCCAGCTGGTCTTGGCTGAGGTTTTGGCATTTGGTGGTAAGAATGTCCAATAGATGTTGTGGACAATTCTTCGGCGATGTATTATCGTTAGACTTCACGCATCTCACAATTTGCGATACTGGCGTGTATTGGCCTACCGCGGTCTTCTTTTTCAAGGTTACCGGATCTAAGTTGATGTTTAAGATCCTTACTGGCATCATGTTTTTCACTCGTTCTAAAGTTCTGCCAACGAGCAGTCTCTTTTTAACTAAGCCGCCCTCCATTGGTTCAATCGCGGGTATGTAGCCTTTCCGGAGATTTCCATTCAGGCGTGCCATCACCACACTCTTAGTCCTTGCAGAGAGAGTCACGTCTTCACTCAATAAGACTTGCACGGCTGCTTTCTCTGACAAATGAAAGGAATTGCTTTATTGTCGATCTTCAGGATATCGTTCTTCATATCCAAATGGAACCCATACTTCTTTATCACGTCCATTCTTTTGATTTCTCCGTGAGTAGCTATTTCTTCGCCCGTCGCCGTTCGAAGTCGTACTGTTACTGGTGATGTTTTCTCGTTTTCCAATAACATGTCAGGATGAATGATGGTCAGTAACTGAACACTTCTTTCATTGATCCTGCTATTGAAATAAATGTTATGCAATTGCTCTCTAGGCGACGCCATTTAAATGGTGATTCCGGGGCATGGCTTGTTGAGGTCGACTTTCGCCCCATTCGGTCGACCGGTTCTAGTTTTTCGGACGCTCTTCTGGTTTTCTATTGAGCTTAGTACAACGTCGTCGTACGTGGCCCACTACTCCGTAGTTCCAACACCTACTTCTCTTCCTCGAGCTACTTGTTCCCGAAATACACGTCGCACTATGTCTTTAATGCTTTCTTCTGTGTGCGAGGGTATTTCTTTAGCACAACGGAGCTTAGGCTGCTTCGGTGCGACGCTTGTTTTGCCGCCTCGAACTCCAAAGCATGGGTTAAAGCGTCATCCAATGCCTTCGGTCGAGCTAATCGGAGAGTATGCTGCGTTTCGTTGTTTCGGAGGCCGTCTACAAAGGTTTGAATAGCCAACTGCTTCAATAAGTCATTTGGTGCTGTAGGATACGCAAGCCGTGTTAATCTGGCGATGTCAGCTTCAAACTCTTGAAGACTTTCGGCAGCTTTGTAAACCCGACTTTTAATTTGAGCTTGATACACTTGTTGAAGATGAGCATCTCCATATCTCATTTCTAATCGTGAAATTAAGAGTTCGTAATTTTGTTGTAGGTGGTCAGGAACAGTTTGTAAAATTCCAAGCGCTTCTCCACGTAAGGACACTATTAAAGACGTCGCTTTCTACTTGTTGCTCCAACCATTAGCTGTAGCTGCGGCTTCAAACTGCTTGTAGTAGGTTGACCATGGAACTTTAGCATCAAAATTCGGAGGTACAACTTTGAACTTGTGAGTGTTTTCTTCTCGATGGTCCATTATTAAATCTTCACTCGTGATGCTTCCTTCACCTTGACAATTCATTTGGTTCATTTTTTCTTCAAGCAGTTTTATTTTGTCTTCTAATTTTTCCTCTATTGCTTCTATTTTCTCATTCACAGATTTGTAAATTTCTTTTTTTAAGTTAAGTTTATCTGCTTGGATTTCCTCTTGAACAATTTTAATTTGATTTTCTATGCTCGTTCGTATTTCTTCTTTTAAACTTCTAGAATTTTCCAACAAATTTTCTTCTATTTTTTTTTAGAATTGTATTCCATTTTCTGCGAATTTTCGTAAAACTTTTCTTCTATTTTTGCGAACGCGTCACCGGCATAAGTTTAACCACGAAATAATAATACTAAATTTTAATAAAGCCCGACACTGGTTTAACAGCTAAGATTAAATGCTATAAACAAACACGCGAATTCCGAACTAAAGTTTTATTTATTTACGCAATCAATGTTTTTATTACGGTAGCGATATTACTTAATGATATTTACACTAAAAAAACGCGAACAGCTTCATTTATTTACCCGATTTCCACGAGTTTTAAACCAGATACCTGATACCAATTTGTAACAAATTTTATTACTAACTGCTAATTTATTTAAACTACTAAAAATTATTTACTTATACTAAAAATATGTACACTCTTAAATTAACCAAACTAATTAAATCTAATAATATTTAATAAAAACTTGTTTACACTAAAGTCACGTACTTCGTAGATTTATTTTCCGTATATTTATCTACACACGCGTGCTAACGACTTATTTATTTAGACCTGAATAATCTTCTTAACACTGCAGTCTACGCATTACGGAAATAACTGACCTACGATTTGTTTGTTCGGTATTTATACACATTTTGGAAATCCTTTTCGAGTGTTCCATATCTTTCGGTATATGTTCTAGAGGATGGATAACAACTTCGAGAAGGCTCTTGAATTTGAGAACTTTTCAATATGTATTAGAATTAGTTATAACATGTATGTTAGATTTTTTGTTTATATAGTAATTTATCTGAATTAGAAAATACACAAAAAAAACAAACAAAGTAGGTACCTACATTGATTAAAAATACGTAATTATAAAAAGTATAAGAATTTGAGCAATCACAAAGAAATTGTATCATTAGGTACAGTTGGTGTACAATTAAGATGACAAATGTTATAAATTGATTAATGTTACTTTTCCATTAATGTTATAAGTTTTGTTTATACTTAACATATTTACATAATTTTATATCTATATACGAGTTGTATTATCCACAAGTAAACAAATTATAAAGTCGATATATGTGTCGTTCTTTTCGCAACCGAGAATCTAAATCTCGTTTAAAATGTTGGTGTTTTACCTTATCTGTTTAACGTCTGTTGCAACTCTTGTTATTAAAAAAGAACAAACTCATAAATTAAATAATGTTGTTCAACAAACAATTCAAAATATTTTTGTCGAAGACGACACTTTACTGTTTTTGTTTTATGATGGCGATTATTCAATATTTCCGAATGATGTTACTAATCCAAGTATGTTTGCTGATATGAAAAAAGATACTATGATTCTTAACACTTCACTTGGACACAAACAAAATTTTATAATTCAATCAAAAGATTACAAGACTTTATATTTAATTTTGTTTAAACTATATCATAGCCAACTATGGGATAGACATAAAACGCCTTTAAGAAGAGTTCTGCTGATTACAGCGATTTTTGATCCAATTTATTTATCAGATGTGTTTGAACGGTTATGGAAAATACAGTTTGTCAACTTAGTTGCATTAGTATATGATTTAAACGTAGATGGTGGTTGTATACGATTAGTAGTTGGTGACCCACAAGCGGCGCCAAATCAATGTGGAACACTAGCGAAGAGTTTGATTGCGTATAGATGCAATGAGAGCAAACGAATTAAATTTCCAAGGATTTTAAGACAGCATAATAATTGTAATCTTACTATTAAATATACATCCTCTGCACAGTTGCAGACGGATGTAAGCAAAGCGTCGTCTGAAGGTTTATACATGTATGGAACAATTGCCGATTATTTAAACATGACAGTGATATGGAAAACTGGAAAAACCCCGCCTAACATGTTTATGATAAAATTTGGCTGGCTTAATTTATGTAATACTAATAACTATTCGTGTACTAATATACATTACATAGACAATTACGTATGGATAGTTCCTTCACCCAAACGAATTCCAGCTGTGGAATCACTAAAGCTCGTGTTTAAACACACAGTATGGATTTTAATACTATTGACTTATGTACTGACATCACTTATCTGGTGGTTAATTAATTACATCTATTTGAATAACCACAACGATTTATTGCTCAGCTTTTTGGAAGTGTACTCAATGACAATATATGGATCAACAAACAAGGTTCGAATTTTTCCAGCTTTTCGGTATTTATTTCTTTCGTACGTAATATATTCAATTCATATTCAAGCAGTGTTTACTGGTAAACTTGTGACATTATTAACAATTCCTCAGTATGAAAAACAAATTCGAACATTAGACGCGCTGGCTGAATCTAACAATTCAATACTAACTACACATCAGTATATAAATTATATGGATTTTACCAATACTACTGGTATTTATCATAAAATAACAAAAAAAATTATCAAATACGAAAGAAACGAGTTGCTAAAAATACTGATAACAAATAACTCAGCTATCAATTATACCTTTTTAATTGACGAAGATCTCTTAGAACAACTTATGACATTTTATAATAGGAGCTATTTTTACTTTGTAGATAACTCTCTGACTGGAAGCATAAAAAGTGTATTTTACACATTACCTTCATCGTATTTTACATTTACGGTTAATGAAATTATTAACAGACTTGTAGAATCAGGCTTGATAGATCATTATAATAAAAAATTTGTGCTTTTTAAACAAATTCAAAAGATTTCGACAACCGAAAATAAATCGTTAAGCATGGGCGATCTTCATCCAGTGTTTTTGTTTTGGGGCGTTGGTTTATTTCTGGCTTCTCTTAGTTTTATGCTAGAAGTTTTAGTAACTACCATAAAGCAAACTCTTTTCTGATTTCTTTGGTTTTTATGAATACCAAAAAATTTGTGAGTCATAATTGTCTTTTTTTAGTGTAATAAATAGTTTTAAAAACGAGTGATAAATAGTAAGTATCAATCACATTAAGGTGATTGAAACGTTTTTGTAACGTTTTTACACGTGTTTTAATTACGTTTTACTTTCTATCTCAATCTTTGTTTGGCTTATTGTTTATCGAGTGTCGTGATTATGTGTGCGGTCCGTAAAGTCGTAAGTTAAACTTTTTTAAACACGTATCAGCTTGAAATTTTTAGTTACAAATAAGGAGACGTTACACGCAAGGAGAAATAACCAGCAAAGCGTGAGAAAAGAAGAGACAGCGTATCGAATAAAACTACAAAAATAAAAAGATTGGGGACGTTGGTTCGACTGACCGATACCGGTATTCTTCAGTCAACGCTTATGTACCTATATTTCATTATAGTTATAAACCGCTGATCACACTTGTAGGAACAATCGAGCCTGTCATAAATAAATAAAATAACAATATGAAAAGTTATTACAGTAGTACTTTTTTACTTAGTGCGAGTTTATGTGAATGTTTTTCTAATTTCGTGGTTTAGTTACTGTTTATGAACCTGCATCAGCGTTTTGTGAATTCATTTATCATTATATATACAGTGTGTCCGAAAAGTATGGAATATATTATACAGGTCGATAAATATGCACTTTACACGAAAAAGTTGTAAATAAAAGTTGTTTATCACTTAGTTATCTACCACCTGGGAGATATCAATTTAAATTTTTGCTGTAAACAAAATCGCAACGAATAACACTTAAATTTTTTTAAATGGCAAGGCACGTCGTTATTATACTCATTTGATAGAGTCTTTTTTTCTCTTTTCAACCATATGAAACTTGAATACCTTTACATCAGAAAATTTTCAAGAAAAACAAGGACATGTCTAACAAATTTATTTTACTGAGCAGTATTAATCAGATACGTAATATGTAGCATTGAAACAATTGAATGCACTTTAGAACACTGTCACACTTTGCTATTTGTTAGTGCTTGAAATATGGCTCAATTATCTAAAAAACATAGAATTGAAATTTTAATGATTCTGGGAAATGGAGATAGAAGAAGAACCCAAGACGAAGTATGTGAATTATTTAATAACTTGCATCCAGAATTAAACATTTCGCAGTCCATGGTAAGCAAAATTTGGCGGAAATTTCAAGAGACAGGTTCGGTGAAAGATGCGAGTAGAACTGGTAGACCTTTGTCATTAAGTAATGTGGAACGAGAAAATGTGTTCTTGTCTGTTGAGAAAAATCCACAAATTTCTGTTCGGCAAATTGCTAGAGACCATAATTTGAATAAATCGACTGTACATGACGTTTTAAAAAAAGAAAAATTTCATCTTTATAAAGCTTGTCTAGTTCAAGAATTATTTGAAGACGATTTGGACAGAAGGCTGGAGTTTTGTGAAACAATAACAAACAAACTTGAACGAGATGCACATTTTCATAAAAATATCCTTTTTACTGATGAGGCCACGTTTTGTTTAAACGGCACAATTAACAAACAAAACACACGTTACTGGTCTTCACAAAATTCTCACTGGTATCTAGAAGGACACACCCAATACCAGCAGAAAGTCAACGTCTGGGTAGAAATGATTGGAAGTCAAATTTTGGGGCCATATTTTTTTGAAGGTAGTTTAACGACGAATATTTATCTCGATTTCTTAAGATTGGAGTTAGTTCCTGCTTTGGCCGAGTTATTTCCACATGAAGTAGATCCAGATATACCTCATAACAGAATATGGCTTCAACAAGACGGAGCACCTCCACATTTTGGAATTAATGTCCGCCACTTTCTTAATAATACTTTTCAAAATACATGGATAGGCAGAAGAGGTACGATAGAATGGCCTGCTCGCTCGCCGGATTTAAGTCCACTAGATTTTTTTCTTTGGGGCTATATTAAAAGCAAAATTTATGTAAATAGACCTGATAATGTTGAAGATTTGAAAAATCGCATTAGAGTTGAGATAAGAGCTATAACTCGAGCAATCGATGGTTTTAAAAATCGAATTTACCACTGTCAAATTATGAATGGTTTACATTTTGAACATTTATTGTAAGTTTAGTTTAAAAACATTTTTTTGTTATAACAATTTTATGTAGAGATATTTAAAGTTTAATATTTGCTATTGTGACAGTGCATTCAATTGTTTCAATACTACATATTACGTACCTGATTAATACTGCTCAGTAAAATAAATTTGTTAGACATGTCCTTGTTTTTCTTGAAAATTTTTTGATGTAAAGGTATTCAAGTTTCATATGGTTGAAAAGAGAAAAAAAGACTCTATCAAATGAGTATAATAAAGACGTGCCTTGCCATTTAAAAAAATGTAAGTGTTATTCGTTGCGATTTTGTTTACAGCAAAAATTTAAATTGATATCTCCCAGGTGGTAGATAACTAAGTGATAAACAACTTTTATTTACAACTGTTTCGTGTAAAGTGCATATTTATCGACCTGTATAATATATTCCATACTTTTCGGACACACTGTATATGTATGAATATACTAATTTACTTAGTCTATGGCTTTTGAATTTCTTACCTCATAAAACATAATTAACCATTATTTAGGCATTTGCGATTTACGCGTTTTTTTAAATTATTTCTATAGCTTGATTCTAAAACAGCCAATGAAATTTTTTGTTTTTATTCAGCTCAGTGATAAAATGAACTAAAAATTGAAGAATCTTTATTACTTTGTTACGAGAATTTTCTTGATGACAAGCGACTAACTTATGATTCGGTGAGTGGCTCGTAGGTTTTGGTGTGCTAATCATAAAGCAAGTTAAAAAGGCGCCAAAATGGTGGAAGCTGTAATGAAAGATACTATTTGAATCTATTAAACACCGAAATAGAACGCATGACAAAACACTGGTTATAACGACAAATATATTTGCTTTTAACAACGAGAGAAAAAGAGGTTAAAAAATGTAAGCAAGGCGGAATTACATATATAGTAACAATGAATAGTTCCATAAGGATCACAGTTATGGCGTTGGTATAAGTCCTGAAAGGTAAGTAACACTCCACACAATCATTTATCGTAGTACAGTACAACAAATTCAGGTAATATGTAATCTCAGAGTTAAACGTCGATTTAATGCAAAACTAGTGAATTCTCAACTCGAAGCAACTCGCATTTAGCGTAAATTGAAACCGTACAAAAAAATCTGCGTGCGTTAATTGTAATAATATTTATACCCAAAACTTACGTATTTTACGTTTGACAAATACACAAATTAATAGAAAAAAATGTTCTTACGATTAACCAAGACATGCGAATAGTTATCTGCATGCTTCAATCATTCCCTAAAATCACTAAGAAACAAAACTGGCGTGGTCACCACACGACTTTCCTATAAGGAACAATGAAGGAATGTCTGCATATTGTAACAATTATTAAAACTACTTTATTTATACTAAAAATATGTACACGTTTATAAGTAACGAACTAATTAAATCTAAGGATATTTAATATAAACACGCTAATTTATATAGTACACTAACCGAAAGATAAAGTCCGCGGATAACTTCTATTTAACGAAAACTGACACTCGTTTACATTAAAATCACGTACAAGGTTAAACTTCGTTATTTATCTCGATACGCGTTAATCACTTATTTACTTAAAGTTGAATAATCTTCTTAACACTACCGACATCAAATTACTGAAAAAAACTGACCTATGATTCGTTTGTACCGCAATTATACATTTTGGCAATCCTTCGCAAATGTTCTATATCTTTTGGTGAACGTTCTGAAAAATGGATAACAACTTCGTGAAGGCTCTCGAACTTAAAAATAATTTCTCAAACGTTTCACTGTTCCCTTCTTAGGACTTTCCTGTCTCAGAACAGGAGACTGGATGCAACACCGGTAGAAAGGATCGTAGCAATAGCGTCAGCCTTCTCCATTTCGGCAATTTCGTTGACCATAAAAGTAACAGTCAATGAACTTTTCCTGACCCGATATTCTCCTTGGTTGGTAACTACAGACCAACACTTTAACGCCTGCTCCTCGTAAGACGACCTCCAACATGTATCGAACTGTCCTCCAATTCAGTTGATCTAAGCCACAACCAATGGGTACTGCGAATTTCTGAACATGATGGAGCTACATTTCTCTCTTAAGATTCCATAATGTTCGCCACAAATTTTCGTATAACTGCTTAGTAACGTGAGTATTTCTTGGTGACCAGATAGAAAACGAAGCGTATGTAGTTTTAAAATTTTTTTGACTGCTGGTTGCTGTTTTCGTAGTTCATCTAGTCTCCCAAACTTCTTTTTAACAGTCGGCAAACTTTTTTGAAACAGCCCAGACTCGAAGTTGCGGCCTTGTACGAAATGTAATTCCAACGAAACTCAAAACCGGCAGAAAAACTTTTTTACTAATACGTTTGCAACTGTAGCTGCTTCTGAATTGGGTATGACGTAAGCCCCCGTCCATTTCGTAAAATGATCCATCGCCACCAAGATGTATTTATTTCCCGAATCGGATTCTGGGAACGGCCCTGCGATGTCAATCGCTATTCATTCTAAAGGGCTTCCTACGTTGTATTGCTTTATGGGTGCTTTGCGCTTTTTCGCTGAACCATTTCCTGATGCGCAGATCGTGCATTTACGGCACCATTTCATGACGTTCTCTTTGCAGTTCATCCAGTAAAATCGTTTTTGAACTTCCCCAATGTCTTCTTAATGCCAAAGTGTCCTGACATCCGGCTCTTTGGTACTACCAACTGTAGTCTGTTTTCCGTGTCTTCGACACTTAAGAAGATCGTCTTCTACTATCGAAAAGTCCTACTGCGCCCAGTACGCTTTGATGTTTCTTCCCAAATTACTCACTTTTTTTCAGGTTGGTCGTCGGCCGTTTTCTTTCCAGTCCAGGTGTAGTCTTATTTTACGATTGTTTTTTTGTTTACGACGCAACTGCTCAGGTTCCCACTCATCATCAACCATAGTAGTTCTCCGAAGGCATTCGACTTTTTCTTCAAGTCGCGAACAATGGCTGCAGTCCGCTAGACATGGTATTCTGGACAAGGCATCAGCGTTCCGATGACTGCACGGTGTTCTGTATCATTCTTGCAGTCTCTCGATCCATCTTGCCACTTATCCTTTTGGGTTACGAAACTGCAGTAGCTATTTTAAAGCGGCGTGTAGAAATGTTCTATGGACTTGACGACTGCTAACAGCTTCCTCGTAGTCACGCAATAATTCCTTTTTGGCCTAGACAAAACCTTGCTAAAATACGCGATAACTTCTTCTTGTCCATCTTGAACCTGCGAAAGAACCGCGCCTATCGCCAGATTGCTTGCGTTCGTATCCAAAACAAATTTTTCATCTTTTTTTGGCTAGGGTCTGTTTTAGTTGATAGAAAGCATTTTTGCAGTTTTCATTCCATCTATATTCTGCTCTTTCTTCGGTCAATTTTGTCAAATGTTTGGCAATATTGGCAAATCCGGGTATAAATCGTCTATAATAGGCGCATAACCCAAGGAAACTTCGTTAGAACCACTCTCTAGCGCGAACACATCTTGATACTGCTGGATCAACACTTTAACTTTAGCCAGCTGGTCTTGGCTGAGGTTTTGGCGTTTGGTGGTAACAATGTCCAATAGATGTTGTGGACACTTCTTCGGCGACCTATATTCGTCAGACATTACGCATCTCACAATTTGAGATACCGCGGTCTTGTTTTTGAATGTTACAGGATCCGAGTTGATGTTTAAGATCCTTACTGGCATCGTGTTTTTTACTCGTACTAAAGTTTTGCCAACGAGTAGTCCCTTTTTAACTAAGTCGCCCTCTATTGGTTCAATCGCGCGTATGTAGCCTTCCTGGAGATTGTAATAAAAAATTACCCTGAATAAAAACGTATAATAAAAAATGTGAAAATGCATTTAATAAAAGCAAAAATAATATTTTACCACGGCAGCAATCGGAGACACAGACCTCTGGGTGTGAGCCTGAATGCAAGTAAATACCCAGACGTGAATTCCTTTAATTTATTAGCTATAACATAATACACTATTTACATTAAAGAAAAATGAACATTATTTGAATCAAAACAATATTTAGAATAAAACAGTATTTGAATAAAACAAAATTTGGGTTAAAACATATTTGGAATAAAATATTAGGGCGCCAACCACCTTTAAATCGGTGATGAATAAAAAGCATTATATCTTATACCTAATTATTAATTGATATTAAATGCAAACGTAGTAAACGTTTAATTTGTTATCGAGTATGTTTCCCGAAAAGTTAACATAATTCCAGTTGACTCACTATATTTAATATGACGTTATCGGATATCTTCTATTTGTAGCACATTCTTTGTTGAAGTGATAAGATTCTTCTAAATGAATGTAGATTTCCAAACACAACAGCATAAAATCAATGTATAAATCCAATGAATAATAAACTCCAATAACGAAAAATCCAGTAAATAATCAGACAAAACCAAAAGAAATGATCCAGTAAATAATCCGAAATAAAATAAAAAACCCTAAATATAAATAATTAGAACGGTTTTTTAAATGACATGATGTACTCACGTTACACTAAATGCAACAGCCTTGAAGTAAATTCCTTTGTCTAATCGTATTACGTAACATTGCGAAATGGTTAAAAATGTTGAATTCAATAGAAAAATTAGATCAAAATAAACGTAAACTCACCAGCAATTAGATGGAATGAATAAAAATTAAATTGTGTGCGTTTTTACGCCATAATCAAGAAAATTTGTCTTCCTTGCATCACTCACGTGAACTACGCAAGATTGTTCAAACGGAAGTGCCAGCTTAAGCTATTACTCAAGTCGGTTTGAAACAACGCCACGTTGCCAAACTGAATAAATTTACGTGCAATATTAGTTGCAGAAAATAAACGAATGTAAAATTGAATTTTAATGTAATGAACTCTAACGGGACGTTACAAGATTTCAATCTAGGCGTGCCATCACCACACTTTCAGCCCTTGCAGGTAGAGTCACGTCTTCATTTAATAAGACTCGCACGGCTGCCTTATCTGACGAATGAAACGAAATTTCTTCATTGTAGATCTTCAGGACATCGTTCTTCATATCCAAATGGAATCCATACTTCTTTATAACGTCCATTCCCAGGATAACTTCTTTTGTGATGTCGGCTACCTGTATCTGATGGTCGAGTACTCCATTTCCCAAACCAATGGTTACTTTAAGTTCTCCGTGAGTAGGTATTTTTTTGCCCGTCGCGGTTCGAAGTCGTACTGTTACCGGCGACGTCTTCTCAGGATGAATGATGGTTTCCGTCGCTCCCGTGTCAACTAGTAACTGAACACTTCTTCCATTGATCTTGCCATTGAGATAAATGCTATGCAGTTTGAATGGTAATCTCCGGGGCCTGGCTAGATGAGATTAACTTTCGTCTCTTTTGGTCAACTCGTTCCAAATTTTCGATCGTTCTTCTTGTCTTCTTCTTGGGTTTAGTACTATGTCGTCGTACATTGCTTATTTCACCGCAGTTCAAAGTCGGCACTCCTCTTTCACGAAATATTCGTCGCGTTATCTCCTCGATGCTTTCCAGTGTCTCCGCGGGTACTTCTGCAGCACAGCAGAGTCTATGATCGTCTCGTTGCGATGCTTGTTTTGCTGCTTCAAGCTTCAAAGCATGCACCAAAGCGTCATGCAACGTTTTTGGTCGAGCTCACCGGAAAGTCTGCTGCGTTTCGCTATCTCGGAAGCCATCTACAAAGGTTTGAATAGCCAACTGCTCCAGGAAGGTATCTGGCGCTGTAGAATACGCAAGCTGTGACTTTTAATTTGACCCTGGACCATTTGTTGAACATGAGCATCTACATATCTCATTTCTAAACGTAAAAAGTTATTTTCTTGAAGAGCTTCCAAGAGCTTCTCCACGTAAGGACACTATTAAAGACGTCGGTTTCTGTTTGTTGCTCCAACCATTGGTTGTAGCTGTGTGGCTTCAAACTGCTTGTTATAGGTTGAGCATGAAACTTTACCATTAAAATTTGGAAGTAACACTTTAAACTTGTAAGTGGTTTTTTCCCTATGGTCTCTTATTAAATCTTTACTCGTGACGCTTCCTTTTCCGTGACAATTAATTCGATTTATTCTTTCTTCAAGCAGTTTCATTCTTTCTCTTAATTTTTGCTTTAGTTTGTTTTCTATAGTTCTTGAATTTTCTTTTAACTTCTGTTCTAATTTGTTTTCTACTTCTTCTATCTTGTCTTCTACAGTTTCTTTTAAATTTGAAATACCGTTTTGCATTTTTTCTTGAACTTTGTTCTTCTATAGTTTTTGTTTGATTTCCAATACTAGCATGTATTTCTTCCATTTTCTGAGAATTTTCGGACAGTTTTTCTTCCATTTTTTTAAAATTATCGTAAAACATTTTTTTTTTCTTTCTAGTATTTTCTTCCAGTTTCTGAGAATTTTTGCCAATTTTGTTTTTCATTTTTTTAAGATTTTCTTTATGTTCTTATTTATCGATTCGAGAATTTCAAATATTTTTGAATCCATTTAAACTGCTTGCAAACGCGTCACCAGCATAAATTTAAATATAACACGAATAAAAAGTTTAAATACACTACTTTAACGAACTGAAACAGACTAATTTTACACGGTATAAATAAACACGCAAAGTGCAAATTAAAGTTTTGTTTATTTACGCAATCAATGTTTTTTATTACGGGGGCGATATTAAATTATTTAATGCTATTTATACTAAAAATCGCGAACCTAACACCTGTGAACCACTGTAACGATTATTAAAAACTAATTTAACCTAATTATATTAAAAAAATATGTACACTAATTAAATCTAAGGATATTTATTTAATAAAAGCACTTAAACTAATTTATATATAGAACTATCACACGAAGATAAAGTCCGCGAATAACTTTAGTTTAACACTTATTGTTTACTTTAAAGTCACGTACAAGGTTATACTCCGTATATTAATCTCGAACACACGCGTTAATCATTTATGTATTTAAACTTGAATAATCTTCCTAACACTGCCGTCTTTGAATTGCTAGAATCACTGACCTATAATTCATTTGTGTCGTTTTTATATAATTTGGCTATCTGTCAAAAACCTTTCTTTTTTTCGTGAACGTTCTAGACATGGATAGTTGTTTTGTGAATGCTCTCAAAGCTGAACGTTTCAATAACAAATGTGCGACTTTTAATTTTGTAATAGAGCTTTTATAATTACACCGGGCGTGTTTCTAGTGAACACGAACTAAAAGCTTATCAAACGTTGTCTCTTTGTTTGACGCCCTACTAATTGTTGCAGTATTTGCTTACGTCGTTTAGTTGTTTTCTATATTATTTACAAATGTCTATTATCAATTAATCCACATCTACTGTTTTAAGCCCGAACAAAACCATTTTTATTTTTATTTAAGTGAATATTGGTCAATTTTTTTGAATACGAAGCAAATCGTATTAAAAGTAACTGCTCAAATCAGGTAGTATACCGGATGCCCGGATAACGGTACGTCTGTAATTCGACAATACTAAAGCCTAAAAGTATAAAAAAATTCTTTTAGATAAAGTGAGCAAAAAAAAATGGATGGAAATTATTTTGAATCCACTGCTAGAGAGCGTAACTGCTATAAAAAAACATAAGATTCACAGTATCTCGGAATGTTGGGCGATGAGCCATACCTTTGAAAACATAATTTGATAGCTTGAATGATACGGTATCATTTTGCTTTATTATATTTTTTCGTATCTGTCATAATAAGAGAAAGGAAAGCCAATGCATTGTACAATATTTTAATATTTTTGAGCCATTCAATTTAGTTGAATATTTTTGATGTCGTTTGAAAGAACGTTTTATGGTCTTTCGACAAAACATTTTTGTTGCACTATTTAGTTTAAAGTAAATAAACTAGATCGGAATACGCTATCTGCAACAATTACTCATGTTTGTAATACTTGAAAAAAAAAGCTAAATAGAACGGTACTATTTTTGTATCAGACTTTTACCTATCATAAAACTAGCTAAATTTGAGTGAAAACTACATTACGAAATCTATATATGATAGATAGAAAAAAATATCATAAAGCAAAATGATACCGTACCTATCACTCAAGTTATTAAATTATGTTTTTAAAGGTATGGTCATCACACGTAACTTTGTTTCTTCACAGCAGTTACGCCCCGTAGCACTAGATTTACGAACTTTAAAATATAATTTTTAGCCGTTTTTCTTGTCTATTTTATTCATAAGAATTTTATTTTAAACGTCTAGACTTTACCATTGCGGTTTCGTACTCTTATCCAAACACCCGGTATACTATGTTCTTCAGTATCATGGCGACTTGTTATGTGCCGCCGATGTGAGATTTTAAGCGTGTAGAAAACTTGCTTGTATTTTGTTATTGTATTCTTATATCTTTGGCATTCTGTACAGGATTTTATTTTGTCAGTGATATAGCACTGTATACCTAGAAAAAAGTTGGTAAAGACGCAACCAGAAAAACATTTGCAAATATTGGAATGTTGCAAATAGTGTAGGAAAAACAGTCTTATCAATGCCCTACATTTTTCATACTGAAACGTTCGAGAAATTACTTGCAAATGCAAGAGCTTTCTAGAAGTTATAGCGAAAAGTAAGGATCGTAGGTCAGTTATTGCTGGAATGTGAATGCAGCAGTGTTAAGAACATTATCAAGTGGAAATAAATCGTTAGCACGCGTGTGTCTACATAAATATACCGAGAATAATCGTGTACGTGATTTTTAGTGTAAACAAGTGTGAAGCTATCCGAGGACGTTATCTTATCGTAAGTGATAGTGTTATACAACGGTTATACATAAATTCGTGTAAGTGTTTTCATTAAATATTATTATTAGATTTAATTAGTTCGGTTAATTTAAAAGTGTATATATTTCTAGAATAAGTAAACGTATTTTTAGTCGTTTTAATTAAATTAGTTTTAATAATAAATTTGCAACAATACTTTAGGCTTTTACATCTGTATTAAACAACGTTTATTTGTTGCTACGCAATAACGACACGAATCAATAACATTGAAGACTAGTAAAACATGTCAAAACCAAAAAAAGGAAATTCTAAAGAACCTTCATTGACTCATATAAAATCAAAAGGAGTAATAAAACCGGTTTCCGTAAAATCATTACCAAAAATAATGCGTAAGCAAAAACATTATCTAAAAGAAGATGGTTTATCCTTGAAAAACGTCAAACTTACGAATAAATGTGGTTTCAAGAGAAATAGTAACGCCACAAACGCCTAATTCGGAATATGAATTTCAAGAAAATATTAAACCTATTCCAACGTTTCCATCTTTAGATACATTTCGAAATACCATATGTAAAAGAAAAAGGAGTCCAGTACTGTATTGAGCATTTTGGGAATTTCTTTCATTGCAACGATTACAGTACGAATTATCTTCGGTTTTGGTTTTTAGATGTAATAACGGATTGTGTTTGGTGTTTGCAAGACAAGTATCTTTTAGAAGAAAAGTTACAAAAAGTTGTTTTTAAATGGTTTTTATATGTTTTAGACCTAATGAGAAGTAATTTCGTTTGTTGTATTATTTCAAGTTTATATAAACATGTTTTAGATCAAACATTAAATGTGTCTAGAAATTTTTTTTTACAATATTTAAAGAAGCGATTCTTGTAGCAGCGGAAGTAGTCGACGAAGGTTGCGTTACCGTACCTTCTCCGCAACACGTTTTTCGGTTAATGGAAGATCAAGAGGCTTCTGAAATTGATCCTTCAGATTTAAATTCATCTCTAAGTTCTATTGCAATTAACCAAAGCGATTATGAAAATCCTACATACATACAAATTGAACAAGCGGACGGGTCTTGTAGATATGAACTACCTCCAGAACCTTGTCAATGCGATGACTGTAAAACAATATGTCTTCACATTTTTCTAAATAAGTAATTTTGTTTTAGTCGACTTATCTACAGTTTATACGTTAACGGAATCTGATTCAAAATTTTCTGAGGACGACTATATTGACCAAGAAGGTCACATAGACGACGACATGTCATTTTATAAACCAAATTTTGATATTCCATCTAGGTTTTTAGAATGTTTTGATGATGACGTTGCAGAAGAACTTAGTGAGAAAATAAGTAACGATTCTACAGCAAAACTTGAAAGCACTTCTAGTGTTATAAAAAACAAAGATTTTGGAATATACGAAGTTGAAGGTACGATACAAGTAATTTAAAGCTTTTGAAAAGTTTACTTTGTAGATAAGTACGAAATTGCGACCGAGTCATATAGTAGTTCAAGTCAAAATACAATTAGTATAAATAATGAATCTAAAATGTTGATCGAGCAACCATTAAGAGAAGGATCGATTCGTAAAAGTAAAAATAGTATTAAAGAGATGACTGATCAAGATATTTTAAAAGCGTTAACTGTGCAGAAACTGTGGGAACAAAGACTTTCAGATATGAATGATCCATCTAAAGGTTGGATTCCAACTGGTAGTGATATAGACGTGCATACAGTCGAAGATGAAAAGATAAGTGATCAAACAGAACAGGATGAGGAAGAAGAAAACGACGACGAATGGATAGATATGGTTGTGAACAGCACCGATAAAAATACTCGTGAGTTTGAAGATAACGCAGTTTTGAATTTTGGAGTACTATGGGCAATTATTGAGATTGTGTTTAAATAGTTAGTTCTTTTTTATATTTGTATTACACGTTTTTTTCTTAGTTTTTACGAGAGTTTTCAGTTCTCTTTGGTGAAAATGGCATTTAATGCTACACCCGAAATTATTACTCAAAAAGTGAATAAAGAATGGCATACACTAAAAATAAGTAAAGTTCCGCTCGATAAACCTAAGTACGAACCAAAACCATCGCCAATAACGTCACCTGATAAAAAAACACCTGAACCTACATCTCCTCCACCTCCGGTACAAGTAAAATCTGAGCAAATAAAATCACCCGAAAAACCAAAAATGACCGCTGAAGAAGAAAAGGCTTTATTGGCAAAGTTAGAAAAAGAACGATTAGAACAACTTCAAATCGAAGAAGAAATGAAAAAAATGGAGGAGAATAAAACTTATTTATTTCCTTTAATGGAAGGTGCTACAGATGATTTATTTCGTAGCATCTTTCCAAATTGGGGAAAAGAGAAACCGGCTAAAAAATAATCAATTATATGTCAAATCTTTTGTCGAACATGTTAGTTTGCTATTTGTAATAATTATAAACGCGCTTAAGCACTGTTCTATGTTTTTTGGTTTTGTAGATTTGTGTCAAAATAATAAAGATTGTTGCTGATTAGTAATACTTATTTATAAAGTTTATTTGTCGTATGAAAGCTTTGTATAAAATTTCTTACTAGTTTAATTTACTTTCCTGTCTGTTCGTTAGTTCCTTTGCCACAAGTTTATTATATTCTTTGTTAGCTGTGGTTACTGTAAACGTTTACTTTTTTACCTCATTGTTGTGTATTTTGATTGTGTTTTTGTTCTAAAATCTAAATTTATCTAAAGATAAAATATCTTGTTTGCGTGATTCCGTGTTCATTGGGAAAACTGGTCGTTCCACAGTCAAACGTATTTCAGAACATCATCATTGTATAAAGAAATTGCTTATTCCCTAGTCATTGCTCTTTTGCTTTTCGTAATGGATAAATCGGAAAAATTAGAAATTATTGAATGTCCTGATAATTCAAATCGTAGCAATAACACTTACTTTGCTTCTACTTCAGTCGTATGCAGTGTCTTCACTTCTTTCAATTTGGTTGTAGAAAATCGTCTCTCACCAGAGAGAGTTAATATCAGAGTTACTATATTCATTAAACTATTTTTATTAAAAATAATTAGCATTCCAAATAAACAAAAGCAAATAATCGTTATTTGTGCCGCAAAATTTATTATGGCGTACGCCAAAGTCAAAATTATTTACACATTTTAACGCGGTAACAGAAAATGAACAGAAACTCAAGTTCAAAACGTTTCAAGAACGCGAAAATATTTTATAGAATTTTTCCTATGTACAGAATGCAATGGGATTATTTAAAGGTTCTTGAAAATAGGAAAACGGTTTTGGTACGATATTTTCAAGACGTAAGTAGTAGTAAAAAATCTTTGCCATCTTATTGGAAATTTGAAACTGATGGAATATTTTACAATAATTCTCAAAAAGAAGTGTACAATGCTGTAATGGATGGCGTAATAAAAAGGTAACAAATTATTTTGGATAAAAATGTTTTTAAGTTTTTGAAATCCCTTTAGTTCTCCATTTCTAGTTATTACAATCGTGACAGCTTCATACGTATTTCTTGTAGAGGCAATTAAAGTTTAGAGGTTCCTAAGACAAACTAATACCGCCCAAAAATCAGTTAGATGTTGAAGGAAAGTTAAATTGTAGATTTTATTCATTTTGGCGTTTGAAATTTCGTCAGTTCGCTACTATATTTCGGAACCATTTGCGGTAACACTGTTTCTTCTAACACATAAGTAATTCTCTTTTGTTCCGTTTTTTGTCGTAATGGTTCTATAGATTGTTGTCTGCTGATGACACTTTTGCTTACCGGTTCTCGATCGTTTTGGACAACACTTTATTCTTCATGTGTGTTCATGCTATTACAATAACATTCAAGTACTCAGCAATTCAACTTTACGTTTATTTTCCACAATTGCATCAACAAACCCTATAGCTTTATATACATATACGATGGGTTTTATCCCGCAGTTTTATTCAAAATTAACTATTTTGAAATACGCGGTTGTAAAATCAACTTACAAAGTTTCTTCCTACGTTGTATTGGTTCATTGGTGTTTTGCGCTTTTTTGCTGGACCATTTCCTGATGCGCAGACCGTGCAATTACGGCACCATTTCATGACGTCCTCTTTGCAGTTTATCTAGTAGAATCGTTCTCGCACTTTACCGAATGTCTTCTTAATGCCAAAGTGTCCTCCTGATGTCCCATCGTGGAGATGCTTCAACACTTCTGACACCCTGCCTTTAGCACTACCAACTCCAGGTTGATCGTCGGCCGCTTTCTTTCCAGTTCAGGATCGTCTTCTTGTTCGCGACGTAACTGTCCAAGTTCCCACTCATCATCAACTATAGCAGTTCTCCGGAAGCATTCGACTTTTTCTTTCAGTCGCGAACAATGGCTGCAGTCCGCCGGACATGGTCTTCTGGACAAGGCATCAGCGTTCCGATGACTGCTTCCGGCACGGTGTTTTGTGTCATAGTTATACTCTTGCAGTCTCTCGATCCATCTTGCCACTTGTCCTTCTGGGTTACGGAACTGCGGTAGTCATTTTAAAGCGGCGTGGTCTGTTCTCAGTAAAAAGTTTCGTCCATACAAATACTTGTAGAAATGTTCGATGGACTTGACGACTGCTAACAGCTCCCTCCTAGTCACGCTATAATTTTTTTCTGGCCTGGACAAAACCTTGCTAAAATACGCGATAACTTTTTCTTGTCCATGTTGAACCTGCGAAAGGACCGCGCCTATGGCCAGACTGCTTGCGTCGGTATCCAAAACAAATTTTCCATCCTCTCTTGAATAACTCAGAATCGGCGAAGTGACTAGGGTCTTCATTCCATCTAAATTCTGCTCTTACTTCCGTCACTTTCGTCAAAGGTTTGGCAATATTAGCAAATCCGGGTACAAATCGTTTATAATAGGTGCACAACCCAAGAAAATTTCGGACCTGATGTTTATCGATTGGTCTTGGCCATGCTGGAATCGCTCGGATTTTGTCTGGGTCACCCGTTACTCCATCTCTAGATACCACGTGGCCAAGGAATTGCACTTCCTTCTTAAATACGTGGCACTTCTTTGAGCTCAGTTTGAGGTTAGCCCCACGTAGTCGCTGGAAGTTGTTCAAGTGTTCTTCAAACGACCTTCCAACCACGATCACGTCGTCCAGGTAAACCAAGCACGTCTTTCAAGACAATCCGCGCAAGGTGGTCTGCATCAAACGCTCGAACGTTGCAGGAGCGTTACATAGGTCGAAGGGCATCATAGTGAACTGCCACAAATCAGTTCTAATCCTAAAAGCTGTTTTTCACGATCCTTGGGTTCCAAGTCTACCTGCCAATAACCACTCTTTAAGTCTAACGTAGAAAACCACTGGGATTCTGACAGGGTGTCTAACGTATCGTCAATTCTGGGTAAAAGGTAGCTGTCTTTTTTGGTCACGTCGTTCAGCTGTCTGTAGTCTACGCAAAACCTTGTTGATCCATCCTTCTTCTTTACGAGTACCACTTGGGATGCCCATGGGATACTTGAAGGTTCAGTCACGCCTTCTCTTTCCATTTCGGTAATTATTTGTTCGGCTTCTTCTCTTTTTGCCAAAGGAAGTCTGCGTGAATGTTGTCTACAAATGTTTGAATAACCAACTGCTCCAAGAAGGTATCTGGTGCTTTAGGATACGCAAGCCGTGTTAATCTGGCGATGTCAGCCTCAAACTCCTAAAGCCTTTGGGCAGCTTTCTGAAACATACTTTTATTTTGAGCTTGATACACCTGTTGAAGATGAGCATCTCCATATCTCATTTCTAATCGTGAAATTAAGAGTTCGTAATTTTCTTGTAGGTGGCCAGGAACAGTTTGTAAAATTACAAGCGCTTTTCCACGTAAGGACACTATTAATGACGTCGTTTTCTGCTTGTTGCTCCAACCATTAGCTGTAGCTGCGGCTTCAAACTGCTTGTAGTAGGTTGACCATAGAACTTTATCATCAAAATTTGGCGGTACAACCTTAAACTTGTGATTGCATTCTTCCCGGCGGTTCATTATTAAATCTGCAGTTGTGACAATTTCTTTGCCATGGTAATTCATTTGGTTTATTCTTTCTTCAAGCAGTTTCTTCTAATTTGTCCTCTATTGCTTCTATTCTCTCATTCATCGATTTTCCGTTTTATAGAACTTCGCATATTTCTTCTCTTAAATTTAACATGTCTGCTTGAGTTTTCTCTTGAACAATTTTGATTTGATTTTCTATGCTCGTTCGTATTTCTTCTTTTAAACTTCTAGAATTTTTCTCCATTTTCTGAGAATGTTCGCAGAGTTTTTCTTCCATTTCTCTTGAATTTTCCGACAGTTTTTCTTTAATTTTCTGAGAATTTTCTTCCATCTTCTGATAATTTTCGTACAGTTTTTTTTGGATATTTTTATTCATCGATTCGAGAATTTCAAATATTTTTGAATCCATTTAACTGTTTGTAAACGCGTCACCGGCATACATTTAACCACGAATAATAATTTAAAAAAAAATTATTACACTCGATTTTAATAAAGCCCGATACTGGTTTAACAAAATAGAACAGCTAAGATTAAATGCTATAAACAAACACGCGAACTAAAGTTTTTAATTATTTACGCAATCAATGTTTTTATTACGGGAGCGATATTAGATTACTTAATGGTATTTATACTTAAAAAAAATCGCAAACTCGACACCGTGACACCACTTTGTAACGAATTTTATTATTAAAACTAATTTGTTTATACTTCTAAAAATATTGTTACTTATACTAAAAATATTTACACTTTTAAATTAACCGAACTAATTAAATCTAATACTATTTAATAAAAACATTTACACTAATTTATATCACTTACACGAGGATAAGATAAAGTCCGCGGATAGTTTCACACACTTGTTTACACTAAAGTCACGTACAAGATTATTCTCCGTATGTTTATCTACACACACGCGCTAACGATTTATTTATTTAGAAATGAATAATCTTCTTAAACCTACCGTCTTCGCATTACGAAAATAACTGACCTACGATTTGTTTGTTCCGTATATATACACATTTTGGAAATCCTTCTCGAGTGTTCCATATCTTTCGGTATACGTTCTAGAAGATGGATAACAACTTCGAGAAGGCTCTTGAATTTGAGAACGTTTCAATATTTTCCTTGATGCGTGTTCTACAAATCTTTGCAGGTGCTTGAGTAAGTTGCACGTTGGCAGTATCCCGTAATCGCGTAGCTAATCTTAAAAACACTTCCTGAGAAAAACTTCTTCTTTGAGGAAATTGCATTGCATATTGCTTCGTTGCAATTGCAACATTGAAAATAAATGCATATCATATAGTTTCCACGTCAGCAAATGGCATGTTTTAAAAAAAAACGGATTATAAAGAAAATCTAAACTATAAAAATTATCTCAATTAATTTTTGACAGTTGACAAATCCGTAATTTTTTCAATTTAGCAGTTAAATTCCAATGTTAGTTTTTCTCGCTAAGGTAACTGGATCCCACAAATATTTAATATTTTCTCTTATAAACCAAGAAGGAATGAAAATATCGTGCTTTAACTTTATAACAAAATCGCGACCTTTTTCAAATTTGAAAAAACACAAATTTTATTTCTGTAACAAAGTAATCAGATGTATGATAAGTCAGCTAATGACCGGAGATATTCAAACTGTTCGCCGTCGGCGATTTTGCACTGGATGGACGTAGACGCTTTTCACGGTACGTTGGATGTTCGCCTGGTCTATGTGTCGCATTTCCACACGTATCCGGTTTTTGAGCTCATCTAAGTCATTGAGCTTACTTAAATAAACTTCGTTGAGATACCTCCTAACATCTCGAGCAAAATGTGAGAAAACGCCATCTTGTTGAAACTAGATTCTAGAGTGAAGTGCGTCTGGACTGTTTCCAGAAACAACTGCCAATCACGGTACTAGGTGGAATCTTAAGAAATCAAAATATCTTTTCCCTTCAAAAAGATAGGCCCCAGAACGCGGTTTCCTAATAGTCCCACCCACACAATAACTTGTGTTGGGAATGACTGCCTAGAACATATCGAGGATTTTTGTTTGACCAGTACATACAATTATGACGATTCACTTCATTGATAGTCAAAATTGGTTCGTCAGTTGTTCAGAAAACCTGAAAACCTCATCGGATTACCTCATCAATTCATCACAAAACTCGTGTCGACAGTCATCTTAATCGTGAATAAAATCTAAAATGAACGATTCCGCGTGCTTAAGTTATTTAAATGTTTCAAAAAAACATTAGCTGTCATTAACTTGATTAAATGTCATAATTACTTAATATTTAACGTAAAAATGTAACGAGAATAGTTTAGGTGAGTGTAAACTAATCGATTAATTTAAAATTTGGGATTTGAATTCCTATTGTTAAGAGCTTTTCAACGATGTATTACATGACCCAGTTTTCTATTAATTTTTTTTTAACAAAATGGCGCGTTGTTGCCATCTTGGGTTTTTGGTAAAATTTCAGACGTTTGGACCACCTTGTATAATTTAGTGCAATGCAGATGTTATTCGGTACCTACTCATAATTCTGCACAAACTGAACTCAGTTATTTTCTACTACTTCTTACGTGGTTTTTGTCTACTTTATGACCTATTGTATACACTAGTCTCTTGCTTGATTTTCACGTCAATAACTTTCTCTCTTTGGTTTTAGAATAGTTTTCGACAGTCACTTGGGATATGCACGTATGGGAATCTGTACCAGTCAAATTAAGCCACACCTAACATAATCGTTAGTTAGATATTTTATTACTACTACCATAAATTTATTACCTGTACCAATACGGAGTAATTGCGTTGTAGAGCAGCTCAGATCTAAACTGAACCAGCCCAAGAGTAACTTTGCTTAGAAAAATAATATCGAAATGCTGCTTACGTTAAAATCAATTACATTTTTTTTCTAAGCAAAGTTCCGCTACGGCTGGTGCAGCTTATATCAAAATAACCCACAATCGATTGTTTCGCATTGTTAGGAGTAATAAATTTAAGGTAGTAGTAATAACTTGGTAATAACAAAGTAACAAAACTAAAATTTTGCTGTGAGCTGACTTAGCTCATGTAGCTTCCAAGACGTAATTTACGTAATTCATTTCATTATTCAAAGAATATTTTATTTAAAGCCTGCAGTAATGCTTCCGTTTTGCATCAACGTTGACTGTATTTTATGCGCTCTTTTGCATCATATACTAAAGATTTTTCAGTTTTGGTTTTTGTTTTCTATATTCACAACTGATTTTTATTGGTGTTTCGTTTTTACAAATTTTCTTCAATTTCAGAAGGCTCTGTAAAATCTCGCTTGCAGACTTGTATTGAGCGATCTGTTCTTCTTAAAGATCTGAATTAATTCTGTTGCATAACTTGAACATTTTATGTAAGTAAATAGGGTAGCAGGGGTAAATGGCGGTCACTTAAGCAGTTTTATAAATTCCAGAAATTCACAGAATAAACAGATTAGTAAAATACAAGTAAGTCAACATGTTTTGAACCAGAAGAACATTTATTTGTATTAAAAAAATTAACATTTTATTGAGAAATCGAAACAGAAAAATGTAGCTTTAGCCGGCATTATCCCCTATTCACAAAAATCACAGATATAGTGTTTTTTTCCTACGTTTGTGCAAACTTTGTGAGCCCATTGACCACAGGAGGTGCACCTGATTCAAACTTCATTCTTTTCAAATTCACAGCAGATAAGGCACAGTTATTCGGTTACATCAACAATATACTCCCATCGGTACCGGATTAATCTGAAGATCCGCAGTCACAGATTTTTTTAATATTGGTTTGAGATTGTTACATGCAAAAGTTGAAACAATGTCACTGCCTGAAATAAGGTAACATAAACGATGTTATGCCGCTGCTCAGTGGAGACGGGGTGGGTTATATTCAAAAATCCGTGATTACTTGGAAACGAGATTGACAATAAAATCGAAATAAAATAGGGTAAAAACTCAAAATCGGTTAGGGCGCCAATCAAGGTCACGATGATAACAGCTTCTGGACCCCTGATAACCCAGAAGCTTATCTGGTTGGTTACAACCCCTGGAACTTACCTTGAGTTGTAACTTGCTAGACTCTGAATTATTCTCTTAAAAATTTACGTTCGCGGCGACTGAATGAGTAAAAGCTCTTTACATTTTAACAATTTAACATTTATTAAAATAAAAACAGAAATCAAACAAACTTGAATAAAATTTAAAAAAAATGAAATAATAAAAAAAACAAAAATTCACAAACTGAACATAAAAATTAGAATTAAAAAAAATGAATGAAGCGTTAACTTGTTTTTCACTAAAATAAAATTCATATACAAAAAGAAAATTTAAGGCCTAATCCGCAAATTACAAAGCAAAAAAAAAAAATAAAATAAAAAAAATATATAAACGTCCGAAAGTTTGTTTTCGAACATAGCGTTTGTAAAATTACATTTTACATTGCGTTACATTATCTTTTATAAACAAACATGACTTAACTTACAAAAAAAAAATTAAATAAAGTCTTTAAGTATTTCTTGAAATATTAAAATTAGCCGTAAATAAGTCGGCTCAAATTCAAAGCTTTTAAAACATTTAGATCGCGGTTCACTTCACGATAATATCAAATTTAATAAATACCTTGACTCAATTGTTTGTACCAGGAAAACTGCTGGGCACAGCGGTTCCAGAAGGTTTTGAGTTTAGACGATAAAACGACCCCGAGACGGTCTAGGTGTTCTGCAGTCGATCGAGATTCGGTGGGAACCCCAAACAATGGAATGACGGCGGAAGATTTCTTTTAATACCAAATTGAAATCCGCACAAAAGCGAAGACTGGATTTTTAGCACAACACATCGATAGCAAATCCAACTCGAAACGTTAGCGTAATTTTGGAAGCCATGAAGTTCATTAAACCGTTAAATTAGGAATTTGGAAAAACCAACATTTCCACCACACCACTTAACTTTCACGGTTCCATTTATTTAACTTCCGCGGTATTACATAACGGTAAGGTAAAGGCACCCCGAACACTTGACTACATCTCAATACCCGGTGTTCTTAATTGCAACCACACAAATCTCCCTCAACGTCAAAATTTTTATCCTTATAACACCTCGTAATCCCACTTAATTCAACAAACTTGCGCCGTAAAATCTTTGTAAAAGATGGAACACTAAACAAAGTAAATTAAAAAAGATGAAAAATATTGTCACCACATGCGTCACGTCACGTACGCACAGCAAAAAGAACGTTCTCACAAAAATCGCTTACTCAACTAAATTATCAAATGAAACAATCGCGCTCGAAAATGAGTTTAAAATAAACAAAAGTAGATACTAAGAAAATGTATCAAATTTCATTCCAGAAAGGAAACCGTAAATTAGATAAAGTTGTTAATCCACTGCAATAACCAGAAATAAAATACTAAATCATAATAAAGACCACGGACCTTTATGCGTTTAAAAAAAATAAACCAATAATAATTGTGAAATAATTATTAAATACAATACTTAATACTTAAATTGACGTAATAAAATTAAACGAATGAAAACTTTCACGGAATTACTCAATGGCTTAAAAATTAAGCAAAGTAAATTTGAATACGGGGTCTTTTACAAAAGATTCACGACCAAATTTCAACGCCGGTTACAATATTTACATTTTCTTGATATTTGGACGATGCATGTCGACCTAAGACTTTTTTTTTATTAATTCACGAGGTGGTTCGTCTTGCGCCCCTGCACTGCGGTCTCTTTGATCTTTTTGTGCACCTCTGATTTATTATTCCCTCATTAGTTCTTTTTTGTCAATGAAATCCAGAAGTTTATTCTAAGGGGCTTTTTTCAACTCATCATCGGTTAGTTTTGGTTTTCCGAGAATCGTTGTGCATTGCATTTGATACGCTTCGCTTTTGCACAGCAGATGCAGCGTAGTCTCGTCGTCTTCCAAACATCCGCGGCATATGTTTGTTAAGGCCACAGTGCTCTGTAATTAGTCCCGTGAGTTTCCTTAATTTTTGTCGACTTATGCTTGACAGTGCAGTTTGAGTGTTTAATTGTGGCTCTGTAAGAAAGAGTTTTGTGTGCCTCATCTCTGAAGAGTTTTTCCATAGTTTTTTATGCTCCGCTGCAAGTTTGCTGTAAATTATTTCTTTTCCGGTTTCGTATACGATTCCAAAAACGGGTTCAGGTCCGATATATGTCCTTGTTGTGCCCTTTTTTGCTAATGCGTCTGCCATTAGGTTACCCTTTACATTCTGGTCTTTTGGTATCCAGATGAGCTGCACAGGTTGGCGATTTGCCAATATTTCCAGACTGTTTATGCATGCCATAATCAGTTTGGATTTTATTACTGGTCATCTTAGCGCCAGTAGTGCTGCTTGGCTGTCAGACATGATTGATATCGGCCTATTTGTGAATGATTTTGAGTCGATAATGTTCCTGACACACCAGTCAATAGCAGCAACTTTAGTTTGAAAAGTGGATGCATATTTACCGAAAGTTAGCGAAAATTGCTTCTCATGGTGCTTGCCTCCATATACTTCCTTTAACCGCGCCCGGGTAAATGTTTTTTCTCCATTCGTTTCGTGACGGTATTATCACTTTAAATTTCTTTAAAATATGATAATTCTCTGTGAAGTTGGATCTCATAGTTGAGATTGTTTCTTTACGCAGCACGTTGTATATACCCGGTTTGTTTTTCCCGGTAATTGACGCGTGTCCATTAATCTGCAGCCTGTATGCTGCTTGTCTGTATTGAAAGTCAGTCTAGTATCAAGAGTAAGTTCCAGATATTTGACTTCTTTTGTCATCGAGAGCCTAACTCCGTACATCGTAGGTAGTTTTATGTCATCCGTTTTCCGTCGTTTGGTGAATGGAACAATTGCCGTCTTAGTTGGTTTCACTGATAGTTCCTCTTTTTTGCACCATTTTTCGACGGTGTTTAGTGCACTTTGCATTATGTTCGATACAGTTGCCCCAAACTTTCCGTTTGTGATAATGGTGAGTTCGTCGGAGTATCCTAAAGCAAACACTCCGACGTTTTCTAGTTCTTCCAGTTTCGGACTAGAGGTATGATTCCTTTTTTTCTTTATTGCCCTTGCAATTGATGTAAAGGTAATATTGTCAAATGCTCCTTCAATATCTAGAAAAGCACTCAATGCAATATCATTGTATTGGATTACATTTTCGCATCTGCTTACTAGTTGGTGAATTGCTAGCTCGCATGATTTTCCAGATTGGTAAGCATACTGGTTTCGGTGCAGAAACGAAGCCTTTAGTGGCCCATCCCGTATATACCAGTCGACTACTTTTTTAAGTAGTTTTAAGATGAAAGAAGTTAAGCTGATCGGTCTGTAGGATTTAGCCTGGGCGTACGTCGATCTCCCTGGCTTTGGTATAAATACCACCTTGACAATCCGCCAGCTGTTTGGTATGTGCGAAAGTGCTAAGCTGACTCTAAAAATTTTGCATACAGCGCTTCGAAGAGCAGCAAATCCTTGTTGCAGTATGATGGGATAAATTCGATCGGCTCCTGGAGACTGAAAGGGTTTAAACGTATTCATTCCCCATTCTAGGTTTTCAGAATTGATTATTTTTCTTGCTAAGTCCCAGTTCCTTTTAGGTGCCCGTTTGTTTGGTACCTCTAAGTCTTGGTGCTTACGAACTTCAGTTAACGACGAACCCGGGAAGTGTTTTTGCAGTAGTTCTTGCAAAGTGTAAACTTTCTGTTTTCTGTCAGCAAAGAACCAATGTTTCTAGTGCGGTCTTGCGAACTTGTAGACTTGTTTTCTACGTCCCTACAGTACCTTCTCCATGAGTCTTTCTTTGACTTTTTAATGGCATTGTTGTATGTTGTGAGGCTGGTTTTGTATTCATTCCAGTCTCTACTTTTTTTGGATGTATTAAATAGCCTTCTGGTGCGTTCCTTGCTTTGTCAAGCTCCCTGTACCATTAAGTTATTTTGTTGGGGGTTCGTTTGACAGTTTTTGGGCAGCTTGCTTCAAATGCGAATTTTAGTAAATTAACAATACTATCCTTTAACAAACCGTCTAGACAATCGAGCAGCCGGTAATACCCACATGGCCGGGATTCCCACTCGTTACCCTACTTAAGTTTTTGGTTCTCGTTCACATAATTTTTTTTTCACAACGACTCATCAATGTACTCTTCTGCCAGGATAGACGATTTTTATCTATATTGGCGTGGTATACAAACTGACGTTTGTTGTTGTTTTATAGGATTGTTGACGGCAACAACGCTGTGATTTTAAGTTTTGGACAAACCGGATGTGGAAAAACGTTAACGGCAAGTGGACTAAACAACTGCTTCAAAGTATTAAATCAGTATTGTTACAATTTTTATTTAAATAAATGCAAGTTATAGGACAGAGGCATTGCTCTTAGACTAATCACCGACATATTTGCAATGAAAAGGTGTTTGTGCAAAAAATCACAAATGTGCGTTCAGATGTCTTACATCGAAACAAAAAACGTTCACTTCAATGATTTATTCCGTTACAATTACGAAGAAAATTTGCATAATGTTAAGGACGTTACTGCGGTTACTGTTAACGATGAATACGAGGCGATGAACTTGTTATTTACAGCCGAATCCAGAAGAAAATTTGCAAATGATTCTGTAATAAGTCACGCTGCTAATGGAGTTTTAACTTTAACGATTACGACCAAACCGCTTCATTACTCAAATCCAACAATAACAGTGGCAAAAGTAATACGAATTTTTTAAAAAGGATTTGTTAATTTTAGTTTAGGTTCACGTTATAGATTTAGGAGGATCCGATAATCTGGGTAACGATCCTTCATCACACAAGAACCTGATTGAATTGAATAATGCCAATTTGACTAAAACTAATTTAGAGCAGTTTATGTTGCTTTTAATTAAAAACGACTTAACGTGCATTTCTGTAAAACGGCGCATCAACGTTCTTTTACAGTATTTAAGCGACGCTTTCAATAATCACAGTGTTTTACGGTACGTAGTCTTTTAACACTTCTTTAAGAATCTGCAATGAGAAAAGGCATCTAAAACACTTTAAATTTGATGTCCTCCTCATTGAAGATTTTTAAAGAAATGGTGTTAAGTATATACCAAGGAGGAAAATAAAATACAACTTATTACTATAGTCTTTTAACTAACTGTGATAATTATTATACAATAATAGATTTATTGGACATATTCGAGTCGAAAAAGAGAATCTGTTAATAACACTGTCTATGCTAAAATTTGGACAAACTTTACGGTGCATTAAACCAGAAATACTTCAACCGAATGTGTCGAAAGATCCAAGTCTTGAGTTGGCATGTCTAAAAGTAAGTTGTCTTAGAATCGATACGCTGGTAATACGTCCTTCTAGAACAAACTAAAAGATCTGCAAGCAGAAGCAGATTTAACTTATATGATAGGATGTAGTGCGCAAAATGTATCTCAAGACAGAGTTCAACAAATGCAAAATATAACGCTAGAATATTTGCAAAATAAAACCGACGAAATCGTTGTTTGTAGTGTATCTGATGTTACAACAATTTTAAAAGTGTTTAAAGATCTCTACAATAAGTTAGAAATTGAAAAAATGGAATGCACAAAATTAGCTTACGAAAAAGCGTATAGAGACGCCTTATCGAGCGTACCCAGATCGGACAGTGCTACATCACCAAAAGTATTTATGAAATCTATATACATATTATATTCGACAAATTTACTTATATGCTTTAGGTTAATAGAAGAACCAGTAAGAGTATGAAAACAAGAGATAGTGTAAACGTTCCTCTTAAAAAATGTAGTCAAGGAAGTTTGTCTCCTAAACCTGCACTGAGTAAAATACAAATACATGAACGATTTGGAATTAATTTATTTTTGTGTAGGTGTTGCAGCATCAAAATCGATGTTTCCAGATAAAACGAGCACTGCGACTAAATCGGGCAGACGAAGTAGGATGAGTATAAATTTACGAAAAAAGGCAAGTAGTAAAAGAAAATCGACGAATGGTTCTGATGTATCTCCAATAAATGAAGTATTGGAAGAAGATCAGTTAGCAACTTCAATGCCACATTATTCAGAAGCTTGGTCAGCATTTGTTAACGACGGAAGCTATAATTATTCAGAGTTAGAAGAAGAAAGACTTGGTTTAGAAACACAAGCTAAAGCAATACAAAGGACTTATCTAGATGAAGTAAGATCGTTACAATTCTATTTAGAATTAGTAGACATTAGAAAGACTGAGTTGCAAAAAGCTGAAATGTTGAGATTGTTTGGCGAACAAACATATGACGATGACGGCAATACGATAATCTCAGAGTACGAAAAGCTTTGTTTGGAACATTTAGAATCGGCTCGTAACGAATTAACTGCTCACCAAGAACAAGTTTTAAAATACCAGTCAGATTTTATTATCGCTTTACAGCGTCATTTACACGCCAAAAAAGATATCAACGAAAAATTTAATGACTTTTGTCAAAAAAATTATCACGTCTTAGTGCCAAATTTAGACAACGTGTCTGTATCACACGTAATTAGTTTTTTTCGTATTTAAATTTGAAATTAAAATGAATATTTTTAGGAAATAGACGAGGGTGTCGATATCTCATGTACGGCTGAGGATGATGTTCCATCTTTAATATTAGAGGACGGTCCAGCGCCTGTACTTTATCACAAATTGCAAAAAAGTATGAAACAAGATATACGCAAAATAAAGTTAACAAGAGAAAGAAATTTAAAAATGAAAGGTTTTAAATAAGTGTTCTATTGTTTATACATACATAATTACATACAGGCTTTTATATTTTTAATAAATAAAAGTAACTAGACTCAAAATGTCAAATAATTCTAATCAGCAAAATATGTCAGAAAAATATCAAGATAAGAATGTTTTCATGACTGCTTGTAGTAATATAAATTATAATGAAACTTGTAACAAAGCCAAAATAAAAGTTTTAAAAAAGCTTGCTTATGCTAAAACAAAAACTACACAACGTATCGGTTTCACGTCTCTCTATGCACGGTTTAGTACTACTTAAAAACTCCGCCTCGTAAAAAAATTGCAGCAGTGGGGCAACCAATCTCAACAAACACTGATGAAACAACAGCAATCAAGTGCTTCAGAACAGCGGTTCTTCACCAAAGTACTTTTACAATTTTCAAACGTATTCGATCAATTGCTTCGTTTAACATACAGTCGCAAAATGAGTTGATAAACGACAATTATAAGGAATCGCAAATAAAAAACTATGAGTACTAAAACTTACCCCAACCAAAAGCTCCTTGTCACAAGTAGCAATGTTCACAACTTTTTTTAGGCCTAAGAATGAAAGTATGCATAGTGTGTAAGCTTACGTACCACGGCTATGTTACGCGCCTAACATTGGATTTGACTGCGTTCAAATGATCAAAATTATAAACGAATCATCTACATATACCTAAACCAAATCTTAATTTTAAATTTAGCTTTCTCTATTGTTTGAGATTCAAACCAGTTCATGTAAATGTTAGCAACGACAAGTAATAGAGATGAATCCATTGGAAGGTCGTCGTTCTAAGCGAAGAACCTGTCTTTTTTCTGGAAATATGAATTTTTGAAACAGCATTTTTGTAGTTTTATTATTCTTTTAACTAGTAGCGTAGTTCTTTTTTGTAGGTTCTCGTCTTCTTGAAAAAAAGATAGATTACCGAAAGCACTACGCAGCATCCCATACGTCAGAACCTTATCTGAAACAATATATTCCAAAAACTGCATCTACCAAGCACCGTGTGAATGTAGAAGGTCATACGTGACTGGAACTTAAAGACCTTTAGAAGTTAAACTAAAAGAACAAGAACAGAGAAGTTTTCAGTCAACCAAGTGTAGAAATAGGTAACGTGTGATAGCCGCTAATTGGATGCTTCTAAGAACTTAAAATACATTAGTGTTTCCATTGGCTAATTTTTGCTTTGTTTAATTGAATTCTGTACGCTTGATCATTTCATTAATCCTGTGTTTAGTATATAAGCTTCCGATTTACTCTTGTTAAAGATCAAGTTTTACTTTAAAAAGGAGTGTGAAACCTGGGAGGCAGTTTGATATTGTTTTGGATAAATTAATACTACCCCAAAGATCTTTTTATTTTCAAACATGATTTTTACGTACTTTAGAATCTGGTACTAACGTACGCAAGGTGTGTTGCCTACACTACAAGGTCACGTGATTTGACAGTAATGCCAAACTCACTGTATAAACTAGTTTCAAGTGTATTTCGACTGATTGTTGTTGATGATTTTAAAAATTGATCTTTATCGAGCTATTTAAAAACACCAAAGTTTTTTGTTTTTATTTACGACTACATTTTTAAAGTATTGATTAACATTTATGTTTTAAACTGGATTGTATGATATAGCTCTACCATCTCGAGTTACATCTGGCGCCCAACGTGGGGCCACTACAGATAAACCACGAACTGCGCTTAAGCAAAATTGTGTGTTAACTATTTTTGCAAAAATTAAAATTTCGAGTTATTAAAATTCTATTGTGCAATTACTGAAACAATTGTGTAAAAACGCAATGTTGCGGTGACAATTAATTAAAATCAAATGTTGGTGTGAACTTGTGTTCGAAAAAAAAAACGCCAACATTAGTGATAAAAGGGTAAAACACAATTATCATCTGCGTTCGACATCGACAAAAGCAACGATGGCTGAACAAGTGGTGATGAGTCAACAACAGCTAGAACAACTGCTACGCAGCATTTCGGTAAATCCAAATCCAACAGCAGTGACAGCTCCTGTAGGATCAGGTAATTTTGTAACAATGTAAATCACGGTATTCAGGATCAAAGGAAGAAGACGTAGAAGCATTTATTAATGCCATTAGTATTTATAAGGAGTGCGTTAATGTAAATGACGCTAACGTGTTACGTAGATTACCCATGTTATTGGATAAATTAGCAGCAACATGGTGGCAAAAAACAAAAGATTTCATAACTACCTGGGAAGCAGCATTGACGACCTTACGCCATGCATTTGGTATAAATAAGCCCGCACACAAAATATTTCGCGAAATTTTTTCTCGTGAACAAAGCGATCGCGAACCGACAGACATATTTCTAACTAACGCTAGGGCTTTACTTTTGCGGTTACCTGCACAACCTATTCTTCATGACGGTCACAAATTAGACAGGATTTACGAATTATTAAATCGAAGAATTCGGCAAAGAATATCGCGTGACGAAATCTCATCTTTTGACAACCTCGATCTCATGAACAATCGATCGCAGAAGTAAGTCGAGAATATAAACCTCAACCTGATTCGAAACCAAGACTAAGATGTAATTTTTGCAAACATTTTGGACACAATCAGTCTGAATGTAGGAAGATACGGAAAAGTAACACAGAATCTCCCAAAACTGCTAGAGCACCAACCGCTGATGTTGTATACCAATCGTCGTCGGCTATAAAGTGTTTCGGTTGGGGCAGCTTGGGCTTTGTTAGGTCCAATTGTCCGACCTGTCGATACAAAAACCCATCAACCGCACGGATAACTGTAAATGATGCGGCGCCGATTAAACCCATGTTAACGGATGCAGGAGCAGCCAATACGAGACCTCTTCTCGCCATAACGGTGAGTGGTTTAAAAAGCTTAGCATACATTGATACCGGAGCAAAATGCAGTATTGCCGGTCATCGATTATACAAACATTTGATGGAACAAAAGATTCCGCACTCCGTAAATAACATAAAAATCGTCTTTGCGGATGGGGAACCGAAAAACGCAGTAGCACATTCTTTTACCTGCGATGTTACAGTAGGAGATCGTTGTGTAAAGACTATGTTTGTGGCGATACTCGAGCATACGTCCGGTAAAACACTTTTAGGCGTAGATTTTATGCGGCACCGGTAGTATTAGTGCCTAAATAGAATGACACATTTAGACTATGCGTGGATTACCGTCGCTTGAATCATGTTACTGTGCCTGACAGGTATTCATTGCTGAGGATAGATGACCACGTTGTACATGTCCACTTCAGATTTGAAAGCTGGATACCACCAAATTGCTGTTAAAGAGGAAGATCGCGATAAAACCGCATTTATTACACCCTTTGGTGTTTATTGCTTCATGAGAATACCATTCGGGTTGTGCAACGCGCCATCGACGTTTCAGCGATTGATCGATAGATTCCGTTTAAGATTATCTAACATTACGATATTAGCGTACCTAGATGACCTGCTGCTATTTTCACCTACCATTGATCGTCATATCGCGGACTTTAAATCAGTGTTTGAACGTTTACGATTATTTAAGTTGAATGTAAATCGAGACAAGTGCACGTTTGCGAGTACGCGCGTAAAGTACTTAGGACATGTAATCACCGCGACTGGAATCGAACCAGATCCAAATAAAATAAGTGCAATTTTAGAGATGCGTCCGCCCCGTACGGTCAAGCATGTGATGTCATTCTTCCAAACCCGTAGTTGGTTTTGAAGATTTATACCGGACTTCACCAATGTTTCACGTCCTTTGAGTGCCCTAACGCAGAAAAATTCTACTTTTGTGTGGGAATGCGAGCAACAGGAAGCTTTCGATACTCTGAAACGGTTGCTAACCTGTGCCTCAATTTTGCGTCAAGCTGACTATAGCCTGCAGTATATTTTGAAGACAGACGCGAGTTCATATGCTATTGGAGCATGTCTTCTCTAGGGGGAGGGACCCGAAGAGAGACCGGTAGAATATGCGAATAGATTCCTCTCGTCAGCGGAGCGTAACTACAGTACCACGGAGCGCGAAGCGTTAGCAGTTGTGTATGCTGTGACAAAATTTCGTGGGTATATTGAGGGTTCGCGGTCATTGTTAAGTCAGATCACCAACCACTCAAGTGGCTCATGTCCTTGCGTTCACCGAACGGCCGCTTAGCTAGGTGGGCGTTAACTTTACAAGCATACGAACTTCAAATAGAATACCTACCAGGTAAACATAACGTTGTGGCTGATATGTTATCTCGACCGCCGTGCACCGAGGCAACAAATGATTCCTGTGGAATATGTCATGTAACTGTTATGATGCCGCGCACATCACCTCGATACCTTCGAGAAAAGCAATTGGAAGATCCAAGCCTACGGCAGATTATCGAGTGTTTCGAATCTTAAAAGGCAGACACCACTGATTATTCTCGGTGGACGGATCGAGGGTATGTTATGACGCAAGGCGTCCTTTATAAATCCTCACCTAATGGTGAATCCGAAGAGACACAGTTAGTCATACCTAACTCAAGCCTTAAAGATATCCTCCATGAGTGTCACGATGCACCGAATGCCGGACATTACGGTGTTGACAAAACCATTGCTAAAGTTAGTGCTAGGTATTACTGGCCTACACTAAGGCGTGATATTGCCCACCATGTTCGAAAATGTTTGGAATGTCAAAGATTTAAGCCAAGCAATCTAAAATCGGCAAGACTGCTACAAACCCCAGTACTTGCCCAAAGGTTCGAGACGCTTGCTATAGATTTGTTTGAAGCAAAAGGTTACCTATTGTTTGGGTATAAAACGAAACCTGATTCCTCTTTATCATCCGTTTTCGAATCCAGAGGAACGACGAAACAAGGATTTGAAGACGCAATTATCAATATTAGTACACGAAGACCACACAAAATGATCCGAGTCATTTTGCCAAGAACAGTGCAAAAAATGTATTCACTAGATACACTCCAGCGTACCTATCCTTTGCAAGAGAAATGCGTACTCCAATGGACGTGCATCATGACCTTCGCGCTATCATCGACAATGAAAACGTAGTAGTAGAAATAACGCCGTACCTTCGTAAGTTAGCTAGTACTCTCAGTCGTGGGCGTGAGACAAATGAACTACGACAAGACGTGTCTAAGCGGTGTTCAGGCTTACGCCACAGGGAAGTCGCTCCTTATGAACCTGGTGACAAAGTTCTCGTAGACGTGCACGCGTTGAGGATATACGTAAAAGGATATACGTCGAAGTTCGCACCTCGTCGAAATGGACCGTATCTAATAAAGACACAGTGTTCGCCGACCACGTACAAAATCGCAAGTGTCAGCAACCCAAACGAGATTATTGGATCTTTTATCATGTGTCCGCGCTTCGAATTTGAGTGGAGGACGACAAGAACGATTAAGTATTTGCCCCTATTCGTCCAATCAGATGTCAAGGACGACCTAAGATTCATCAAAAAGTTGTCATCAAACAACCAGATGCACAATCAGTGACATTAGCTCCAGAAGTAGTCACGATGGTGAAGTCACTTAGTAATGGACAACTTGTCCAACGGCGACAACCGAAACAGCCATGTGTAGGGGAATGTTGTCGTACATCAACGACAAACCCAACTTTGGTTGATTCGTCGAGTACCACAAACCAAGATTTGGATGTCACCCGGGACGGTAGTTCCATCCAAAGAGAGAGGATGTAGAGCAACTCTTTTCAGGGTACGTCACTGGAGAACATAAAACAACCAAATTCCTACCGCATGAATATTCGGCAGTCATGCAACAACCAAATTGCGCTACGGTCGTGTACGTACGCCAGTACCTGTTGTTCGTGCGTTGCAACGGATCTTCACTGTTCGACCTTTAAATTAATTTATATTAATGATATTACTTTGTACGTTAGTTGAAAGTGTTTCCTAAAATATTGTTTAGGACCTTAATGTTAAAAAACAACGTTTATTTTGTGTTTGTAGTTAATTCAATACTGTTACGGTTTTTTACACGTTTAGGTGTTTAACAGATTTTCAAGTTGCATCGGCAACGCAGCAATTCATTATTATGATGATTAATCAAATAACCGAATGTAATGTATAAGAAATAAAAATGGTGACGGTTTTTCTTTCGACATGATGGCTTTATTAAAATACACACTAATAAATACAAATACGCAAAATATATTAACAGGTTATGGGTCCAGTTTATGTTTACGTGCGCGATTAAATTAATCGAGTGTAGTGTTTTGAATTATTAACTTGTTATTAACTAACTGTAAGACATCAAAACGTGTATGTTTTTTTCGTGTTAGTAACCGCGGCATCTTTAATCGTTTAAAATGGAACAAAGCAACCGGCTTCTGCCATTTAAACAATTAGAAGGAAAAAGTAATTGGGTGACATGGAAATATCGAATTACCATTCATCCCAAATCAACGGACGGAGCCATTGACGTCGTAGAAGGTAATCTCACCGAACCGGCAGTATTAAACGAAGCAGCTACTGTAGCAGAAAAAGCAAAATACGATGCGGAACTGAAACGATTCCAGAAGGCGCGATCGACAGCGATGATTGTCCTTACAAGTGGAATTGGCGATGAATTAATGGAACGGTTTACAACCATCGATGATCCCCGCGTGTTGTGGGAAGAGCTGAACAAGCTGTACGGAGGAATCGAAGAGATCGTGCTTTTGAGCTAAGTACGAATTTATTTTCTTTTAAATATAAGCCAAACGAAGAAATGGCAATGCAGTTATCCGCGATTAAGACTATCTGGTTAAATTTAAATAAAGAAAATTTCAAAAAATAACGTTACTGTCAAATTACCCGAAATGCTTTTAATATGTAAAGTGTTTGGCGTTTTACCTGAAACTTACAACCAGTTCAAAACAAGCTGGGCTATGTTTCCAAAGGAGCAACGAACTTTTGAAAACCTAACAATCCAGTTGTGTGCGTATGAGAAACGACTCGACCCGGAAGATACCAACTTGACCGAAGTAGCGCTGACAGTACGCACAAGGCCATCTGCATCCAGCAAGCGTCAACAAGGTAATCAACAGTTGCAACGGCAGCAACAAGCCAAACCAGATGGTAAACGGAACAACAAGATTTTTACTTGTCGATATTGTGGTTGTATGGGTCACTTTATAAAAGAGTGTCGTCAGTGGAAGGTTGATGGACAATCGCCGTATCCAGCGCGATGGAGCAGTTACCAAGATTCAAATTCAAAATCCGGTGCCAACGATACTAAAGAAGTAAAAACACATGATAGGATGCTCATAGAAATGAGTGCGTTTTCGGTCAACCCCGATAAGTCTGATCCTAACGCATGGTTTGTTGATAACGGTGCGACAAGTCACATCACTAATGATCGCAACTTATTTACGCATTTTGAAGAATTCGAGAAGACTGCTTACAGCGTCATGACAGCCGAAGGAGTTCGAGCTGAAGCAATCGGAAAAGGTACGGTTGAACTCGACTCTGCCGTAAATGGAAAATACACCAGAATTTTGCTTAATGATGTCTGGTATGTTCCAACGATTCGAAAAAAATTGTTTTCAGTATTAGCTGCGCAAGACAGGCTACCTGACAGTCGATTTACCTCCGAAACCCGAAGCTGCAAGCTTACTCGTTCAGGACGCACACTTGTAGTAGGCGTACGTGAACCAGGGGGTGGTCTTTATAAACTAAAAGTTCAAAATACGAAATCTATTCAACAAGCGAATGCCGTAACAACGACTGATACGGTAAATAAATTACAAATTTTACACGAGCGATTCGGACATCAGAACAAGAAACATGTTCGAAAGTTTGCGATACGTGAACTCAACCTTAATTTACCACTTGACAGCGAATTGTGCGAGGGGTGCGTTTACGGAAAGGCGCATCGGCGACCTTTTGGGATTCGCGAAAAGTATCGAGCTACTAAACCGGGTGGGCTCATACATGGTGACGTTTGCGGACCTTTCCAAATTCCTTCAAAGAGAGGTTTCCGTTATTATGTTTTGTTCAAGGATGATTTTTCGCGTTTTCGATTCGTCTATTTAATTAAACAAAAGAGTGAAGTTCCGGAGAAACTCAAACAATTCATCGCAGAGGTAAAAACACAAGGCCATACCATTCAACAATTCAGGTGTGATGGTGGTGGTGACTTTAACAACGCAATCGTTACGTCGATTCTACAACAGGACGGTATTGAACAACTAATAACAACTCCGTATACTCCGCAACAGAACGGCGTTGCTGAGCGAGATAACCGAACAACAGTTGAAGCGACGCGTTCCATGCTTCATGCTCACGGAAGCTTGCCAGAATGGTTGTGGGCAGAACTTTTATTAACAGCTGTTTACATTCTCAATCGTACTGGGTCATCATCCGATGACACGAAGGCACCGTACCATGTGTGGTTTGGTCGAAAACCGGCGATCAAACATTTACGAGTGATAGGTACAACATGCTATGAAGCATTGCCGCATCTACGTTGTAATTCAAAAATGTCCAAAAAGGCCATCAAATGCCTACTTGTAGGCTACGATCACGATAATTGTTATCGTTTATACGATCCTGAAACCGACAATATAATACGTTCTCGAGATGTCATTTTTTAGTCTGAACCAGCCAGTCTGCCGACACGCAACATTCAGCTACCAGCAGAACTTGTGGATAAAGGCCGAAGCAATTTCACAATGTTAGATGTCACACCGAACTTTCCAGAAACAGACCAGATCGAACAGGAATCAGAAGAAGTAACGTCTGAGAGTGAATCCGAAAATGAAATTGTGAATGATCTTCCACGTCTACGTGACCGAACTAAAATTCAGAGGCCAGGTAGGTTTAACGACTACGTCTTCACATCATCGTCGATGCACACGGCAATCGATGAGCCACAAACGTACGACGAAGCAGTCGAAAGCCTGGAACACCCGAAGTGGGCCAAAGCGATGGAAAACGAAATGTCATCGCTTATTGAAAACAACACCTGGTCGTTGGTTCAGTTATCGAAAAACTGCAAGACTATCTCATGCAGGTGGGTCTATCGCATTAAGATTAATCCTGATGGTTCCCCAGATAAATTCAAAGCTAGGTTGGTGATCAGAGGATTCAATTAACGCAAGGGCGTTGATTACAATCAAACGTTTAGTCCTGTAGCAAAATTGGACACGATTCGAAGTCTCATCGCAGTCGCAGCCGAAGAGGGCATGTCACTTACACAGTTCGATGTGTCTACAGCGTTTCTTTACGGCGACCTCGATGAAGAAATTTACATGCAACAACCGGAAGGGTTTGACGACGGCACCGGACGCGTTTGCAAGCTAAACCGTAGCTTGTATGGCCTGAAACAGGCACCCCGTTGCTGGAACAAGCGCTTTGCTTCTTTTCTCAAAAACCTACATTTCGAACAATCAACAGCTGATCCATGCCTGTTTACGAGGGTCCGAAATCAGAGGAAGCTGATTGTGGCATTGTACGTCGACGATGGTCTCGTCGCTGCAACCGATCAAACAGATGCCCAACAGTTTCTATCCGAATTAGCAAATTAATTTAAAATTGTGTCGAAACCAGGTACTTATTTTCTAGGAATCGAAATCGATCAACGTCAAGACGGTTCGATAAAGATCGGCCAACAAGTATATACAAATCAGATGCTAACAAAGTTTGGGATGCAGGACGCCAATCCGAAAGCAACCCCAATGATAAAAGATGGACCAGAAAACTTAGATGATAAGAAGCCTAACACGACTTACCCGTATCGAAAAGCAGTTGGTACATTGATGTATCTGATGTGTGGGACGCGGCCAGACATTGCATATGCTGTTGGTGTTGTGCCACGAACATTGGAAAATCCAACTAATCAGGATGTAGCGAAAGTGAAACGCATTTTCGCGTATCTGCAAGGTACTCAAGATCTTGGTATACTCTATCGTTCAAAAATCAAACAGGGTGAGCTTGAGTGCTATAGTGACGCAGATCATGGTGGTGATGCGACCACTGGCAGATCCACAAGCGGTGTGACCTGCATGTATGCGGGTGGGGCTATCACATGGCTCTCCCAACGACAAACATCGGTTGCCATATCAACAACAGAAGCAGAAATTGTAGCGGCTAGCGAAGCTGCACGCGAAGCGGTCTGGCTCTAGCTTGTTTTGAGCGAGATTGGAAAATTAACAAAAAAAACCTGTTCTGTACGTTGATAACCATGCAGCAATCAGATTAGCTGAGAACCCTGAGTATCATCGCCGTACGAAGCATATACGGCTTCGTCACTTCTTTGTGCGAGAAAAGGTTACTGCGGGCGAAATTGATATTTTGCGAGTGTCCACGAAGGAAGAAATAGCAGACATTTTAACAAAACCACTACACAAGCCAGTATTTCAGAGTGTGTTTAAAACTTGGTCTGATACGAAATTAACTCTTTGTAGTGAAGTGTTTAGTGCGAAATTTTTTTTTTGATTAATATTAATGTTATTGTTTATCTGTATTTTAAAGTATTGAATAATTTTTGTTTAGTAGTTATTCAATACAAATGAACGCATATATATTTTATTTTAATGTAAGAAAATCTTCTAAAAGAGGAAGTGTTACGGTTTTTGACACGTTTAGGTGTTTAGCAGATTTTCAAGTTGCATCGGCAACGCAGCAATTCATTATTATGATGATTAATCAAATAACCGAATGTAATGTATAAGAAATAAAAAGGGTGACGGTTTTTCTTTCGACATGATGGCTTTATTAAAATACACACTAATAAATACAAATACGCAAAATATATTAACAAATATATGCATTTAACCTTTTGTGTTTTAATTCTGTGGGAAAATTACTGATAACGAAATAGCTCTACCATCTCGAGTTACAACAGTTTAAATTTGCTTTATAAGTAAATAATTTTTATAGAAATGGTTTTAATTGTGGATTAAATTTTTTTCAAATAATTTAACAAATGTTTTTAATTTAATTTTAATTAAAGGTGAATATATTTATGCTAAATACTGTAGACTTTAAGTTATGCCATGTTTGTTAGTTATGTACTGATAATACATAATTTAAATGTATTTTTGGTTTTATTGTTATATAAAAACTAAAAGTAACAAAAAGTATTTTTTTAAATTTGAAGTTGGCTGGTTGGTGTTAATAAATTTTATTACGTTTAGCTCGTGATAAACCAAAGTGACGCCACTGGATATTTATATTCTAAAATTTCCAGTATTAATAACGTTGTGTTTGCAAAATACAGTTGTAATTAAAATACTTTAATTTTTAAGCAAAATGTATAGGTATATATTGATAATGTATTTTGATTTAAAATAGGTTTATTAGAAGAAAATGTTTTTTTGCTACGTTTTAAATTTGAATTTGGCGCATCCTAGTTGACAGGCGCGAACTTAGTCAGAGCGGAAATCAACCATCTTCCCGTTTTATGTACCGGTTGTGAGCACACGTGCTTATACAATTTATAGCAGAAAGTAACTGATGTGAAGTTAAAGTGATTTTAAAGCAACTTAACTCATTTTAACGTTGTTACCATACGTGTCATATTAGTATAGAAATATGAATAGCGAAAAACTAAAGAAGTTGCAAGCACAAGTACGAATTGGTGGTAAAGGCACCCCAAGACGTAAGAAGAAGGTGGTGCATTCGACACAAGCGACAGACGACAAGAAACTGCAATCGTCTTTAAAGAAGTTAGCTGTAAACACTATACCGGGCATCGAAGAAGTTAATATGATTAAGGACGATGGAACCGTAATTCATTTTAACAATCCCAAAGCTCAAGCTTCTCTAGCCGCTAACACATTTGCCATTACTGGCCACGGTGAAAGCAAACAAATCACAGAAATGCTACCTGGTATTCTCAGCCAGTTGGGTCCAGAAGGTTTGAATCAATTGAAACGTTTAGCGAGTACGGTTGCAAATGCTGGTGTTGGTAAGCTTGTACCCGAAGACGAAGAGGATGTACCAGATTTAGTAGAAAATTTTGATGAAGCGTCAAAAGCCGAAGTTGGTAAAAAGAAAGAAGAGGGAAAAGCGAAAGATAATAAAAAGGAAAATTAGTTTTTCGACGTATTATTGGAGCGGTATTTTTAAGAGATGAAGTGTAATTTATAATCGTTCGGTTACTTGTAATCTCCACCAGTGTTTAATAAACTCATTTCATTTATTGTTGAAATCTGTATTATCATAAATTTTGGTTCTGATAGAGTCTGTTTGATAGGAAATATAATATTCTACTAGTGTCGTTGTTTGTTAGTTTTAATTTATCTTGCCACTATCGTGATGATTATTTGAAAACCAAATTATTTGCGTGTTTATGTATATACAGAAAGTGCTTCCTGTTTATTTCTAATGCTATCTTGTGTATTCTTATGAGTATGACCAAAGTCGAGATAGATTATAAATAAATCTCTTTTTGACGTTTTTTTTCTTAACAATATGCTGCTTGTTTTAAATTACTTTTCGTTATAATTAACTCGTACAGATGCAGATGTAAATTTTCGATTATTGGTAAGAAATCAATTTTTACAATGTGGTTTTTGCACGATCGATTTTCATACTGCTATGTAATTTTTTTCATAAATTGTAATCTTGTTCGTCTTTTTTGTGTTAGTTTTAGTGTTTATCTTGTATCTGATATTCTATTAAAACAGTTGGAATATTTTAGTTACATGTGTAGTTGCATAGAGTTTTTATACTGCGGTACTTTACTGTTTCATCATGGGAGCGGTTTCTTGTTTGTGTGATTGTGTTGCTTTCTGCATCAGATCTCAATACATTAGTCTCTGTATTTATTATTCGTACTCATGATTTTCTACAGTTTAATCTAGCTTTCTGTATGATGTAACTGGTATCGTTGTTCCTTAGTTTTTTTTAAATAAGTTACTGTGGAAGTACTAATTTGAGTCCAATTTGATGACTACAGTTTTTGACATGCCAAGAGTTTTATTGTAGATCAATCTTGCTGCGGATAACGAATATTCTATACTCCTTTCTTACGCTCTAGACCTTTTCATTCCAGCGTATTACAGCACAAGCCGAAGAAGCGTGAGCTTGCGACGCAAAATTTTGGAGATAAATCTTTGTTATTAATCGCCGCGGTGGCAGCTACTGGGAAAAAAATTATTATTTTCTTCGGCGTAATAAGCGAAAAACAAAACTACTTCGCCGAAGTACCTTTTATAATTAGTACCGTAAAATGGGGTGGGTAGAAACAAGTCGGAACCTTAATAAATGTAGAATACAAAAAATTAAATAATTATCGAAAATCTTGTCTAAAAAAATATAAGTATTATCCTAGGCCGCACATTGACGACATGTTAATGTCTCGTACGTCATTTTGACGTCAATAAAACGTGCTGCCTGGGATATTGGCGTAGATAAATCAGTTAAGACTTGCATGGTAGATTGAAATTCTTAAAAGTTGTCTTACGTTTATTCTTATCTTTACTATTCAAGTTCTCCACTAGAACTGTGGTTTCTTTACTTTAATATGCGAATAAATCTTTCACCTTTAGCTAAATCTTAGGTAAATAATTTTCTAAATTGTGAGCAACTGCGATTCCTGGTATTATAAGGCCAGGCGATTTTATTAATTTGTTAATTATTATATATAACATATTTTAGACATAAAACTTTAACCATAAAACATATTAAAATATTTTTAGGGTAAATGGTGTATTATTTATTTAGAAATTTAAATGCGCGAGCTTTCGAACTTGGTCTAAGTTCTTCGTCAGGCAAAATCAAATTAATTTGACAATTGTAAAAACTAAGGTAACTAAAAACAATAACTAGGGAACTAGATAATAAGCGCAAGTTATTTAGCTACAGCATTTGCTCGAAGGTCTAAAGGAAAACCACCATAAAAAACTTTAGACGTAGCTTAAGTGTCAATGGTGGATAAATTAAGATTAAGAAATAACAGGTAACCATGTGTCAGAAAGTTCGTAACCACTGTCTCTATTGAAATTGTTACGATGTTTGATAATTTCAATAGCTTCTCTAATCTTTCTTGATTTCCAGTTTTTTGTTTTAGAAATTGTTTTAGTTTTCTCAAAGTTTATATCATGAAGAGTGTCAAGTGCATGTTCGGCAATGGCAGACTTAGTAGGTTGTATTAAACGAAGATGTCTTTTATGTTCTTTTAATCTCGTATCTATAGTTCTACCAGTTTCGCCAATATATACCTTGCCACAGGTGCATCGGACTTGGTATACTCCACAAGTATTGTAAGGTATTTTGTCTTTTATAGGATTTAACAAATTTTTAATCTTAGTAGTAGTATTATAAGCTACTTTTATATTATGTTTACTTAGTATTCTTCCAATTTTGTCACTTATGTTGCAAACAAAAGGTAGAATAACAAAGTTTTGGTTAATAGTTGAATCATCTGTTAAAGTAGGTCTTGTTTTTGATCTAAGAAACTTTTTAATTTGTTTTTTATTAAAACCATTTCTTATAAAAACTTTCTTAAGGTGTTCTAATTCTTCTTGTAATTTATCTTAGTGACAAATTATTGTTGCACGATTATATAATGTGCGAATCGTCCCAAGTTTCTGAGCTGGGTGATGATGAGAATTTGCGTTTATGTATTGATCTGTATGTGTTGGTTTTCGATAAACTGAATGTATTAAAGTACCATCTGGTTTTCTTTCTATTTTTACATCAAGAAAAGGTAAAGTACCATTAATTTCTTTTTCAATACTAAATTTTATGTTTGGATGTCGATTGATGACCAAATTGCAAAAACATCATCTACCATATCTTAGCCATAATTTTGGTTTTTTGAGACAGATTCTAAGGCTTCCTTTTCAAAATATTCTATATAATAATTAGCAATAGATGGAGAAATTGGCGATCCCATTGCTACACCATCTATCAGCTCGTAGTATTCACCATTAAACAAAAAGAATGATGTTGTCAAACAATGTTCAAATAACTTGATGGTATTATTATCAAACTGTCGTTGTAAAAGTTGTAAAGTATTGGTACTTTAGTGAACAACGAGGAAACATCAAAACTAACCATTAAATCATTTGAAGATAATTTTTGTTTACTAATTACTTCAATAAAATGTTGTGTGTTCTTTATAAATGAATTACTCAAGCCAATATAAGGTTTCAGTATAGCATTTAAATACTTAGATAGTTCATAAGTTGTCGATCCAATGCAGCTAACAATTGGTCGAAGAGGTGTATTTGGCTTATGTATTTTTGGTAATCTATAGAACCTAGGAATAAGAGGATCTTGTGGTGTTAGTTTCATTATGGTTTCCGTTGATAAATTACTTTCTTTTAATAACTTTGTTGTTAATAATTTGAGCTTGTTATTTGGATTTTGAAGAAGTTTTATGTAAGTGGTGGGATCATTAAGTAAGTTGTTAGCTTTGTTAATGTATTCCTTTTTATCCATTAACACAGTAGCTTTTCTTTTGTCGGCTGGTGCAACTCTAAGATTATTGTTATTTTTTAAATCTTTTAATGCTTGGTATTCTGAACTTGTTAGATTCTTCTGTGGAAGTTTTGCTCTTCGGAGTATCCTGGTAGTTTCAAATCTGATCTCGGCTGCTTCACGATCTGGAAGATGGCCGATGCTGGCTTCAATGTTGGAGATAATGTCCTCAACAGGAATTCTTGAAGGAGCAACAGCAAAATCCAAACTTTTGGACAAAACAGACCGAGCAGTATCGGATAGTTGATAAGAGCTTAAATTAACAACCAGCTTGTCATTTTTATAATTAATGTTTTTATATGAATTGGTAACCTGTTTGCTAAATAAATTATTAAATTTACTTATCTTTTTAGACCTGGTACCATTTTCACGATTTTTCAATCTGCGGTACAAAAGATCTTCAAGAAATTTCCAGTCATCATTTGATAATTGTTTACGTAAGCGGATTTCCAAGTCATAAAACTTGTTTATCAATTTCAAGACCTACTTTAACAGATGATTCAACTATTAACCAAAACATTGTTATTCTACCTTTTGTTTCCAACATAAGTGACAAAATTGGAAGAATACTAAGTAAACATAAGATAAAAGTAGCTTATAATACTACTACCGTTGTTCTATAATGTATATAAACAAGGGTAATACCATTAAGTAATAATCTAAGAAGAGGCGCAAATAGTGTGTTAAAAATCGTACTGTAGTTTTATTTCTCTTGTTTCTCTTTTTTTACCCGTTTGTACCCTCTCTTTTCATAAACTAATAGACTAAGACCTGCTGCCATCGTGGTTTTTATGTTGCGAACTTACTTATTTGTTATGAAGTACGAGTTAGAACCTTTTCTTATATTTGTGTTTACTTTACCATTTACCTGTTCAAAACAGGTTAATACCATAAACAATAGCTTGTATTGTTACGACACAAGTCAATGTCAAATAAACTTAAACAATATCATGCTTTATATTTAAGAAAACAAAAAAATATGTATATTCAAATATTTATTTATTTTTGTAAAATATAAATCGAAAACATAGAAATAACTAAAACAATGGAAATTAAATTAAAAGAAAATTGTTATGGGGATTTATTGTTATTATTCGTCAATTTTTAAAATTATTCAAATTACCAGTCCACCAATAATAAATTATAAAACTTATAAAAAGTTAAGATTACAAAAAGTTTTTTAACTTACATTTTTTCGAAGAATCTCAAATCTGAAAATTTGTAACTAGATAATTAAAAAAATGTAAATTTTACAAAATGTTAAATGTTAATTATTTTAAAAAAGGAAGATGGTGCAATTTAGAAACAAATCTAAAAAAAAAGTTTAAAATCGTAATTGAAATTGGTTTGCTAGTTCAACAAAAAATTTGTATTTGATATTTTAATATAAATGAACTCTAGTAATTTAAGAATTTCCCAGTGAGCAAATTGCAGCTAAAACCGGCTTTTTTATAATTACTTTAGTTTTTAAAGTTACTCTTTAGAACACTTTTAAGTGGCTTGTGAAAAAACTGAAGCCTCCATGAAGCGTCGTTTAAGTAGCTAAAAATTCCGCAGTTATGTTGCTGTTAGGTAGCTCCTTTAATGCATTAAAATCGGGCTTATACAGCTCTTTGTGGTACTAGCAAAGTTTTAAAGAAGCTCTAAAGGAACTGTAAACCACCTTTCAGAAACAACTATACAGCTTAAATAGCTTTATTTTTACTACCTTTAAGTAGCTTAAAAATTAAATAAATATTTCATTAGAAAAAGAAATCTTGAAATCGTTACCTTTACTTAATTTCTTACAAAAATTGAGAAAAGTGATAAAGGAGAACCTATTGAAAGACCTAGATTTTGTTTAAAAAATTGATTATCAAATTTATCACTTATTTTTACTGAAATCTTCTTAAACAATTTAGAAAGTAAATATATTTCTGAATACCAAATTTACAAAAAATAATATTTTGGAAAAGATATGTTGATGACATTTTTTTGTATTTAAAAAAAATGTAAATATTTTTTGTAGACTTTTCTGAAGATGAGCATCATTATTTTAAAGCTCGAAACATATGTAAACGAATTTGTTATTAGTGGACTGGTAATTTAAATAATTTTAAATCAAAATTAATGTTAAATTTCTAAAAGAATAATTGACCAATTCATCCTTTAAAAGGATTTTTGACGGAGAATTCATTTGTATCACTATGTTGCGTAGTTTAGTCAAAACTTAACGACTTGACGAATTTGAGAACACACTGTGGTCGTTCCGGTATCTTCAAAATATTATAGGACGTATCTTCAACTATAAAACATATATTAAAAAAATTACGTATTATTGCTTGTCTACTTATACCTTCGTTTAGTGAACTGGAGCTGTAGAAAGAATAAATTTATTCGTCTTCACGATCGTCATCAATAAATAACAATCGACGTTTTCTTCCATATGTTTGAGAAACTACTACATTTGAGTATCTTAGGTTGATGTTCATATCAACAATTACAGCTTCTGTAAAAAATTATACTAAATAAGCCCAAAAAGTAAAAAAAAAATTAAGTTGTTAGTATTTTAAAAATAAAGTTTTGAAAATGCAATTAGTATTAGTATTTTCAAAATCTTTGCGATTTTTTTTAAACAATTGTAAAAATATTTTATGTATTGTTGGATTTGTATTGAAGTGCTTTCAGCATGCTAAAATAAACATAAAAGGATTTTGTTTATATTTTTTTTTATTTTTTAAAAAACTAAAGTATTTATTAGACAAGGTGCTAAAGAAATGCGGCCCTAACATTTACAAAAACGATATTTTTATTCGACATGCCAACATCAACAAAAAACATTTAAAGCAATGACCAGAGCGATTATGCAATTACGATGAATCGATCTTTATGCAAAATAATGATCGCGATATCGAGCGTCTGTACAATAACGATTGCAATCATTGATCGCTTATAAAATAACAATTGCGGTTGTGGAAAAGAAATTAATACTTTTAATTATCGCATAAACAAATAAGACTAATATAACACGATTTTACCTATAATATTTACTTTAATAAATGTATAATAAACTTTAATATTTACCTGATTGAAGGTGTAGAACAAAAACTGCAGTGTGTTTAAAATTTCCTTTTGTTGTTATACATTATCTCCGAAGATGCTTCCACAAATCTTCTTTTGTTTTAAATCTTCCAAGTCCATTGTGACAATGTTTATATTTCCACTTTATCACTAATAAAAAACTTAAGAAAACTAAGTACCTTTGTTTTCGGTATTATTATTTTCACAATTAATATAAACACAACCGTGATTTGTAACTTTTCCCATTTTAAAAATAAATCAAAAATATATTTACACTTAAACTAAACAAAAATTCAAACAAACATTACTACTTCCAGAATTTTAAAAATCGTAACGCAATGTTAACCCAAGAAAAACTTTCAATTCAATACCGAAGTTTACAAGTCGACAGACACGCAAGAACTGAAAAATCTCGATCCAATACAAACGTGGCGACCTCTACATCTCGATCCAATCAGTCGATACGATATCGCCCCTTAAGTTGCATTTCTTCTTACATTTATTATTCAATGATTATAGCTACTAAATTATATATTTTTAATTGAAATAAATTTTTAGAAGTTACATTAACAACTAAGGTTACAGTTTATGAAGTTTTATTTAATATTTACTGAAAATTTAAAGCTTTTACGCTTTTTAGTACGTTCTCTGATTTCCTTCAAAGTTTAAGCAACAACAAAATATGTATAACTATTATTTGTGTGAATTTAGCGTATTAACACACAGTGCCGTAACTAGGGCGGTGCCAGCGGTGCCCAGGGCGCAGACCCTGGAGGGGCGCAGAAATGACCAGACTAGTATTGCTAGTATCTAGTTTTATCTCATGCATGGTAGCTAGTAGGTACATTTTGTGTTTTATTGCGAACATGGTGTAGACGCGCCCTACTGTACTATCTATATCGCATTTTTAAAGCGCTCTTGAAACAACAAGACATGTTAAGGTGGATTATCGGTTTCATACATTTAGTATGGTAACGTTCACACTAGTGCGTAACGTGTTGTGATGGTTTATGTATGGAACCGATACAGTTCTGACGCGTCAGTCGTCACGTCACAATACATCAGACAAATGTATATCCACCTTAAGTCTTGCTGGCAATATGACATTACTTATACCGTTATCTTCAATGATATCTCACAACGAAATAAATGTCCAATAAAAATATTTTTATTTGGTATAAAAATAGAAAATAATAACAAGTAAAACACATGACAGAGCTAAACCAAATATTACTAAATAGTTACTATGTAAACTTGTCCTTTTAAGAACGCGTCCAATATTCATTAATATCTGAACGCATCCATGTTAGAGTGGGAATCCCCGCGCCGCGCCGCTTTCCCAATGTTCGGGGATTCCCCGATCCATCGCGAATTACGCATTCAGATTGCCGACCGTACCAGAGGTTATAGTTATTGATTGTTTTGTCAATCATTGTCATTATTCGTATAAAATTTCGTTAATCTAAAGTAAAATTGTGTGTGAGAGTGAATAAGGTTATTGTTGATTTGTTGTTCGTTGATAAACTCGTTTGGGTAAGTTAGAAATTTGTATTTAAAGGTTTAGGTCCATCAGGCAAAATGAAATCAAGTAGTAATGAGGAATTTTCAGAAAGCTAATTTAAAAAAAAAAGATAATATAAAATCTTATAGAGATGGTGCCCTATGCGTTTGGTATGTCAAAAAAGTTATTTTATCATTTTACGTAAAGCGTATATTTGCTTTTGACATACATGTCACCTCTTGACCAATCCTTCAACCATAGGTTTTATTTTTTAATTTGCTGTCTGAAAATCCCTAATTAATAAACAATAAAAAAAATGGCTAGTAAGACAGCCGAAAAACGAAGTTTTCCGAACTATATTATATACCTACTAGATTAGGCGTGATTCGCGATTCTTTTTTCAGATATATTACCTGTCGGTTACCGTAAGCTGAGGACGCACGATATAACAAAGAACATGTCTCAAAAACGTCCATCCGGTTCTGAATTTCGTAAGAGAAAACGCGTTAGAGAGATGGAAGCAAAAAAAATGGGAAATACTTTACGAAAGTGGACAGTCACACAACCAGAAAGCAGTCAGGAAGATGTGTCCAATGATAACGTTTTGGCCCTCCCTGGTATGTCTGGAACTAAATCTGAAAACAATTTAAAGATAAAATATAAAGAAGACAACCCAGTCAACCCATCCCAGCAAGACTTGACCTTACCCATCACCACCAGTACAAGTTCTGAAATTCAAATTGAAGAAGCAGCTGCTACTGATAAGATCCAGTTAGACATAAACGATCCTGTTTCATGGTTACCATTAACTGACCACATTCGTTGTTTCCTCGTCGAGAAAGGTCCTGATCAAGGAAAAGGTAGTCAAAATATTTCTTCAACTGAAGACGCAGGACGAAAATTTCATATACATTGGTTTACAAAAAAAATGAGCAATGGCGAGATGGTACCCAGGCCTTGGTTGATTTACAGTAAAAAAAGAGATGCAATATTTTGTTTCCCATGTATACTTTTCGGTTCTTCCTCGACTAAGCAAATAATGCCGGCACTGGCTGATGTACAAAAAGGATTTAATGATTGGCGTCATTTAAGTCCACGTATTCCTGAGCACGAAAATTCATAGAGAAAATTGTATTAAGTGGAAAATGCTTGAACAGAAAATAAAAAGTAAGACCATTCGCAAATACCGCAAATCTGGTGTGTGCTAAAGATTCTAACTACCAATGATTACAATGCGGAAACAATCTCTACAGCTAAAAGCATAATGGACCAAATTAATTATAAATTCATATGTACTCTTCAAATTTGGGATAAAATTTTGGAATCTGTTGACAAAGTGAATGTAGCTCTACAGTCTAAAACTATGACTATCGACAAAGCTTCTGAACTAATCAAGGGACTAACAAGCCAGATACAAAATATTCGCGAGACTGTAGACATTGTTTTCGAAAAGGCAAAAACAATTTGTGAACATCAATGTCACATTGAAGACAATTTTCTTGAAAAGCGACGAAAGCGAGTAAAAAGACACGATTTAAGTGAAAGTTCAGACACCGGCTACGACATTACTCAGCAACAAAGTTTCAAAATTCAGATAAATGAAGCAATAGATACAATCATTTCTGAATTAAAATGGCGATTCGAAAAACTACGCGACATACAAAACTCTTTCGGTTTTTTGACCTTAAAACACATTACTACATATTCCGTTGAAGAACTAAAAAAACATGCAGCTGATTTGAGTATCAAATATTCTGCAGATATAAATGCCACAGAATTTTGGTCCGAAATAGAAACTTTGAAGAGTCAAGTTGAAGCGACTACATCATTTGATAGATGTGAATGTCAGTCAAGTATGGGTCTTCTCAAAGCTGTAGTGGAACTGGATTTAAAGGAAATGTTTCCCAATGTAGTAGTCGCTATAAAGATATTTTTAACGATGCCAGTGACTGTAGCTTCTTGCGAGAGATCATTCAGTAAGCTCAAATTAATAAAAACGTACCTGCGCTCGACGATGGGTCAAGAAAGATTGTCTGGCCTAGCGATTTTGTCGATTGAACGCGACATAGCACGTCTCCTGTCATATGAAAATGTAATCAAAGACTTCGCAATGAGAAAAGCGCGAAAAGTAAATCTTTAAGTATAATCTTAAAGTAAGGACAGCCTTGGGTTACTATCGAGTACTTTGTTTCATTTCTGTATTTGAGCAAATATTTTTGAATGAACAATTTTTATCTTAAAGAAATATACTAAGTAGGTACTTATATCTTTTGGTAAACAATAAATAGATAGATTTATTTGTATGCAAATTTGTCCATTTTATTTTCAGAGCCTGGTTAGATTAGAGCATTTTTCAAGGGCGCAGTTTTGAAAGCTCGCACCGGGTGCATAAAACGCTAGTTACGGCACTGTTAACACATATATTTACCAATTACAACAAATTTTTGTCTTTTAAATGGTTTTTTTTTATTTTTTTTTGTTGGATTTTTTGTCGCCATCTGCATCAAAGTACAAGAACTTTATGGTGGCTGAACTAAACCCGATTTTAAGGTTCTTAGATCATTCGCTTAGATGGCAGCACATATACCAAATTTTAAATTTAATTTTAACTACTAAATAATATATTTTTAGTTGGAATATGTTTTTAGAAGTTACATTAACAACTTTGGTTACATTTTATGAAGTTAGGTTTCATATTTACTCAAAATTTAAAGCTTTTACGATTTTTAGTACGTTCTCTGATTTGCTTCAAAGTTTAAGCAACAACAAAATATGTATAATCATTATTTGTGTGAATATAACGTATTAACACTTATATTTACCAATTACAACAAATTTTTGTCTTTTAAATGGTTTTTTTGAATAATTTTTGTTTAAATTTTTGTCGCCATCTGTACCGAAGTATAAGAACTTTATGGAGGCTGAACTAAATCCGATTTTAAAGTTCTTAGATCAATCGCTTAGATGGCAGCACACATATCAAATTTTAAATTTAATTTTAACTACTAAATAATATATTTTTAGTTGGAATATGTTTTTAGAAGTTACATTAACAACTAAGGTTACATTTTATAAAGTTGAATTTAATATTTACTGAAAATTTAAAGCTTTTACGATTTTTAGTACGTTCTCTGATTTGCTTCAAAGTTTAAGTAACAACAAAATATGTATAATCATTATTTGTGTGAATATAGCGTATTAACACTTATATTTACCAATTACAACGAATTTTTGTCTTTTAAATGTTTTTTTTTTGAATAATTTTTGTTTGAATTTTTGTCGCCATCTGTACCGAAGTATAAGAACTTTATGGAGGCTGAACTAAATCCGATTTTAAAGTTCTTAGATCAATCGCTTAGATGGCAGCACACATATCAAATTTTAAATTTAATTTTAACTACTAAATAATATATTTTTAGTTGGAATATGTTTTTAGAAGTTACATTAACAACTAAGGTTACATTTTATAAAGTTGAATTTAATATTTACTGAAAATTTAAAGCTTTTACAATTTTTAGTACGTTCTCTGATTTGCTTCAAAGTTTAAGCAACAACAAAATATGTATAATCATTATTTGTGTGAATATAGCGTATTAACACTTATATTTACCAATTACAACGAATTTTTGTCTTTTAAATGTTTTGTTTTGAATAATTTTTGTTTGTTTTTTTGGCGCTATCTGCATCAAAGTACAAGAACTTTTGTGGTGGCTGAACTAAATCCGATTTTAAGGTTCTTAGATCAATCGCTTAGATGGCAGCACACATATCAAATTTTAAATTTAATTTTAACTACTAAATAATATATTTTTAGTTGGAATATGTTTTTAGAAGTTACATTAACAACTAACGTTACACTTTATGAAGTTGAATTTAATATTGAATAATACTGAAAATTTAAAGCTTTTAAGATTTTTAGTACGTTCTTTGATTTGCTTTAATAATTACAATTAAATTTTGTCGTTTAAATGGCTTTTGTCAATAGGATTTTTTTTTGAATTGATTCGCTATCTGCTTCGTAGTATTAGTACTTAATAGTGGCTGTACTAAAAGCGACTTAAAAGTTCTTAATTCATCCTCTTAGATGGCTTCAATTTATCATATTTCGTGTGGGCAGTTAACCGGATACTTACAAGGTACTACTACCACTACTACTATTGTTCACTCGAATCATTAATCGCTTAAGTGACTTACATCATTAAAATAACCAAGAGGTTGTCTAGCACGATAGTCTCCAGTTTTGTGACCTAAAAATAGACTATACTCCAGGTCGATTAAATATAATAGTTGACATGCTATCAAGACCTCCTTTGAAAAACTTAGAAGCCAAATTTGTAACCATTGACTTACCCAAAGAAAGTGCCAACGAAGTACGCCGTGAACAAATTAATAATCTCGATCATCGGCTACTTCTAACGTCATATTGATGATGTCGATTTTAAACGATGTACGGAACGTGGGTATATTATGATTAACGGTATTCTACATCGTTCCCAACTGAGATGAAGAGACTGCTCAGCTAGTAGTTCCAAAGTCTTCTGTGACTAAGATCATCTCAGAATGTCATGATTTTCAATTAGCAGGTTATTATGAAGCCGACCGTACTTTGCAGCGAATCGCTAGTAGATACTATTGAACAAGTATGCGTCATGACATAGCTTATGACGTAGTCAAATGTCTAGATTACCAGAGGTATAAAGTCTCTAATTTGAAACCCGTCGGACAGATTCAAACGCCCATTTAAAATCAACGATTTGAAGGTCTTTCTATGAACTTATTTGAATTTCTACCAAGAATAATAATAAATAATAAAGAAATTCTTTATTTGTCCAGTGGACCATTGACAAATTATATAACACAAGTCAAATTTTACCTTAAATAACCTGTTGTGTGCAAAAATTTCATAACGTAATATGTGTACTTTCTTATAGTAGTAATTAACAATTTTGTAGATCTTGCTTTCGTGAGTCATTGTGTTGACACGATTTGCTATTCAAATTTATTCCAGACTCACTCAACGAGCAAAACGTTTTCTTCGAACAATTAGGTACTGGATTGTGGGTTAGTTTATTTAATGATTTTGTCGCTGTCAGAAAAGTCACTCACGGATTTTTTGATTATTTTAACTTCCGTAATTACAATCATTGTTTCAATACCATTGAGGTAGTTTCACTAATTATTTTGTGTGTATCGCAGGCTGTGTACAAACGACATTTTTTATGTAATTTTCTTCGTTATCAACTTCGTGTAAACTTGTGTACTGTGTGTTCTCGATACTTCTGACTCGTTTTTAATAATCTACGTTATAAATTAAAGTTGTTGTACCTATATTATCTTTTGTTTATGGTAACGTATCTTTTTTTTGTTGGTTACACGAACACCTGCGTAACAAGGATTACGAACTTGAAATTCGTTACAAGCTTGAATCTTCTGTCCTGATCGACTTATAAAATATCTGGCGCTTTTTAACTCTTATTTATTTGAACCTTCTCTATCTCCGACTGTGTGAGTTGGCCGTACACCTATAAGCTTGTAACAAGCCTTCATTTTGGCGCGATGTACATACGACGTAATGGCGAACGTACAATGTTTCATTTTCCTAACCATTTCCTAGAGATTTTGCTTTTAAATACTCTTTTATTGTTTTTTTATAGAGCCTTTGAATGATCCTGATGACCCTTAGGAGACCACTTTGGAAACCAGATATCTGAAGAATCAACGCCCAGATATCAAATTTACTATGGAAATTAAAACTAATGGTTCTCTCCCATTTATCGACATTTGTGTTACTCGTAAGTCCGACAAACTTTCGGGTTATTTTGTTTATCGAAAACCTACCAGTATGGACAGCTTCCTTCGTACTTTGTCTCAACACCATCCTGCACAGAAACGAATAGTATTAAACTCATATATAACTTGACAGACAAAATCTTTAAAATTCCTTCTTTTCTCAAGGACAATTTTCTTACACTCTTATTTCAAGGTGTATACCTAATTTCTTGTTCATGTGGTTTGGTCAACATTGGTGAAATCGGTGGTCCCGTCATTAAACGCATTTCAGAACATGATCGTTGTATAAGGAAAAACATATTTCTAAGTATTCGGTTGCTAACATCAATTTATTACAGGTCACAATATAGATTTTGATAACGTTTCTGTGATTGCGAAATTACCATTCTTTTTTAATAGAAAAATCCAAGAAAGCATACAAATTTACATTTTTTTTACGTTTTTAGAGTTTTGGCTTGGTTCACAAGTTGATTACCTAACTCTTTAGAAGTTTTTAGTTAGATTTAGGTAGTTTATATACGTTCTTCGATTTTTCTCTCAAGCTCTGATAAGGCCTCTTACGAAAGTAGGCAAAACGTTGGCAACTTCGGTTACAACAACAATGACACGGTCCAAACCCAAAGAAAGTTTTTATCTTAGTATAGACTACGACCCTGGAAGTCTTTGCTGTTACATTAAAAACATAGTTTTAGTAGTAGAGATCAAACAGCATTTTTCAGGGTATATCGTAATTATTTAAAGTTTAAATTAAACAGATAGATTGACAAACTAAGTTTTAACATGGATTGTTAGATACTAATTTATGTAACTAGCATCGAAAGTGAAGCATAATATAACAAACCTTAACGCGTTGAATGTATGTTCTAACCAACGCAGACTTCTACTTAAAAAATAATTGATTTTGAAAACGTAGTTTTTAGTTTATATCACTTTGCGGCTTTTTTGTTATTTGTTATGTTAAAAATGCTTTTGTATAATGTTTGTCTCCTGTATAAGATTGATTCTCAATACCTCCACTCTGGTAAAGTTTGATAAACGCAGATATCATCTGGCGTTGTGTACGTCCAACAAGATTTTCATTGTTAAGTGTTTCATGCACACACATATGTAAATATGAAATAGAATATTGTTGCGATCTTAATAAAAGTCTATATTTGGAGTGAGAATTTATTCCTAGTGTTTGTGGTTTAATTTAATTCCTCCGTAATTGTTTGTAGCGAGTTTCCATACCCCCACAAAATTTCTTTGTCTGTGGAAATAATAAGCAGATGTTATAATTGGAAAAATTTTTATGATCACGTCGCTGATGCTAACACTATTTACACTTTCGACGGGTTGGATGCAATTATTATAGGTATTGGAAGATACTTTTACGAAAAATTACAAAATTAAATTGAGGAAAACCTTGCGCAGTCGTTTATTTTCAATGATCGTATGAATAAAAAGAGTTTACTTGTAATAACGCCGTATGTACATCTTTTTGGTAGATTTCAATTAAGTTTTAGGTAAGTCGCTACTTGAGCAAAACTAATTGTAAGTATTACACTTTCTATTTTGATTTTTAGTATTTTTGTGGTCAGCCGATTGTAAAAACGACCGTACGTACATGTTAGGTTGTTAACACAATTAATTATAAAATCGTTTTGTTGTGTCACATATATTCTCTGAATCTTCGATTTTCGTATTTTAATTGACGAATGTAGTCATTTCTTTTTTGAATGTAAAAGTTAGGCCGACTAGGTCATTTTGCTGTCGACGTGTTGCCCAGTCGAAAGCGTAGTTTATTTTTTGTCTGTGATACCGACCTATGTGCTAGTGTTTGATAAAATTTATGTAAATATACTTCTGTACCTTCTTCTGCTAACGTGAACTCCTAAATATACTCTGTGCCACCATTTCTGTCTAGATTCTGGGTATATTTAAACGGTGTCTCCCACCTTACTCTTTCATCGTTCTGGAACTTATTTAAATTTATTTTACAATTTAACACTACAAAGCTTACGACTCAATCGTCGGAGCAACTGAGTTAGTAGTCGCTTTTTAGTTACGCGAAAAACCACGTAACTACATTAATAAATGAACATTGAAGTTTGCGATGAAAGCAGCACAAAAAAAAATAATTTAATCAAAAACAAACATTTTGCGAATGTTATAATATAAGTGTCATTGGATTACATATTTTTATATTTTTCATAGAATAGCTTTTTGTAAAATGTGATTTAAGTTGTATGCAACAACATGTTGTATTCTTTTTGTGCGCATTTTTATTAATAATAATCTTAGTAAAATAATTTTATTGAAAAAACAAAATTTGGAATACAAGACAAACCATTCGTAATTTACATTATAATTATCATTTCCTGTCGAACTTAACAAATGAATTTTTTCCGTGTCCGTTATCGAATTGCCCTTTAACATTTGTTGAATTTCTTCTAAACTTCTGCCTTTGGTTTCCGGAATTACAAATATAGAAAATACTCCTACAAATAGGCAACAAAAACTAAAAAGAGAAAAGGGCACTTCTAAACCATACGTTTCTAATAGAACGTGAAATAAGAATATCGATACGCCACTTCTAATTATATACATAGCGGCAGCTACTGCACACGCTAATGCTTTAATATTAGTTGGGTACAATTCGGCAGTCATTACAATCGGAACTAAACCTAAACCCCATTTAAAGCAAATGGCGTAGAGCATTACAGAAAGAATAGGAAGCCAATTATAATTGGATACGTCAACGTTAGCGTTTTTCGCTGCAAAATACGAAGCGAGAATTAACAAGGAAATTCCGGTTAAAAAACTCGAAGTATACAAAAGAAATTTTCTTCCAGCTTTGTCAATTAAAATTGCAGACACGATGCAAGAAATTAACATTAACGCCGAGAAAATAATTGCCGCAGTGCTTACGGAAATGATTGAAGCTGCGTCTTCTAAAATCATGCGAATGTTCATCAACATTGCACTAATACCACTAAAATGTTGACCGACGTTTAAAACGGCCGTTATTAAAAACGGTTTAGGGTAGCTTTTTACCTTAAACAAATCTAAAGGCCGTCCACGTTCCTCGTTTTCTTTTTTTTATGACTTCGGCGATTTTTCTTAGCTCGTCTTCGACTTCGTCCGCAGGTCTTAATACCTACAACGATTTTCTTGCACCTTCTACGTTGCTTGTTACCTAATAAAATTTTGTTAATGATTCGGATTCTAGAAGAGATCGAGGTAGCCACAATAAATTAAACAAACGCGTTGGAAGACACTAAATAAAAATAAATTATTATAATTAAATATAGTAATAATTAAAATAAAAATTAAATTGATTGGTAAAATAAAAACTTATTTCGTTGAACTATATCCTGTACATAAGAAAGAGTGAGAGACGCAAGAATAAAGATGGCTGTGAGTGATAATTACGGGTGAATTTTACTAAGATAAGAACGTCTTCCGGGTTTGGACAGTGTCAATGTTGTAACCGAAGTTGCCAACGTTTCGCCCACTTTCGTAAGGGGGTTCATCAGGGCGTGAGAGAAATCGAAGAACTCAAACAAGCAACCGAAATCTAACTAAACACTTCTTAAAAGTTAGGTAATCAACTTATGAACCAAAACTCAAAAAAGGTAAGAAAGAAAACGATGAACTTGAAAAAGCAAACGAAAATCTAACAAAGAACCGCTACAGAGTTAGGTACTCAACTTGTAAACCAAGCCAGATTCTAAACTCCATAGAAATAGTCTCCGTATATAAAGAAGAAGTATCGTTACGGCTGGTTCAGCTCGACTCTGATTGGGTTACGGTTGAACGAGGGCGTATTTTCGATAAAGAACTAATGACCGGGAACCAAAGAGGGGATAGCTCGAAACTATGATCACGATTGAAATTATTGGGGTGTTTGATGATTTCTATGCTGTCTCGAAATTTCGTGTTAAAAAAGAATGGAGATTTGGCAATCACCGAAACGTTATCAAAATCTATCTTGTGACCTGTAGTGAAATGATGTTCAGCAACCGCAGACTTGGAAAATATACCTTTTCTTTATACAACGATCATGTTCTGAAATGCGAGTAATGACGGAACGACCGGTTTCACCAATGTAGATTAAACCACAACAACAGGGAATTTGGTATACACCTTGAGATGAAAGTGTAGGAAATTTGTCTTTGGGAGAAGGAAGAATCTGAGAGATTTTGCCTGTCGAGTTGAATATGGGTTTAATACCATTCTTACGAAGGAGTTTCCCTATTTGATCTGTAACCTTGTGAATTTAGGGTAAAAAGGCCAATTTTGGATTAAATTCGGGGTTGAAATGTCCTTAGGTAAACTTTTCTACTCCCGAATCCAATCCGAAATTGGCCTTTTTACCCTACATTCACAAGGTTACAGATCAAATAGGGAAACTTCTTCGTAAGAATGGTATCTAACCTATTTTCAACTCGACAACATCTCTCTCATCAACGATCGTTAACATGTTCAACACTTGTATAAAAGTTGGTTATTTTTCTACCAGCTGAAAAACTGGTAAATTAATCACTATTCTCAAGCCCGGAAAGAAGGATCTCGCCAACCCAACTCGTACCGTCCGATAACTTTGTTATCTGAACTAGGTAAACTTTTTAAAGGACACTTCTGAAAAAGATACACGACGACATTCCGCCTAACGTCTTATTCTATCCTAGTCAATATGGTTTCGTTCCTGGCAAAACGACGACTGATGCCGCCCGTCGATTAATGACAATTGTACAATCGAATGTTTTCAAGTACAGACTAGCTATTTTCAAAGACATTTCTGGAGCGTTCAACAACGTATGGTGGCCCCCTATAATCAAGGCTCTCGTCGTTAAGAGAGTACCTGCAGATGTCACGCGCGTCATTCGTAGCTATTTGTCGAACAGATCGATAACTTATTCTGCGAACGTTTCAGGTTTAACTTTTACGAAAAGACTGACAAAGGGCTGTCCACAAGGCTCGGTTTTTGGGCCGATTTTGTGAAGCTTGGTGGTAAACGATCTTCTAGACAAAGACTTGCCAGCAGACTGCGATATTTTTGCTTATGCGGACGACATAACCGTCACAGTGTCCGCAAATTCCAGACGAAACTGGGAGGCAAAATCTAACACGTGCCTAAATATTGTGACTAGCAGGGCTAGGAGCAATAAACTAAGTATTTCTGCAAACAAGACTAAGTACATGGTTTTTGGCTCTACGCTAAGACGAGATCCTCCACAATACTCCTATCCGAAGGGTCTTCGAATTCAAGTACCTCGGACTTTTGCTTGACGACAAACTGAGTTTTGTAAAACATTGCGCTTTTGTGCTTGACAAGTGTAAGAGCGTCTTGCACTTGTTCTACAAATACTCACGATTGAAATGGAACCTTCACAAAAAACATCTTGCGAATATCTTCGACAATGTAGTCATTCCTATGCTCACTTATGGCCTAAATATTTGGTACCACAAACTTCGACATTCCCTGGTCAGGAAACTGGCCTCGCTCCAATCCTCATTCCTGAGAACTATCCTAGGGGCGTATCGTACCGTTCCCGTCGATACCCTCTGTGTTTCTAAACATCCTCCCCTACATCTCCTATTGCAGGAGATCTACTGCACGAAAGTTCTTTGCAAGGCTGGTTCGTGCAATTTCCTTGACCAGCACGTTTCAAACGACGATTTTCCGTCCTTTTCAGCGGCCAAGCGTCACTTAGAGGTCTTGATCTTGGGTGAATGGCAGCGGCTGTGGGACACTTCCCATAAAGGGCGTAATGCCTATTCCGGGATATTCTTACCTGGGTCAGAATGTCCCACGTCCCCGGACGAGAAGCCGTCCAAATCCTGTCTTCACACGGCGGATTTCGTTGTCACCTAAAGCGGATTAGCGTTTTGGATGACGACAGGTGTCCGTCGTGCGGCGTTCCTGACACCCCGGCGCATCGGATTCTCGCTTGTCACGAATTCGATGAGGATCAGAGTGCCCTGTCAACCATTGTTAGCCCATTTCCCGATTCCCCTTAGGCCATCCTCGCACTGGTGCCTGATGTTAACGTATATAGACCATTCGCAAAGAGAGACCAGAGTTTACAATAAGAACGAAGTTTTATTTTGCTAACGAATTTTGCATGGTTTTGTTTATTTTCTATAAGTACGCTATGGCAAAGTAGGTATTTAATTTTTTAAGTTAACATTAATAGCATGTATTTTATTTTAGAGTCGTTTATTTCAGTATTTGTATTTTGAATAACCCTCTCATTTTCTTTTTCGCCGTAGCTAATTAGCTAATCTGCCTCTCTTAGTTCCTGCTCAAAATTTTCTAAGTTCTTTTCCTACCTACTTGGTTTTATGCGAGAATAAGCCGAAAGGCTGAACCGCGTGCTCTCAATGCGCGTACCGTTACCTTAGCCCATCCAACGGAGTCTTAACCAGACTTGTCCTTTAAATGAAACATGTTCCTTTCTTACCTACTCTATTTTGTGGCGCACTTGTACCAAGCAAGTTCGGGTGGTTTGGTGGGTCCACATCTTCCTCCTCCTCCTCCTCCTCCTCCTCCTCCAGTGATTTTTTAATATTTGACGTGCCGTCTAGTCACTCTCTGGTTGCTTCGTCTGCACACGTTATTTTCAGAAATCCCTCTTTATGGATACATTCTTGAAAACGCGGAGAAACTTGTCCCTTCTCCAATTCGTCTGGTGTCGCTGTTGCGTTCCTGGCGTGCCCGCTTTTGCTTCTTGTATCTGTGGGTTTTGCTCTCGCGTCCCCGCCATTGAAGTGGAACCGGTTGCCTGCGCTCCCGATTCTCTTTGTTTTTTAAGCTTTTGCCTTGCCGCCCCCGAAAACTTTTTGAGCTTTTCGGGATCACACTCAGCGTCAGCCGTTGTTTTTGGGTTCTGCTCAGAGTCCCCGTTTTTTTAAAATTTAAATTTTGGGTCGATGGTTCCGTATATGTTCCCACGAATGCCGAGGAAAAAAAGGTCGCCGTGCGCAGTGCCCCGATACGCACGGAAAGTTATATACAACGGGGTTCGCCTAGTGCCCCGAGGTTGGAACCAGTGACGGCTGGTCTTCTATCCAGTCACGCATCTTTCGGCCTGGTTCTCTCCACCTTAGATTTAGGTTTTTGATAAGGTTGTCTCCTTTTGGTCCGGACAATTAAGCCAAGACCCCCCAACACCACTTGCTCGTGAGACATGTCTACAGCAGCAAGAGGTTTGAGTTTGGCTGCCGTGCTTGCTAATCAAAGTCAGCAAAGCAGCGGCAGGCATCGTTATCCCAGTGTTGGCTCTTGCCACGACACTACAGCTTGAGCTGGGAAAGCTGATTCGCGTGACAGTAGTATTGGAGTACATACGGATTGTAGGCCGCGTCTCCAACACCTGCCAAGGTAAACAAAGTTGTCTCGGGTCAGCTGATAAAGCTGCGTAGCGTTACATCTTATTTACCCTCCTATCCACCACCTGGAAACGCGCCCGATAAGTAGCTCAACCCACCATTGACTGTTACTTTTATGGTCAAGAAAGTTGCCGAAATGAACGAAGTTGCCGCTATTGCTACGATCTTTTCTACCGGTGTCGCATCTAGTCTACTGTTCTGGGACAGAACAGTCCTAAAAAGGGGACAGCGAAACGTTCTCAAATTCAAGAGCCTTCTCTTTTTGCAACAAAATTCTTGGATGCGTTAGATAACACCATATTACGTTTTCAAACTTTTTGACCTACGGTGTACGACACATGACGTCTTCGTAAATCGTACCGTATTTTACTAAACGAATATGCTTTATCTAAACGATCTCGAACCAATTTAAATATGTCTCCTAATTTACTTGGTTTAGTAGCTAAGTCACTACGTTCTTCAAATTCAATTCCAGCATTTTTATCGAAAATGGTATGGCAACTACCATGAAAAATTAGGTCACGAAAAAAATTTAAATAAAACGGAGAGTAACCCGTTACTTCGTGTCGCGCGGTACGTATAGCACAAGCAACTTGAGGTAACAAAGTGCTCCATTTACGGTGACTTGACTTGACATATGACGACAACATCGTTTTGATAACACGATTTATCCTTTCTGTAGGACTAACTTGAGGACTATAAAAAGGTGTATAAATAGGTTTTACTCCTTATCTACTCAACAGATTCTTAAATTGCACGCTTCGGTATTAAACCCCGATATCACAAATAACAAATTTTGGAACTCCATATGTTACGAAAATACTTTCTTCCATATGTTTACAAACGTTAGTTGCCGTAGCCGTCCTAAGAGGAAACAATACGGGATATTTCGTAAACGTATCTGCAACAACCAAAATATAGGGTAATTCCGGGTGAGATGGCCCATAGTGTAAAATGGCCAGTAAGATATCTTAGCAATTATTCAAATTACGCGCCTTTTATGCCATTGTCTATTACGCTGCTGATGGCTGCAGTACCATAAAAGTGTATCAACTCTTTAAGAATATAAATCAGGTAAGTTAAGAGTGGCTCAAAGTTTTAACTACGCTTAATATTTTTCATAAAAATTGTTTCATGTTCTATTTTTAATGTGAAATTGCAGATTTCAAACCTTGCCGTAATGTGTAAATGTTTTATAGGTTTTTAAGGTTATGTTGATGCTGTTGCTTGATTTGAAACGCGTTTTCATTTACAAAAAATGAGCGAGAAATCTCTCTCGTACCTTAGGGTGAGATGGCTCAAACTTTTGTGGGGCAGATGGCCCACTATTCCTAAAACAATTCGATTATTTTCAGCCATGCTAACTGAGTACAAGAAAAAATCCGATTGCCAAAAAGAAAGATGGACACAAGAGCAGCTCGTGTTAGCCATAGAAGAAATCAGAGCAGGGCATATGGGAATCAGATAAGCTTTGAGACATTTTATGGTTCCACCTCCAACTCTCAGGAGAAGAATAAAAAACAACGACTTAGCAAAGAAAAGTTTGGAACCTTTAGCTGTACTGGGGACTAAAAATGAAGACAAAATCAAGTCTCATATTAAAAAACTGCAAAAATATAGGTTTTCTCCTACTCGAGAGTCTGTTCGATCTATGGCCTTCGAATTAGACGAACGATTGAAGATCAAACATCCATTCAATAAATAAACAAGGTTAGCGGGTTACGACTGGCCTAAAATGTTTTTGAAACGGAATCCAGCACATGTGTTCAACATGAATGAAACGGGTCTCCAACTTAATAATAAACCTGAATTTGTTATCGCTCAAAAAGGTTCGAAAAATATTGCAGCGGTAAAAAAAGGTGAAAAAATGACCGTCATCTCATGTTGTAACGCTGAAGGCTATTTCCTTCCCCCCGCTTGCATTTTCAAGGAAAAAAATAAAAAATCTGAATTCACTGATGGAATGCCTCCTGGCTCTGTTGTTTACATGAACGAGAAGTCAGCCTACATTAGCACCAGTTTATTTTTAGAATGGTTGAAAAATCATTTTTTACCCCGTAAACCAATTGGCAAAGTAATATTAATTCTGGACGGACATTCCACGCATTGCAATTCTGTAGAAATGTTACATTTTGCTGAAGAACATGACATAATCCTCCTATGTCTACCAAGTCACTCAACACAATACCTTCAGCCTTTAGACAAGGCGTTTTTTAAAAGTTTAAAATCTAAGTTTTCGAAAGTGTGCAATGCTTTTATTAAAGCAAACCCAACAAGAAGGATTACAAGGTTACAGTTCGGACTCTACTAACAATACTCGATCGACTAATCGTTGCCACGTTGCATTTGAATTATGAACACCCATTGGCATGACCTTAAACTGGTATAAACCTCGTCCTGGAACGGTAAATGTTGTTACCTCTTTACTGGTTTCGGATAACGGCACTTGCCAGTAAGCTGATTTGATATCTAACGATGAAATGTATTTAGCGTCACGTAGTTTGTCTAAAATATCTGATACAAAGGGTAAAGCAAAACTGTCTTTCTTCGTAACCAAATTAACTTTTCGAAAATCAATACATAGTCTTTCACTCCCGTCCTTTTTAGGAACCAATACGATATTTGAAGACCAGTGACTATGCGATTCTTCAATAATATCGTTTTCTAATAAATAATCGATCTCGCGTCGAACGTCCTTTAACACATCAGGTGACAATCGATCAGAGCTTGTTTGATTGGTCCTGTAGTTGTGACGTTATGCTCGACTAAGTGTGTTCGACCAATTCCAGAAAACATACGATTGTATTTGCGTTTTATTAATTTTTCTAATTGTGAAACTTGTTCCGTAGACAATTCCTCGTATGAAGCAATTGCCGAAATAGTAGCCGGTTCAGAGTTCGCAAACACCCAACCATTAGCTCTCAAATTTGGAATAACCCCCATGATTTTCCAAAAATCTAAACCTAATATCAGCGTATGAGGAAGTTAGGGTACAATCAAGACGTGTATACAGGGATCGGCATAAGTCAGGCAACAAATTTGCATCAATAGAAAAAAATGCAGCGTCAAAATGAATTTATTTAGAAAATTTACAAACGGGATTCGGAAAAGGGTTACTGTAAGTGTTCAAATTGATGCTCACCTTGATCGATGCATTTACTGTAACGTTTCTCAACGGAGAGGCAGGTCCGGCGAAGCACGTCAAGCTGTCCGCGAAGATTTTCAAATTCTTCTTCAATTGCAGGGTGTCAGGTCACATGACTGTGCGGGCCACTCAACGATTCCTCGTCTGCCTATCCATTCTCCAAAATGAACATTAAGGTACTCCCGCACACATAACGCGTAGTGCGGCGAAGCTTCATCCTACATGAAATGACGGATGTTCACTAGTGTTGGATCGTTGTCCATTTGCCCACGTAAATATTTGAACATTTCTAGATAAGTTTGGCCAGTCACGTTACCCTCAAAAAAGTACGGACCCACGAGACCTCCCGCATGGATACCTGCCTACACACACACCACAGGCAGGTTTAATTCTTCTTCAATGAAGACGTGAGGATTCTGGTCGTTCCAGTACACGCAGTTATGCCGATTGACCGTACCGTTCAGCTTGAACGTTGCTTCATCCGACCACAAAATGGAACGCTTGAACTGCGGATCATCCCGACTGCATCCGAAGTACCACTCGCAAAATTCCAATCTGCGATCGAAATCATCCTCGTGAAGTGCGTGGAGAAGACGCGGACGGTAAACTTGATAGTGCATGCGTTTCAGCATTCGTCGTAAAGAACGATCGGATATTTGAAGTTCTCCCGATAGCCGCACTGCAGATTGGTTCGGCTGCTCAACAAACGCCAGCGCCACCGCTTCCATATTTTCGTTAGTTGTTACAGATACCGGTCGTCCAGAACGCGGCGCGTCGGCAACACAGCCCGTTTTTAAGAATTTTTGGTACATCTTCCACACTGTTGAACGATTTGGTAGCGGCGAGTTCGGAAATTTTTGTTGAAATTCGGTAAACATAGTTTCGTAATCCGCGTTCGTACAAAGATACGACGTAACAAAAAAACTCTTTGTTGAAGCGTGAACTTGTATCGGTTATTCATTCCGAAAACGCGTCTACTCGACGAGCATGTGTTATCATGACACCGACACAACTGTCTAAAGCACGAACATGCTTCGTTTTAATCTTTCTCGACAGCGTTGCCAGACTTATGAGCGTTGCCGGACTTATGCCGATTTTTCGAGAGCGTTGCCTGACCTGTGCCGACCCCTGTATACTCATTAATGTAAAAGGACGATTTACCGACCCTATACTAATGCATTTCTCTTCATTTGCCACAGTACAACCCGGAGTAAATGACTTATCTAAAACTAAACCGTTTAATAATTTCCCAACCCTTGCTACCTATAATTGTACGTGAAACGCCAGAATCTAAAAGACCAATAAATTTATTTCCAAAAACTTCTACATTTAAATACGGCCTTTCATCTCCTTGTACACACATGCATTAATACGAAATTGAGATAACATTTTTGTTGAACTGTAAGATTGAAATAGTTCGGATTTACATTTTTTCCTTAATACAATAATTTTTAGTTTTAACACCATTTTTACCACATTTAAAACAATGTAAACTCCGTGGAGCCCTACAACTTTTAGCTGAGTGACCTGGCTTACTACAATTCCAACATATAAATTATGAGTTACTCTTCGTAGTCAAAGCAACCGACGTGCTTGCAAGCTCATCCGTATTTTTACCAACGCTTCGAATTTTAGTTTTCTCCCGAGTTTCTATATAAGCGAGGACCGGTTCCAACCTGTTGTTTTATTGCATATGACGCTTACGATGTTCCACTTCTTTTATCTTTCTACCAAATTTAAGAAGTTCTTCTTCCGATGTGATTTCTACTAACGCTAACTTATCTTGAATAGACGAAAAAATCTTAAGTTAAGACGTTAAAGGGATTACGCATTATCGCTACATATACGCCGATAGGTTCGTTGCGACCCTAAAATCTAGATTTTATCTCTAACAATAATCGTTCGCCGTAATCATACGGTTGAAACTCGGTACGCAAAGCCGCCTTTAATTTTGCCCATGTAAAATATTTTTTTGTACACCTCTATACCATGAAAGAGCTCGAGAAGAAAAAAAATACAAACCAGACAGTAATAATTCTTCTTCTGAAATCCTCCTAGCTTCTCGTAATTCTTTCACGCGTTCTATGAAAGCGTTTACCGACAAACTTTTTGACTCTCCAGAAAATTTTAAACCCCATTTGTAAACTGGAACAGATTTCATAGTAAAATTAATCGTCCTATCTACCGCATTATAGCCAGTGTTTTCATCCGCGCTTGCCTAATTAAAAATCGTTCTTATACCACGAGTCGGAGTACTTCTAATATTTGAGAAACCAAATTAGCACGTTAGAATGTCTTCCGGGTTTGGACCGTGTCATAGTTGCAACCGAAGCTGCCAACGTTTTGCCCACTTTCGTAAGGGGCTTCATCAGGGCGTGAGATAAATCGCAAAACTCAAACAAGCAATCGAAATCTAACTAAGAACTTCTCAAAAGTTAGGTTATCCACTTGCGAAACAAGCCATAACCTAAAGCTGAAAAGGTAAGAAAGAAAACGATAACCTGAAAAAGCAAACGAAAATCTAACAAAGAACCACTACCGAGTTAGGTAATCAACTTGTGAACCAAGCCAGATTCTAAACTCCGTAGAAGTGACTTAAGAAGAAATAGTCTACGTATTTAAAGGAAAAGGATCGTCACGGGTGGTTAAGCTCGACCCTGATTGGGTTACGGTTGCTAGGGGGCGTGTTTTAGATAAATGACTAATAACCGGGAACCAAAGAAGGGATAATTCGAAACCATGATCGCGATTGAAGTTATTGGGGTGTTTGATGTGTGTTTGCTTTCTCGGAATTTCCTGTTGAAAAAGAATGGAGATTTGGCAAACAACGAAACATTATCAAAATCTATTTTGTGACCTGTAGTAAAATGATGTTCAGCGACCGCAGACTTGGAAGTATACCTTTTCCTTATACAACGATCATGTTCTGAAATGCGAGTAATGACGGAACGACCGGTTTCACCAATGTAGACTAAACCACAAGAACAGGGAATTTGGTATACACCTTGAGATGAAAGTGTAGGAAATTTGTCTTTGAGATAAGGCAGAATCTGAGAGATTTTGCCTGTCGAGTTGAATATGGGTTTAATACCATTCTTACGAAGGAGTTTCCCTATTTGATCTGTAACCTTGTGAATGTAGGGTAAAAAGGCCAATTTCGAGTTGGATTCGGGAGTAGAAATGTCCTTAGGTAATCGAGTACGTGGATGTAAACGACGAATAATAACTCTATGAATATCTCGCTTTACATAACCATTGTTCACTAAGGTTCTAGTAAGATGACGGAGTTCCGAGTCTAGATTCTCAGGTTGACAAATAGAAAAGGCACGATGAACCAAAGATTCAATAACAGAACGTTTCTGTGCAGGATGATGATGAGACGAAGCATGAAGGTATCTGTCCGTATAGGTGGGTTTACGATAAACAGAATGGCCCAGAAGTCCGTCGGGCTTACGAGTCACCAGAACGTCAAGAAATGGAAGAGAACCATTACTCTCGATTTCCATAGTAAATTTGATATTTAAGTGTTGATTGTTAAGATGATCAAGAAACTTAGACAATTCAAGATGACCACACTTTAGGTTTTAATATTGATGATTCCAAAGCAACAGTTTCAAAGGATTCCATAAAAATGTTAGCTACAACAGGTGATAGAGGAGAACCCATAGCAGCACCAGAAACTTGTTCGTAAAACTTTTTATCAAATTGGAAGTAAGTAGACAATAGACACTTATCAATAAGAGGAACCAAACTCAAGTCCTTGCCATGTTGAGACAGAATCTGTTTGATGATAATAAGCGAATCCTTAATAAAAGCTTTAGTAAAAAGTGAAGTAACATCAAAGCTCACGAGAAGATCTTGGGGTTCAAGTTTTATAGTTTCTAGACGTTGAATAAAATACTGAGAGTTGAGGATGTGAGAAGAGGTTTTACCTGTAAACTCGCAAAGAGTGTTGGTCACAAACTTGGCTAGCTTGTAGGTAGGAGATTGGATAGTACTGACGATAGGTTGAAAAGGAATACCTTGTTTGTGAATTTTAGGAAGTCCGTATAGACGAGGTGGTTTAGAATCTGATGGGGTAAGTCGACGTTTAGTTTCAGCAGGTAGATTGGAAGATTTGATGATTTGGCTAACCTCACGTTCAATCCTCGAAGTGGGGTTATGGGTTAGAAGAGCGTAAGTTTCCTCAGACAAAATAGAATTGATTTTCGTAACATAATCAATTTGGTTCAAAACTGCAGTGGCGTTGGAAGAACAATAATATCAGGGTTCTTACGAAGACTTTTTAGAGCTGTCTCTTCCGACTTAGAAATGTTGGATTTAGGAATTTTAGATGATTCAAGGATTTTGCCAGTGTTATCTTTTTTGCCACATCTCAGATCACATTCGTAAACGCCGTAATTTTACCTTTTAAAACAATCAATTTGTCTTTACAAGTTTTGACCTCGTCGTCGAAAATGATTGAGTTTTTCGGATAATTAATTGTCTTATCTAATTTTTCCAAAGCAAGAATTTTACATAATTGTTTACGTATTGATTTTACATCGCAACTTGTAGTGAAACCTCTTTTACTTAACTCATATTGAAGCTCATCTGCTTCCAAATACGACGCTACTATTTTATAACTATGCATATTGATATAAAACACAAAATTGTACTACAACGATCGTTCAAAGCCTTCCTACTCAACTTAACTTTACCTTAATAACCCAACTACTGAAAAATTGAAAGCCGTGTTCAATACCCTATACTAAACAACAATTCTAAGTCGAGTAGTTATGTCCCGGACGGGCCCTCAAAATTCTGTTACCTTATAAAATTTTGTTAATGATTCGGATTCTAGAAGGGATCGAAGTACCCACAATAAATTAAACAAACGCGTTGGAAAACAGTAAATAAAAATAAAATCAAATCAGAAAAAAATATGTTTAATCAGCATAGTAATAATTAAAATAAAAATTAAATTGATTGGTAAAATAAAAACTTATTTCGTTGAATTATATCCTGTACATAAGAAAGAGTGAGAGACGCAAGAACAAAGATGACTGTGAGTGACAATTACAGGTAAACTTGTAAGCAGCGATTTCCCGTGTTCACTCCGTCTTTAATGTACAAAATCACAGATCATCGGATAATCATGAATACATGTAGTACGTATATGGATAGGTGTAAATCCAAAGGTAATTAAGAACCCTAATATAAAGAAACGATATTTACAAGAAATTTCCGAAACGCTGAATTTACTGTGACTAACGGGTTCTTAGGTGAACAAAAACTGGCGATAATGCAGTTTTAAATAATGAGAAGACGGGACAAGTAATCCGGCTAAGTCGTAGAGTGTATCTATTCTTAATTTTACCGAAGAAACCCTCAAAACTATGTACAGTGGCACAAATCCGCAAAACGATATAATTTTAATAGAGAGTAATTGCCCCAATATTAAAATTTAAGGAACCAGCTGTACTCGCGTCACCGTTCTAAAATGTGGATTTCCCAAAATTCCTTTCGAACCAACTTATCACCAAAAGCAATTCGCGCAATTTCCGAAAACTAATTTTTATACGTGCTTTATACATGCTTTTGACAAGTAAGTAGTACGGACTTTTAGGCATAAATGAAAATGTTAATAGCTGTATGATTATTACGGAAGCACCGATAGCCGATGAAGCTGCGATTGACACAAAAGGTCCAACCGAATAAATTAATAAAATCCCAATTAGCATCATTATGTAAATGATAGGGCCGAGACGCCCTCATATCTGTTTATCTGCAATTTCTGCAATATATGTGGGAGTTGCCAAGAAATTGACGTCCGCGCCAAAACCAGCCAAAAAACGAGCGAATAATAGCAATTCTATGGACGTTGCGGTTCCTAATAAAATCCAAGCAATCAAATTTTCAACTGCCGCCATTAACATGCACGTTTTACGACCAAATTTGTCCAATAAATATATTGTTAGTGGTAGTCCAATGAATCCTCCCAACATGTATAAATTCTCTAACCACACCATATGCCAATCTTCAAATTTTATTGGCGATGAAGGTGATTGCAAGACTGATAACGCTGGCGACGACCATCCGTATTGCATTCCATCGGATAAAGCCGTTAAGGAACCTAAACACAATTTAGAAAGTAACTTTTTAATTTGGATTTTAATTTGGCGTACCTGCTACGACAGTAATTAACTAAGATAATCTTCCGGAGAATATTTGTGATTGACAAAAATAATCCATGTTTTCCAATTGAAATGTTTATGTAGTTTATTTTTATACACAATTATTTTAAAACTGTAATTTGTCAATAAATGCATTAAATTAATGTTTAAGTTTCTATGTATACAAGTCTAAAGCGATAATGAAATATAGATTAATCTTTTATGTTTAATCACATGAAATTAAATTAGAAATTTTATTGGATTATAAGAAAATTTTGTATTTTTTTCTCTTGTTTGCTGTTGATAGTTTTTTTTTACTATTCGTTTATTGTGTTGTCACGTGACTTTATAACTATTCTATTTGTGCATTACTTAACTAATTAATATATAATACGTATTAATTACTATTTTAGTTTTGTGTGTTATTTTAGAATTACTGTAGATATTTCGCAGTAAAGTTTATTGTTTCTACTAATTCATCCTGCTAAGTTTGCTCTCTGTTATGATAAGATATATCATCGAGTTTTCCTTCTAATCAATAATTTTTAACCATTAAGTAGTTTTAATACGACGAAAAGTCAGTGTAGCAGAATAATTATAAAAAAGAATAGAATAGCCTTTATTTGTCGTAAAAAAAGATTTTTTTTTTGACAAAGAAATCGTATTATAAACTAAACACAAAAATCCTATTACACAGAACAAATAAAAAAAAATGAAAGTAAAAAACAAATTAAAAAAAAAAAAATAATCCTAAGCCCTCCACCGCTAATCAATTCTCTATATACATTTATTACACTACATGTAGTCTTTTTCTCCTTTTTATAACTTCTTCTATCCGCCCCACTCCTTCTCCTCCTTCTCCCAATATCTCCAACCCTCCTCTCTCCTCTTCTCTTAGCTCTATACATTCCTTCAACATGTGCTCTATATTTTCTGACTCCTCCCCACATAGACTACATCTCCTATCTTTATCTTTTTTCCAGTAGTTATTTTCATACTTTTCATTCCCGCATCTAAACCTTGCTACCATTCTTTTCAATCTTACGCCTTTTTTCTCTTTATGTACCTTGGAATATTATCTATTACTATATTTGTATATCTCTCATTATATTTTCCCTCTCGTACTCTTGCTCTTGTTTCTTGTCTCTGTATATCCTTACCTCTTCTTATTATCTCATCTTTTATTTCCCTTCCTGTCTCCCTTATTTTCTCTACCTCTTCTCTCGCATATCCAACTCTTTCATAATACCTTCTTCTTTCAACTTGTTCATATTTAATTTTTCCATTCTTTACCTCTTCCCAACACATTTGAAGCAATTTACATTTTTCTCTTTCTTTCATTTGTTCTTCGTAACACATTGCTCTTTTCCACGCCTATATCCTTATCTTTTCTAACTTCATTTCCTCCTCTACTACCGTAAAACGGGGTTACTTTATACAGGTTTTTGTAGTTTTTTGTTGGTAACTTTTTTTAAAGGTCAAAATGTTATCTTTTTTTTTTGCTCCAATAATACAATGTGACCTTTGGTCAACAAATGCATAACAAAATATTTCCTTCCCCCCTACACAAACATATATATATTTTTTTGAAAAGGAGTGTGGGGTTTCTTTGACATAACGTTGAAATGTAGGTTATGGCAAAGATGCAAGTCTTTAGGTTTACTTTGACATCATTTATAAGGTTTTATGTTTTGCGTATGGATTTAGTGGGAAAAATTTTTTTTTTGGGTCAATTTTAACTTTTATTAAGAAAACATCTTACATTAAGGCATCACATACTTAAGGCACATTTATAATAAACTTAAAGGATAAATTTCAAGAAAAGAAAAAAATGATTAGTCTGTATCCTCGCACACGTAGGCAGGATTAGTGGAACCTTTATTACACATACCGCAGACTCATTTTTTGCAGGTGATGCAACATATCCAGTCTGCGACATAATGGTAGAACCGGCAGTCACACTTACAGATGTAACAGAGGTTGTTGTCCTTTTTGTTTTCATTGTTGCCCTTCTTCTGGCGGCCCAAAGCACTCAATTTCCTTTTGCCCTTCTTCTGGCGGACCAATTTACTCAAGGAAACATCTTCATCGGAAGATGTCTGGTCTTTCGCGGGAGGTGTAGAACAAGTTGATGGGCCTGGTTCAAAACTTCGGTCATCCTCTATTGCTGGGACAGTCTTAACAACTGAAATATCGTTGTCTATGTCTGAGGCATGATTGATTGATGGAACATCTTGGCTTGTTACAGTGATCTGTGTGCCGGGTTTATGACAGACTTTCTTTCCTCTTCTGTGCCGAATTCTTTCTGAGTTGTAGCCCCTTGACTCTCTTAAAAACCCCCGCAGACTACTATCGACAACACGTCCAGTTTCTTCGGTTTGATCTCCTGGAAGCGTTTTCAAGACAGCTTCAGGATCGAATGGGCAAAAGCCCGTTGTTCTGAATGAGCTCTCGAGATTCTTGGTTATATTGGGAGCCAATGCATCCATTAATCTCTTCAGAAGCATGGAAAACTGTGGTTTTGGAATGAGGCCCCGAATTCTTGATTCTTTTCTCCAATTGTCCAGAACCTTCCTCCATTGTTTCTTTAAAGGACCATAGACACCGACGTCCAGAGGTTGCAACATGTGGGTTGGAGGCAGAGTTGTAAAATAAATGTTGCTTCCCACTGCAGCTTTGATGACTTCAGGAGAAAAATGCGAAGCAAGATTATCACCAATGACAATAGTTTTTTCATTTTTTTGTCTGTGTTCCTGGATATGCGGTAACAAAATTAAAAAAAAAACCATACCTCAAACAAATTCATGTCAAACCAGCCGCTACTACTGTTTCTATAAATTGTTCCAGGTGGTCCAACTTCTGTCCAGTTCTCATAAAGATGCTTGGATTTGTACACAACCATGAGATGAATCAATTTTCCTTCAGCGGTACCACAGAACATGATGCTTACAGATGATTTTGAATGTTCCTGGACTCTTTCGACGCGTTTGTGCCCTCGAGGCACTAATACTTTTATCGCCCCTGGGTCGTCTGTAATGTTTGTCTCATCATAATTATAAATAAGAGCTGGACGTGTATCTTCCAAAACTGGCTTTAAATTCACAAAAAACTCTTTGATCCCGTTAGGACCCCCTGATGCTCTTGAAGCCTTGATATTTGTCGCCAATCTCTGCGTGAGGTTATTCCGAGCTGCAAACTCATTCACAAAGCCATAGCCCGGCAAGTTATCTTTCCACTGCTTTATAACTCGACCCTCCTTATTTACAAACATTTGAACGACGGTTCGGACATCAGCCTTTGCCAACGGATACCCCCAATTGGCTAAAACAGTCAAGGTATCAGCAAGTAATTTTTCATTTTGAGGCGTTAAAATAGTGGGGTGACCCGGTTTCCCATCATGCCTGTGATGGATCTTGTTAAGAATGGTGGTTCTGTTGATTTTGTACTTCTTGGCAGCAGCAGCCTGGGTAAGTCTACCAGTTCTAACTTCTGCAACGGGCTCTTGCAAGGTCTTCATCACTATAATTCTTATAGGTTCCGCCACCTATTTTTCTTTAATAAGTTCTAACCATTGTTAGATATAAATATCTACAAATAAACACAAGATTAACATAACAAAATAAAAAAAGTGTATTACAACAATTAAATAGGTCTTACCTACCTAAACTTAACGTAAACAATATCATAAACTACGAGAACTGTATAGAAAAATGTTTTAAGGTGTATTTACGCACCTCGCTACATACAGCAACGATAAACACGTTCGCACTGGTCCGTGAGACGGGTAATCGAAAAGCTAATTGCGCGATTGTTTTGCCGCATTTTGGCGCTTTGTTAAAGTAGCCCCAAAAACTGTCAAAGTTACCCGTAAAGTCAATTTAGCCTCATTTTACGGTATGTACCCTGGCGTTTCCCTCTTTAATCCTAACGTCCATTTCCAGTATTTTTCTTGTACTTTCTCCAATTCCTCCCATTTTTTCCACCCACATATTTTCGCCTCGTACATCACCACACTCTTTATTAATTTGTTAAACAACCGTTTTCTTGTTTCTATTTGCTTCCCACATCTCCTCTTTGCTATACCCCACACCTGACCTACAATTCTATTACATTTCTTTGCAACCACTTTATATGAGCCTCATCTTTATTGTCGTATCTGATTCGACAACCCAAATACGTCACTTCATTTACACTTTCTATTACCTCGTCTCCTCATTTCCACTCCACTATTTTTTACCCCCTCTCCCTTTTTGAAACACTACCATCTTTGTTTTTTCCACATTTACACTTAAACACTTTTTTCCAGATACTTTTTTACTGTCTTTATCATCTCCTTCATTTCTCTTTCTTTCTTCGCTATAATCACTATGTCATCCGCATACGCCAAAACCCACACTTTTAATCCCCCCATTACTATTCCTCCACTTTGTTGCTCTATCAACTCTTTCTCTAAATCTTCTAAATATACAGCAAATAAACTAGGACTAAGCGGACACCCATGCCTTAGTCCTTTATTTGTCCAAAATGCTTCACTTAACTTTCCATCTATTCTCACTTTGCACTTTTTCTCATTATATATTTCCTCTATATTCTTTACTAGTTCTTCCTCTATCTGTTTTTTTCTTAATATTTTCTATAGTTTACACCTATTTACATTATCAAACGCTGCTTTTATATTCAGAAATAACGCAAAAACTTTTCTTCTTTTCACTTCTAATTCTTTGTTTACTATCTGTTTTAATATGTATACATTATCTAATGCCCTTCTCCTTCTTCTAAATCCTGTCTGCCAGTCTGGTAAGATCTTTTTTTCCTCCATTTCTCTTTCCAGTTTTTTTTGCAAAATTGTCATACAAATTTTGTATCTAACATTTGCCACACTTATACTTTTATAGTTTTTCACCTCTCTTCTGTCTCCTCCTTTGTAAACTGGACATATTATTGCTTCTTTCCAATCATCCGGAAACCCCTCACCTGACCATATCTTGTTTAAAATTTTTTCTATTCTTTCTTTCGTTCTCTCTCTCATATATTTTCATTGTTCTCCTTGCGTACCATCCGCCCTTTCTGCCTTTCCTTTTTTATTTTTCTTAATGCTTCTTCTATTTCTTCTTTTTGTATAGTAGTACTGCTCCCTCCTCTTGTTATCCTTTTTATTTCGAATTCATTCTTTCTCTCTTTTTCCTCCTCTAAGACATCTACGCTTTATTTGTTCTTCCAACATTTTTTATATTCCTCTTTTCTCTTACAACACTCTTTTCTATATTGCGACCTTAATCTTTTATATTCCTGAATATCAATTTTTCCTTTTTCCACCTACTTTTATTTCTTCTTACCTCCTTTCTGACTTCCCTGCATTTCTTATTCCACCACCTTTTTTCTTTATACTCCTTTATGTTTTTTCCAGTATTTTATTCTTTCTACTACTTTATCCATTTTACTGATCAATTCTTTCACTGCTTCCTCTACTCCTTCTTCCACCCATTGTTCTTCCTTTAATTTTTTATTATAAACCTCAATCATTTCATCTGTCCATACCTTTTTCTCCCTCCAAACTGTGTCTGAATTTTTGCTTTCTCTCTTCCAACCTTTTAGCCTTACTTTCAATGGCTGATGGTCAGAATCAATGTCTTCCCCTATTTTAAAACTTTCTATTTCCTCCAAAACTTCTCCACTAACCATTACATAATCTATTATAGATTCTCACGTCTCAATTATATATGTATATTCTCCTCTATCCCCTTCCTCCATATTTCCATTCAGTATAGTCCACCCCTTCCCCTCACATAACTCTAATAGCTCTCTACCTTGTTTGTTTAATGTCTTATCCATCGTTTTTTTTTTTATTTCTTCCTCATTCACTATCATACCCTCACCTTCACCAATTCTTGTGTTAAAATCTCCACCTATTATTAATTTTCCTCTCTGCTCTTCCATCAGTAGCTGTTTCAATTTTCTTATTGTTTGTTTCATTTTTTGACCGTATACTGTTATCACTGTATATCTACTTTCATCTTCCCTTGATATTTGATTTACGACTATTCCTTGCTCTTGCATTTTATTTTCGCATTCTTCTACCAGCCATTCTTCTCTTGCTCCCGATATTATACTCCCTTGAGCTCTTCCTTTTTTTTCTTTTCTTGTTGCAAACTGTACATTCCATCTATATCCCTCTGTTAAATTTACTTTCTATCTTTCTCCTCCAGCCACGTTTCTACTAAACTTCTCTATATACTTCCAAAAATCAGCTCTTTTACTTTTAACCCCTGCAACGTTCCAAAAACTAAACCTATTCCTTTTGTTTTTTTATCGTTTTTTCTTATCTTTGCATGGTCGTCCGTTTTTTATCCTTTACCCTTTTTATTGTTAGTTTTTTGGCCCCCTTCTCTCTAATTTATTTTTTTTGCGTTCCAGTGCATTTCTTCTCCCTCAACTCCCTCCTCCTTCTTTCTTTAGTCTTCTTCCTTCCATCCTTATATTTTTTTGTATCTGTTTTTCTACTTGAGTCATATCTTCATCTATAAATATCTTTGTTCTTCTTAGCCTTCCTTTTTTCTTTAATATTTCTAGTTTATCTTCTACTGAATCCAATTTTACTAGTATTAGCCCACTCGCTAATTTAATTGCGTCTCTTATACCTTTTTCGAGTCCCAATTCATTTTTGAACAATCTATCCACTTGCTTTTTACGCTCTTCTCTTCCCTCTTGACCTTCCATTCTTCTGATAACTTAATTCTTTTTTCTATTTTCCCTTTCCATTACTTCCACCACTTTCCAAATTTTCTATTTTCTCTTCCATGCTCTTATTTTTTTTCCACATATTGCATATCTCCTTTCGCTCTTCTTTTCCAGATTTAATACTAATTTTTTGTTTTCTTCCTTCATCTGCTTTATTTCTCTTATCATTTCCCTACACATCTCCATTACTCCCTGCTCTTCCTTATCACTCTCCTCCTTTCTCGGGTTTTTTTTTGTTCGCTCACTCCTTGCAAAAGCTTCTTGCATCATTTCTTGTTTTTTGTTTTTTCTTTCCGATCCTGTCGATTCAGATTCTGACATAATTATAACTAATTATGTTTAATTAAAACAAGCCAAAAATAAAAAAAAAACAAAATAAAAATAAAAGTCTGTAATGTACTGATAACAAAAACGCGCTTGACTTTTACATTAGTCACGATACTCGTTATAGCATTCGTATACTTTATCTGAACTCCACAATAACAATAATAACCACGTCCTTACTCAACAGCTTTCAAAATACGAAGCGATAGTAACACTATTTAAAACTAACTAAACTAATTATTGTTAATTACCAAACGATGCTTATTTTGAAAAACAAAAACTAAAGGCTTTTCGTAGACGTTTTTAATTTTTCAAATTTTAAAATTATAGGTACATTACGATGGCTTTAAGTATTTTTGATTTTTATCAACATAAAGATTTTTTTCTGCAAATTTAACTTGAAGGCTTTTAGCCTCCGTACCATTTCAGACCAAAGAGCTTTATTCGCTTTTCGAGTGACCCGTATAACCAGTAAGTTTTTTAAGTTTCAGCTATTTCACAAGATGAAGTAAGTTTACCTTGTATATTTTTCAATAACTTGGTTTGCACATTTCGATAACTTGTTATGTTAAAAACATCTTGGTATAGTTTTCGGGTTGTATAAATTTCGTCCATGCGTAAGTGTCATCTACGAATTACACGTTACTGACTATATATAAATAAAGTGTGAAGGAAAGTTGAATGCAATTTTGAACATATTTACAGTGTTGTGGGACGGTTTACATCTATACTATATTATCAGCTCTTCGTTTTAAGTATAAACCAAAAGCTATATTTTTCTACGCGCCCTTTTTTCGCGCGTCCTTTTGTCGCCGGCGACCTTTTTTCGTCGGCAACCTTTTGACGCGCGACCAAATGCCCGCGACCTTTTTTCGTATAACCATTTGTTGCAGATGTGTACAAGATATTGTTTAATGTAAGGATTTTGTATTATTAGTTGTACTGCAATATTGTTGGCAAACCCTTAGCTCTTATATATTTCTTCTTCTATTTGATTTTTTATACTGTTATGCTATTGTTGAAACATACTCGTTTTCAGACTTGTGTTTAATCGCTTTATCTAACTTAAGCGTTGTTAAACGAGAATCTGGAGTGTATATTTCTCTAGTTTTGACGCTCTTTTAATTACATTGTAATCAGCACATTGAATATCAAGCTATTAGGTACATATCTACGACCCACTCTTCAAAGCTCTCAGCTGCCGCTACTATCTTTGAGATGATTAAATTACTGGTAAGTAATTGCAGCCTGCTCTAGGTTTAGGTTCTTACCGTAATAAATTTAAGAAGAAATATGACGATATGACAAATGTTCTGCTTTTGGGAAAAAGTGCCGTAAATGTGGACAATTAAATCATTTTGCAATTTCGTGTAAGGTAAAGAACGTGAAAGTGCTTCAGGGACAAGATCAGCCAATGGCAAAAAATTCTAACGAATTTGACTTTGCAATCAACATCATTGGAGTAAGTTATCAGAACAATAAAGTACTATCGACTAACTCGTGGTTTCAAACTGTAAATGTTGGTGATAATCGTGTGCCTATTAAATTTAAATTAGACACAGGTGCTGATGTAAACGTACTGTCACGTAAAATGCTAAGTGAAGTTGACGTTTCAGAGTCGCAGCTACGAGATACACAAATAATGTTGGAGGCATTTGGTGGTAGTGTTTTAAAGCCCCTAGGTGTCGTTCCACTTAAAGTGCAGTGCAACGAACTTGAATTTATCGATAACTTTATAATTGTGGATAAAGTTGTTTCTCCTTTATTAGGTCTTGAATTATGTTCAAAGTTAAGGCTCATTGTACGCAAGAAAAATGTTGATGACTTAGTTAAGTTTAGCACTAAGGATGAATTCATTAAGAACAATTCAGAATTATTTGAAGGTCTGGGTAAGTTTAGAGATAAGTGTGAAATTCAAGTAAATAATAAGGCCGTGCCGGTTGTTAATCTTCCAAGAAGGATACCTTTTGCTATTCGCGACAAATTGAAAGAAACCTTGATAAGTTTAGAAAAGAAAAAAATTATTTCAAAGGTTAAAAATCCTTTTGGTTAGGTTAATAACATTGTCGTTATTAAAAAAAAGGATGGATCATTAGGATTATGCTTGGATCCACGTGATTTAAATTTAGAAATTAGAAGCCCTGCATTTGTATTCACTCCCACCCTAGAAGATATCATTGAAAAACTTAAGAGAAAAAAGTTTTTTACAGTCCTTGACTTAAAGGAAGGTTTCTGGCAGGTAGAGCTTACTGAAAAATCTAGTAATTTTTGTGCATTTGCCACACACTTTGGTTGTTATAAATTTAATCGTATGCCTTTTGGGCTAAATATGGCAACAAAATATTTTCAAGCAGTAAATCAGAAACATTTGGGAGACCTTAAGTGTATATTGATGACCTGTTAATAGCTGCAGATTCTTCTGAAGAACATGATCAAATTTTAAATGCTGTTATAAAAGGAGCTATTGTAAATGGAGTTAAATTTAATCCTAACAAAGTTCCGTTTAAGCAACACTCTGTTAATTATTTTGGTCATGTCTTTTCAGCAGATGGAATGTCAATTGACGCTAATAGAATTGCAGCAATTAGGGGAATAAAATACCTTCAAAATTTAAAAGAGTTGCAAAGTATTTTAGAGATGATAAATTTTTTGCGACAGTTTATATCAAACCTAGCTGAGATAACTACCCCATTACGCGAGTTATTAAAATCTAAAGTCGAGTTTAAATGGTTACCTGCACACTCAGTTGTGTTAAGTAAAATTAAAAACATAATTTCAAATGCTCTAGTGTTAGCTAACTTTGACGCATCTAAATCTATAACCATACAAGCCGATGCTTCGGAAGATGGTCTTGGTTGCTGTCTTCTTCAAAACAACAGACCAATCTCATTTGCCTCACGTAGTTTACTGGTAGTGAGCAGAATTATTCGCAAATAGAAAAAGAGCTTCTGGCCATTGTTTTTTTTGTAAAAAAGTTCCATAATTTCATTTATGGTCGTGAAGTAAATGTCTGCACGGACCATAAACCTTTGGTTACATTAATCAATAAAAAGGTTGGTGATATAGCTTCATCACGCCTACAAAGAATGTGAATAAAGTTACTTAAATATAACTTAGCATTAAACTATGTCCCAAGAAAATATATGTTTATTGCTGACTTGCTTTCGCGGTCTTATTTGAATGAGCATGAGAGTGAAGGTGATGACCATTGGATCTCAGAATCTGTTCATACTTTAAGTGAAAATCTAAATATATCAGATGCTAAGAGGTTGGAGTTTCAACATGCTACAGCCAATGATCCAGTCTTGTCAAAAGTGATGTTATACATTTTTAATTATTGGCCAAGAAACTGTGAACGCATGTTCGGCTCAATCAATTATTTCTATAAATTCCAAGCAGAACTTTCTCTTGAAGATGGTTTGCTATTTTTAAATCATCGTTTAGCAGTTCCAGATAAACTCCGATCCTATATTTTACGTCTTTTACACGAACCTCATTTTGGTATGGTTAAGACAAAGCGACGTGTTTTGGACTGGCATGTCGACTGATATCCAAAATATGATTTCAAACTGTTATGTTTGTGAGCGTTACTAAAACTCCAAACAAAATGATGTATTAATTCCTTATGAAATACCAAATATACCTTTTCATAAAGTAGGTTGCGATATAATGGACTATGCTGGAAATAACTATCTCATTGTACAGGATTATTTTTCTAAATGGCTTGAGATAATTTGATTAAAGAACAAAACTTCATCTGAGATCATTAGACATCTCAAAATACTGTTTGCAACATTTCGTATTCCAAAGATGGTTATTTGTGATAATATGCCATTTTCCTCGTATGAATGCAACAATTTTTCCAAAGATTGGAATTTTACATTTTGTACGAGTCTTCCTAAATATCCACGTAGTAATGGCCAAGCGGAACAAGCGGTTCAAACTGCTAAGCAAATGTTTAAGAAATGCTCTTATAGTAATACTGATATCAACCTCTCATTGTTGGAATTTAGGAATACTCCTGTTTTGGGTATTGGTATATCGCCGACCCAAATGTTAATGAATAGACTAACTAGAACTAAACTTCCAATTCACTTCGAACTGTTAATGCCGGTAATTCCTAAAAATGCTCATAATAAACTTGTAGTTAAACAGGAATATTTCAAACGTAACCACGACAAGAGTGCGAACAATTTCACTCAAAATTTAAAACCAGGCGATAATGTACTGTAAAGACAAATTTTGGGAAAAGGGGAAAGTAGTTGATAAACACTGTACTCCTAGATCTTTCAATGTAATCAATAATAAGGATAATGTTATTAGAAGAAATTTTAATCAGCTAAAACAGACTAATACAAAATTTGAAATTGATAATTCAAGTGATCCAGATGATTATGATCAAGCTCAGATCAAGGATTGTTCTTCGGATGACACTACTGATAGTAATAATAATTTGATTGAAAATAATCATAACAATGATAATCATAGAATCACACACAGTGGTCGTGTTGTTAAATTACCTACTAGATTTAAGGATTATGTAATGTAAATGTTTGTAATGTTTCATGTTCATTTCCAAGAAATTCGGAGTTGGTACTAGTGTGTGCCTGTTTGGTTAGTTACGAAATGTCAATGTTCTGAATTAATTAAAAAATCTTTTAAAATTATTGTTGTCTTATTATTGAGAAGACACAACACTACCGAATGCCAATACTTGCAAAATACTTTTAGGACGTGTGATACACAATTTTTTTTTTATAGTATAAATCTGTTAAAAGCAGTTATTTAAGTATTGATTTTTCATAAAATTTAATAACATGTTAATAAAACTGAAACCTGTAATGACAAAATTTAATTGTCTTTGAAACTAATTTGACAATTAACTACCATAGTATTATTACAATTTAATTTATGTAAAAATAAAACTATTGTTGTTTTTAGCAGTTGTGAGATATAAGCAAAATTGTTATATTTGTTAGTGTTATTATAGACAATAACCCAGATAATGGTGTATGTTAATAAATCTGAAAGATTGACAGATGGCGTTTAATTAATTAGTGATTATTGGTACCAACGTCTAGTTATAAGATTCTACTACACTTTACCGACCTAGGCCGGAAAAGTAAAATTTCCGGGCGATTATGATGTCTGTAAAATACATTAAAACGGACGGAAGCACAAAATAGTTATTTTTAACAACTTAAACCTTATAATTAATTGTTTTACATCAATTTTTACTGTAATTATTTAAAAAATACAAATGATTCAAACGTTCTTCTCAAAAACATTTGTTAATTAAATTTGAGAATAATACTACACGTTACTGATACAATTCCATTAGAAAGTATGATTTTCTATAATTATAACTCTTACATGATTTATAACATCTGTAGCTAATTAAAGAAAATAGTTAAATAATCACTTTTATTTTACTTTAACTCAACGATCATAAGCTTTTGTAATGTAACCAATCGATGTTAAATTAATAAACCGCATTCGTTCATTAGTTTTAATTAAAAAAAAGGTTTTAGTTGTTATTTCTATATAGATTCATTAAAAATGTTAATTAAAACAACTTAGTTTTTTAAATTCAAAGCGGAAATCGCGTTATTAAATTATCTACGATTCAAATGTACCTTTAGGGAAATCATTATCTTGGAAAATGGTTTAAAAAGATCAATACAAATTTTAAAAGACATACAAACTTGCGTATAAATTGCTAAATTGTTTTATGGCTTGATATAAGTTTAAATTTCACCTTTAATTTCTTAAGTTTGTGATTTATTTAAAATTGGCGACTAATATTTCTAGAAAAAGTTCACAGTTATCGCTTGATGCGATTTGATCATGCTTAATTTTTTTTCTTATAAAAAAAACTATTGATCGAAAGTTTTTTTAGTTCAAAAAGCTTTTTTTGTTAGAATTTAAATGCAATTATATATACCGCGTTGTTATAATCTAATTTTTAACAAAATCGAAGTTTAGATTCGTGCAAAGGTCTCTAAAAGCATTATTTATACATTCGTTGGGTTTTGGTTGAGATTTTCTCTGCTACTTAATATTCTACAACTTTTTCAACAAATATGTTAATACATTCAGAAATTTGTTATATGCAAGTGTACCAGCACTTTTCTAAAGCTTAATTCAACGTACGGAAATGTATTTTAATTGTACAAATATATTTTATTCGGTTTAGGTTTATAAAAACTACTCTAAAAAAGGTAATTTGATTTGAAATTTTTATGTGGTTGTTTCTGTTTTCATTTATTTTAATTTAATCGTCTGATTTTATCTTAGTAAGCTATTTTTAGTTTAATCTTGCACTGTTTTTATAATATGTTTTGTAGTGTGAATTAGATTTACTTTTCACTTTCTTACGACAAAGCCACATGATTTTGTAATTCTTTCTTTTACTTTTCTTATGAATTGTCATTACTTCTCTGTTGTTGTTGCTAATGCTTTTGCTATTACATTCTGAAAGGTTTTGATTACTTTAAGTTTGAATGTTTTATACGTCTTATGTTTATAACGTTATTCTTACAAAGAAATAATATTTTGATTCTATTAAATAGGTCTAGTGAATTAGTCGCAATAATTGAGTTATTTTTTAGTGGCATTTTAACACAATTTTACATTGTAATTTTAAAGTTATTTAATGTTTTTAAATTTTAATTTCAATTTTAAGTATTTGTTAAGTACCAATGTACTTAAGTTTATTTAGGTCTGTTATAGTTATCGTAAATTTAGAGTGCATTATAATTTATTAGTCTTGCCAGTCATAAGTATTTCATTTCAGTCGTAAAAAAATGTTTGTAATTCAGTAATGCTTTATTTCCAAGTACATCATGTTTATGTTAGCGTTGTTAAGACTAGCATTTTTTGTTTCGTTATTTTATTTAATTTTTTCTTTTTAACTTTGTTTGAATCATTTAATTACTATTATATTTTTTTGGGTTTTTTTGTCTAATTGAATTAATTCTACTTATAAACTTGCTTTTTATTTTGTTTCATTTTTATTTAATAAATGTTGTATTGTAACGAAACGGACGCACATAATAATAATAATAATAATAATCTTTATTAGATAAGAATAAGATACAATCTTACTTATCTAAAAGGCGAAGTATCGGTAAAAAACCGTTTTTGAACTTTGCCTTAATTTAAGTCAAATTTAAACTAAAAGAATAAAAACTAAACAAAACTAAAATATTATGGAAACATAACGATTAGTTTAAAACATAAAATCAATGTTCCAAAGTAATTCTACTTATTTAACAAACTTATCTTTAAATTCTGTTTAAACATTTTCACTGTTGTACATTTATTGTATATTGCCCTGTAGTTATTCAAAACTTTGCATGATTGATAATGAAATCCGCACTGATATTTACAAGTTTTGTGTAAAGGTATGCAGTAATCCGCGTTAAACCTAAGATTTCTGTTATGAACTGTATGTCTTTGGTTAAATAATACATACAAATATGTAGGGCATTTACTATTTATTACATTATACAGCATGCAACTAAACAATAAAAGAAATCTATTTTCTGTTTTTAGTATATGATAAAAATTATAGAATGGTGTAATATGTTCCCTTCGCTGTATATTAAACGCAAATCTAACACAATTATTTTGTAGAACCTGAATTTACGTTTTTATATTCTTTAGTTAAAAAGTTGAAGTATACGTTAGAACAATAATCTATATGACTTAAAACTAAACTATTATAACGGCTTGACACATGAGTATTTCTTGGTGACTAGATAGAAAACGAAGCGTCCGTCACCACGTAGTCCTAAAATTTTTCCGACTGCCGGTTGCTGTCTTCGTAATTCATCTAGCTGCCCAAAGTCTTTTTAAACACGATTGCAACCCTTCAGGACATGTCAAGATCGTCGCTCACGCAATGTGCGATGGCGTAATCTTTTTGTGTCTGGAACAGGTCTTGTTGTTCCTCGGTGGTAACTCCTAACCTAGCTTTTCCAGAACCTCCGTATAAGTTCATAAACTTCTCGAACTCCATTTCTTCGATTGAATTCCTGGTTCTGCTACTTATTACTCTGGTTCGGACTTGGACTTGCGTATTGTGGTTATCGCTAGCAAACGGGGCTAGACGATCAACGTGGACCACGTTTTTTATGTTACTAAAAAATGTTTAAGAATACATTTTTAAAATATTTCAATATCAATGTTTAAATGAAGTATTTTTAAAATGCAATTTTTTTGGAAAACATTTTTTATTTCGACTATTTTAAAACGTTGTAACGTTTCAGTAATTTTTTTTCTTTTTAATTAATTTTTGTTTTATTATAAATTATTATTTAAGTATTTTGTGTGTGAAATTTTATTTGTTTGTTGCATTTTTTTAAATTTTATTTATTTATGATTTCTTTTATGTAATAAATGTTAAATTGTAAATGTAACAGAGCTTTATTGCTTGCACACTATAAAGGTAGATTCCAATAGTGTCGACATCGCCGAATGTGTTCTTTGGTTGGTGAAGTCTAGAAGCTTTTATGGAACTATACCTTTTTGGCGTCCTTTTGACTTTTGACTTTTGTTTTATTTTGATTTTGACGTTTATTTTTGTTTCCTTCAAGTCACGAAGTGTTGAGTATAATCCACACCTATCTTTACTGAGCATTGGAAAATACCTCGTTTATGTTACTTACGTACAGACAAATTTCATTTTAATAGCTTTTGTATGTAACAATTAGTCCAAATATATAGTGCATAATTCTCTATTTCTTCTGTAGCGACAAAGAATCGTAAACCGAAAAAGGAAAGGAAGTGTGGTATACTCTTGTTGAGTACACCTGAAATTGAAGTTTTTTGTGCATTTATGCTGTGTTCTTGTAAGTTCAGTTTGTAAATTATTTTGTTTTCTAGGAACGTTCTTTATTAATAAAATGTTACTTTGCATTAATTACGTAGGTTTTGGTATGACTTGGGTGAGCTGAGACAGTATGCCGTCTTATTCTTATATATCAGTGTGAGATGGCACAGGTACAATTTTTTTTTCGGTTACAAAAATTAAATTTTTTAAGCTGTATTTCGATCACTTTATTTCACGTGTAAATGATAAGTTAAAAAATGACATAATTTTACGTAATTTTATTAAAAAGACACAATACAGAAGAATGTTTATAATTTAAATAAAATGTTACTTAATTAAATTAAAGCTTTTTTAAAAAACCTAATTTCAAACACTCTGTACGTTTGTATTAAAAGTAATCGCTTTTAGAAAGTTGGCACAAACTCGTTCTTAAACAAGTATATTACTTATCAGTACCATTCTTCGCAATTGTAAATTTCACATGCACGCTTGATTTCATTTAATTCAACACCTTATAAAGAAAATGAGTGAATTTATGCAGTCTCAGAACTCAGAAATTCTTCAAGAAAAATAAAAAAAGTGCTGGATGTCAACGTTACGTGCAAATGAAGAAAATACTCAAAACGTAAGTTACTTTTCAAAAAATATTTTTTTTGTTTAACACGCAAGCATTTTTAGATAAGCTTAGACGTACCGGAGTTATCAGTACTGGTAGAAATCACGAGATATAAATTTGAATCTTTTGAAAACATTGACAAAACTGAAAACCAAAATATGTTATCAACAATTGAATTAAAATGTAACGTTTCAGGTACGATTAACAAGTTTTTTAAATCATTATCGGCGTCTAAATGCCCGACCGAAGAAGATATAGATAGTGAGGTACGTGTTTTTTATAAACGCCAATTAAATAAGTCTTTATTTCAGAATTCGTCGACAAATTCGCTTGTTCCAATATCAAAAAGAAAAATAGAGCTGATTAGTTACTTATTGGCAAAAATTTTTAATATTAGTTATTGACCTAGTTGCGGTATTTAAACCAATAGAAGATTTAATTTTTGTAGTAGTGCGAATTTTAGATTTAAATAGAGTTTTTTTAGTTCTTGCGGAATCAATTCTAGGCGTATTTGTATCTTTTAAAGGAAGAACGGGTTTAATGTCCGACAGTCTTTTTTTGGGTTTATTTTTTGCCGCCGATTCGAATTTGTTCAGTTTTTCTTCTACTAATTTTTTTATTTCTCGAAGTCTTTTATATATTCAGATGTGTCGGCGTCTAAACTAATTTGGCTTAAAGTTTTCAATATGTTGGCTACAGGAGACGAAGTATGTAGTGGATCTCCAACTTCCCAAGATTGCGTTCGTTGCAAGACCTTATCAATTGGAGTAGACGTATCTTTTAATGTGTCTAAAGATCGGTAACGCGTAAGAAGCGTATTTTGCGATAAATTGTCTGTTAGTGTTTTTTCAATTGTGTCTTTCTCATTAATATATTAATGATGATTTTTGGTTTAAATACCGCAACTAGGTCAATAATAAATAAGCCGGGAACTCCAGGAATTGCAAGATATACAAAAAAAGAATGATTTTTATTGTTTTACAATTCTTATAATATTTATAATCGATTAAATATATATATTTTTTATAGTTTTATTTTTATTAAACAAATATGTGTTTTCAGAAAGTGAGGAAACCAATGTTTTATTTGTAACAATTCTTTAATAAACTTTGTATATGATCTGCGTTTTAAAGAGACTAGAAAATATCAACTGTTTTTTTGGTTCTATCGAAACCGGATTTTAAGCGATAGTTAAATTAAAATTATAATTAATCAATTAAAGTTTAAAAGTATTCTATAAATACTAAACAACGTCGTGCTACAAGAATAATCAACGAAGGAGGTGGAATTAAGTAAAAGCAAATTAAACAAGATAAAACAAATTTGGAAAATTTTGAAAGCAGTGGAAGTATTTGTCCTATCGTCGTTATCACATATCGCCTTTGAAGAAAGTAAAGTAAGAAATATTTTTAATGTGATGGTTTTTGATGATGAATGTCACCCACAACCATGATACAATAACTTAGACCCTCAACAGTTTCAATGCATCTTCCCATGTCTCTATGGTAGTTTTCACTCCTTGCAACCATGAGGCTGTAAATTCGTCCAGTAGCATTGGAACTCCTTTAAGCGCATTAACATCAGAAATTTGAGTGCAGTCTTTGTATACAACTATGCTATCAATAAACGCGTAAATATCAGATTCGCGATGCACATTTCGAAAAGTTTCCTCTAAAAGTTTCTATAGTCTGGGGTACAGTCGGTGTATTTTGTTAATAGCATTTATTTATGGAAAACTACAAAGTTGTGTTTCATCGTAATTGTAAGATGTGTAACATCGAGAGATTTTTACATGAGTGGTTTTTTCTATTGCGTGCGACGCATCTCCCACTTATAATATATCATGCCTAAAAACAGTAGCGGTTCTCGCGCATGTAATACAGTGGCGCGTACTTAGCATAATAATATAACATAATAATAATACAAAACATGGCCCCGGCCTTGAAACACCAGAGACGCTTTCAAAAGTAAACTTACATCTATAAAACGACAATGAACAAGTAATATAATAAATAAAGATAAAAAAAAATGCGAAAAACAAAATTTTTCCGTTCAAAATAGGTTCTATTCAACTATTGCACTTATAAGTTAAATACACTATCACACTATAGGTGTATTGTTGTCATCCGGGAGAGAGCATATTTTGGTAAACGCTCTTCTTACGATGCTGGCAGAGGTACGAATGGAAGCTACTCGACTGATGCCATCGCTACCAGGATGTAGATCAACGACTCGTCCAAGTTTCCAGCGTAATGGTGGTAAGTTATCATCCTTGATGACCACCAATTGCCCTAATTTTAGGATGATTGATGGACGAATGATACTGTAATTTTTCTTTAAAAACAATGATAATTCGTGTAGCTCGCGTTTACCCACGATAAAGTTTGTACCATTGTCAGAGTATATTACGCGAGGTCGGCCCCGACGCGATATGAAACGTCGCAGAGCAAGCATAAAGTATTCGGTGGATAATTGTGTGACCAATTCGAGGTGTAACTCCTTTCTTGCAAAGCAAACAAAAAGGCAAATGTATGCCTTTATAGATTTAGATCCTCGACCGCGCCGCTCCTTTATTAAAAACGGACCGGCATAGTCCACACCAGTTGTTTCAAAGGGGAATGTCGGACGCAGTCTAGTAGCAGGAAGATTTCCCATCAACGGATTTAGCGGTTTGGGGTTTGAACGAAAACAAGTAACACAGGTTCGAACCGTACGGTTTGCCAAACTACGCCCTGAGGTAATCCAGTAACGCTGTCCAATCGAATACAGTGTCGCTTGCGACCCTGCGTGTAGCAATCTGAGATGTTCCCTTTGCATTATTAATTGAGAAAAATGATGTTTCCCTGATAAGAGAATAGGATGTTTTTTGTCGTAATTAAAAGTGGCATTCGATAAACGACCTCCCACTCGGATTATTCCATCATCGTCCACAAAAGGATTTAATCGAAGAATCCGATTACAATTTTTTACAGGTTCATTTTTAGCAAGTGATTTCAATTCTTCGTCGAAGGAATCTGATTGAGCTTGCTTGGCAAACAACATTACAGCGGAATGAATTTCCTTAGGAGTAATAATTCCGTATTCCTGTGCATCAGAAATCACGCGACAATTGGAAATAAATCGCAAGCAGTAGGCCATTACCTTCTCGAGAAAGTTAAGGTTTGAATAATTTTTGAACTCAACAATCCTTAAATGTGTATGAAAACAATAAGTAAAATTTTGTATTTCAGGAAGAATGGGCTTAGTTTCCGCACCTTTAGGCCACAAAGATTGTTCCTTGGTTAGCCATTCTGGGCCATGCCACCAAAGATTCGAAGAAATTAGGTTAGTTGCAGTGACACCCCTAGATAACAAATCAGCTGGATTTGATAGAGTAGGAACATTACACAATTTATCATTTTTTCTGGTTTCCTGGATTTCTACGACTAGATTACACACGAACGTTTAAAAAAAAAAGGATTTGTTTTTAGCCATCCTAGGACAATAGGCGAATCTGTTCAGCAAAAACGGCATAAAATTTGTATGTTTAACGCTTTTGTACATTGATCCAGCGATTTCGCCAAAATCGTAGCTCCACACAATTCCAACCGAGGAATCGTTACAGGTTTAAGAGGAGCAACCTTTGCCTTTGCAAAGAGAAGTTTAACAGAAACATGACCGCTGTGGTCAGTACAACGTAAATATATACACGCACCATACGCTCGCGTTGAAGCATCAGAGAATCCGTGAATTTGGACATCGATGTGGTTACAGAAAAGTGCAAATCTGGGTATTTTAGGTGCATTTAAAGTAAGTAATTCCTTACAAAACAAAACCCATTTGGATTTTAACTCATTCGGAATAGGATCGTTCCAAGAAAGTCTTTCTAGCCAAAGCTGTTGTAAAATAATTTTTGCTACAATAATACATGAACTCAAGAATCCCAAAGGATCGAAAATTTTTGAATTTTCAGATAAAATAACGCGTTTAGTTATTTCGTCCTCTGTGGGCGCAGATATGAAAAACATGAGGTCATCTGATAAACAGGACCACAATAAACCGAGGGTTTTTGTACTTTTGTTTGTGCCCAATGACATAACATTAGGGTGAATATCCGATTCGTGAATGCCATTTAGAACTTCGCGATTATTAGAAACCCACTTGCGTAGATTAAATTTGCCAGAAGATAAAATTTCGAACAATGTCTCCACAATATAAGTAGCTTCCTGCAAATTGGAAGCACCGGTTAGCACGTCGTCGACGTAAAAATCGTCTCTTATTATGCGAGAGATAATTGGATGAGCAAACTCGCAATCTTTACCCATTTGTAAAAGGCAACGTATAGCCAAAAAAGATGCACTAGTAGTACCGTATGTGACTGTGTTCAAATTGTAAGTTTGAATAGGTTCCGATGTAGTTTCCCTCCACAAAATCCTCTGCAAAGGCCGTTGGCTCGGATTCACAAGGACTTGACGGTACATCATTTCTACATCAGCACAAATAGCAATGCAATGTTGCCAAAAACGAATTAGAATTGATACCAAATCCTGTTGTAAAATTCGACCAACCAACTGAAGAAAGTTTAGAGAATGTCCTGAAGACGTAGGCGAGGATCCATTAAATACCACACGAAGTTTAGTGGTAGTACTGTCTCTCTTTTCTACGCCATGGTGTGGGAGATAATACGAAGTTTGAAAAGAATCAGGTTGAATAATAGACATATGACCAAGATTTTGATAAGTTTTCATAAAGGCAACGTATTGCTGACGGTATGCTTCACTAGCATTAAAACGTTTTTCAAGAGATAATAACTGCCTTTCGGCAGTATTTCGTGATTCCCCAAAAAGACCAACAGATTCCTTAAAGGGAATTGTCAATCGACCATCGGCTGCGCGCTTAGTGCCTTTAAGAAATGCAAGCTCACACATGTTTTCTTCGGACGTAAAGGATTTTTGAGTCGGAAATTGGTCAATTTCCCACATGCGCTCCAATTGTGCTTGTATATCGATTATGTCAATTAAATGACATTGCACAGGATTACTATTGATAGAAAACGTGTTTGCAGAGATAATCCAACCGAGTCTTCTGAAGTACTGGAAGATTTCTACCAAGCCGAACTTGTCCAATGCTCATTAAATCCCAAAAGATAGGTGCGCCGATAAGTAAATCGATGGAACCAGGCTTATTAAAATCAGGATCAGCTAATTTGCAACTGCTAGGTATGATAAGTTTATCTTTATCAATGTAAACACTAGGAATTGAACTTGTCAAGTCGTCTAAAACTAAACACGTTGACGTCGCAACGTTGGGTTGTTTTTGATGCTACCTTTCCTACCCCCGAGACAGTAATATTTACTGTTGATGTAGGCAACCTTAGTTTTTGACACAGCGAGGTAGTAATGAAACACGATTGGGCTCCAGAATCTAGAAGAGCACGACATTGATGCGAAACACCATGTCGATCTATAATCCTTACTCGTGCAGTAGGAAGCAATACCAAAATTGCACTAGATGAAAGAGCAGTTGTTATTTTGTTGGATTTCTCTAAAGGAGGTGACGAAGAACTAGGTTGTTAGACGGAAACATCAGATTGGAGAAGAAAATGGTGTCTCCTTTTGCAATACTTACAGCTGAATTTTGAACTACAACGTGGCGAAAAATGCCCCTTGCGCAGACAGTTTAAGCAAACCTTTAACTCCTTCACTTTGGTATTGCGTGAATCAATGGATAATTTAAGAAATTCCTCACATTCACGAAATACCTGTTCACCCTTACAAAGAAAACAGGTTGCATTCGAAAATGGATGCTGCCCTGATGTAGCATATGCTTTGACATACTTCGGTTTGTCAATCGCAATCTTAGTGTTTGACTTAGTTTCCAAGGTTTCAACGAGATCTGCCTTAGCGTTAATAAATTTGCAAAAGTCATTTAAAGTAGGCAATTCAGTATATGAGTTAGCTTTGTGGGTTTCCCACTCTCGGGCTGTTCGAGAGTCTAGCGCGTTTGCGCTTAAGTCGATGAAAATTGATTCAAAAAGAGTATCTTTAGAAGCAAAAGATTTCAGCGCATGTAAATGCTTGTACAGGCTGTCGTGGAGATGACGTAATTTAGTTGCTGATTCTTTGGGCATAGTCTCAAAGGATAAAATTGACTTTATGTGATTGTGAACCAACATGCGCGTGTTATAACGTTCGCATAGAGTATTCCACGCAGTTTCGTAGAAGGACGATAAAAATTCAATTGATTTTATCGTTTGTGAATAGGTACTTCACCTTGGGTTTCGTGAGACTCTTGTACAGATTGTACGAATTTATGAAATGACGCAAGTTTTACTGTTATTGCAAATCGTTCCCGTTTTAAAGAATCCATTGAACAAATGCGAAATAGCACGTAACGAATATAAATAACACGAGTTAGACGTCATCTAATTTCTTTACAAATTACGCCAACAATTTGCACATACGTTTAATAGCGCCAGCATAAACAAAACGTAATAAAAAATAATGCAATATTGAATTACAAAAAAAAAATTACGACTAAAATAAAATACTTATGACTGACGGAACTAATAAATTATAATACCTACATTTTAAATTTATGACAATAATAATAAAATACTTAAACAATAATATATAAAAAATTTAAATGAATTTAAAAACGTTAAATTCAAAATTACAACTTAAAATTGTGCTGAAATGCTACTAAAAAATATAAACTAAATGTCAATAAACATAACAAACAAAAATACCCGGCCCTTCATAAAAAATAGCACGAAAATCATACGAAGAAGACAAGTTAATCTAAGGTTTAATCTTGCCATTTTTTTTTCAGATACAACTTGTATTATGAAATTTATTTATATGAATAAAATATATAATTACTTACAAGAAACTTGTACAAAAAGCCAACACATATTTTAGTCTAATTTCTTTCTTTAGTTCAATTTTCAAGTGCAATATCTAATAGTGCGTCAATTACAACGAATAAAGCAAAAAAAATGCGGTACCCGCAACATTAATAAATTATAACTTTTTCGTTGTTTTAGCTTAATTCTTAAAAGGTTTTGATTAAAGTTGGTCATTTATAAAATATAAATCTCTTAAGAGTCTATGGTTATTGTTCTCATTGTTAGAAAATTCCAAAAGTACAAAGTATTGAACAAAGTTGAAGAATTTTAATTACAGTAATTCTAGCCAGAAATTGAATATTAAATGGTCTATTATTTTTGTTGAATAATTCTTCGTTATTCGGCGTTTAAACGTTTTTATTGGTACAATCAAATTCAAATTAAATAAAATGATGTTAAATGAAAACGTTTTAAATTAATTCTTTTAACTGCAATAGATTGATTAAATTATTTTCTATTTTATAAACTTTTATTAAATCTTAAATACAATCAATTTTTTTAAAATCTTTCTAGTTAAATTTGAATTTAGGATATTTATATTTCCTTTAGCAAATTAGATTATAGCTTTGAGTTTTAATCTTACATCTCTCAGTAAGATAATAACTTAAAACTATGAATTAATCTATTAAAAGTTATTTTTCAAGTTCGTAGAACATGAGATTCTTATTTTGATTAAGGTGTTTGTTAATGAGTAGTTGGTAACAACCCCGTTACTACGGCTAGCTACGATGTCGGTGAGTGAACGTAGTTCAGGGAAACTATAATAATAAAAAGAGGACAAATAAGCGCCACTTCTCGTACTAATAAGAACCTCGTGGCAGAGACACCAAAACTGCGCCTGAACTTACTAACGAAAAGAATAGGATAGAGCATAAAAGTCGATTAAGAACAACGTGTAACGTTAAAAAAAAAATAGTAGTTCAATTCGCGAGTATGAAAATTTCTCGTTAGTATTAAATTTGTCAGAACTTCCCTGCTCTTACGTCGAGACTGTCAAATTTTAGACAGCATTTTCGCACTTCATTTGTATTAGATAATTTTGCGAGTTTGGTACTTTTACGCCCGGGTTAACCTTCACCGTTAGATTGTTTCACGCTGCTATTTTAATATGCAATTATTTTTGGAAGATTGAAACGGGGTAAGTGGTATACAATTTTCTTTATTGAGGGTTTAAATTGACTCTACTAATTTTCTGTAGCGGATTTTGGTAGCCACCAAATGTTCTTCGTTATCACCGAAGATAACTAACAGGTGGCCTTGTTCAAAATATTCCATGACGTCGCAGTATTGATACGTCCTTATCATATCCACCGTCAAGGGTTGAGAACCGCCAGGACAATCCTTTCTTTTGCGAAGAATTAAGACAAACATGTGAAGTTTAGTTGGTTAAGTCGAAGGGAAACGCTGCGCGCTTGCGTTCGTAATAATTGGTTGCTAAAGAAACCTTCTTATTTGTGTTAAAAGTATATGCTTGTTCAGATTTGGGTTTAATATTACTTTTTAAGTACATCAAGTACGGAGATTAGCTAATGTTCGACTGAGGTAAAACCTAACTGTGAGTATTACTACTTTCAATTCTTTGATTTGTATTTTGGGGACTAGGTCGTTTATGACCGTACGTGCATGTTAAATTAACACAATTAATTATATTCTTGTGTTTCGCGAATTTATCAGTTGTGCGCTTCGAGTCTCGAAGGCTTAAATTGTTTTGTTTGTCTACAATTTAAATATATGTAATTATAAATTTAAACGCTATGTTTGTGTAGCTATTTAGTCCGACAAGGGCAGTTTGTTATACGGTGTGTTGCTCGCCACTTGGCGCAACTTCTAATTCAATCGACCTACGTGTAAAGTTTGTCGAGAACTTACGTTTATGTTTTCTTCAGCTTTTGTGATATAATAAATAATATATAAATTGGCAGGAATTGAGGATTATCCTGGTGAATTTACCAATGGCGGCATCTACAAATCTAGGCTCGTGGTTTAAAGCACCACGTGGCAGATAAGTAGGAATAGAACTTGCGATTGCCATTTTTAGGTAAACAAGATCTGTACGTTTATAATCAAGGATTTTTTTAGGGATAGGTTTTAGATGGGGGACTTTGTAAGCGTCCCTGTTCCGGGCGATCACTTTAAGCCGCCTTCGTCGTAAAGGTATTTCGGCTTTCGGACCCTGAGTAGCTATCGTAGAAAAGGAATTGCACGTTTAAAATAAATAGAATATAATGTTCGTAATATTTACACGTTAACTTAATTAAGAAATTATTTAACACAACAGAACTAATAATGTAATTAATACAGAAAAGAAAAAAATAAATGTTACGGCACTGGTGGTTTTTGTGGATCCTCCCACTAACGGTACGTCGCCCTCTGTGGTTTGTTTCCGGAATCTCCTACGAACAAACTAAAAGGTAATATGGCGGTACTTACTACCTCGACGCAGAACGTGGTATAAAATTCGCAATTTACAGTGAGGTGTTTTCTTTTGTCTGGGTATCGGCAATTATGGACAGGTTAGATACTAAACGATCCAGTAGTAATTGGCGGTAAGTAGAAGTACAATTTAATTATCGTAAGTTGACCTCTGACCTTTGATTAGCGGTTTGTACTACTGTTTTCCTTTCTGGAAGACTGTTAGCGATAATGGTACGGTGGTTTTCGGAAGTGGATAGGATAAATTACGGGCTCCAAATTGTGATTGATTTGACAAAAATCGGTAGAGAAATGAAATTACGGGACGTGATTAACGCTTTCGCCAAGGTTACGAAGTTAATACGCTTTATTCTCGTAAATGGAAGGATGATTGATTAATCTAATACAATAATGTATTTCGCGAACCGGTACTTAATTTATTCAGGTGATTTACACGTTTGTGTTTAATTTAGGATGCATGTAACAACCGTACTGCCCTCAGGAAAGCTGAGCAGCCTGTACAGCTTTAAAGTGCTACACTCGATGAATTATACAACCCCTCGCAAAAGGCTTTGCTAGACTTGGACGCCGCCAGCCAAACCCTTGGTAGGCTATATGTTATTTTTTTTTTGCACCTCAAACAAATCACAAAATGTAACTTACCTAACTTTACACAAAATCACTAACTTAATTAGATGATACGGCGGAATATGAGATGATTAATTAATTATGATGTAAAGCGTTTCGATGAGAAAATCAATGTGAATAGCCGGGTCCTTCTCGTCGTGGTATATAATCGTGCGGTTAAAAGAGAAAACAAAATCGGAAACGGGTCGGGTCAAAATTGCAAAACAAATCAATACGGTTAGTCAGTTAGAATAGCTAAGGTCGGTTATTAATATTGGTTTGGTTTCAGGTAAAGAATCAGGAATTTCTCGGAATCGAGCGGGAAAATGAATATCTGAGAGTTTGGATAGGTTCGGTGTCCGCTTATATACCCATCGAGGCTTCGCTTGAGTGCTTTCGAAGCGGGGATCGTCCTGCGCGTTTTCAAGCCGCTGGTGGGGTACGTTGGCACCGCTCAAAGTCCTCGCGTAATTTTTCAAATTATTTATTAATTGTCTAAAAATTACCGGGACGGGATTCGTCACACTACAACTTTCACGGTTAACTCAAACCATGTCAGTTGGTGGTCGCTTTCAATAAGTTATAAAACAACACGTCAGTTTAAATTTTTCTGCCACCAGAAGGAAACGCCAAAGTGATGATGTTGTTTGTTGGCTAGAGAAGATGAAATGTTGGTGAGATTCGTTGACAACGCAAAGATCACGTTCACCCACAAGGTTCTCCACGCATTGTCCACACTCGACGGTCATCAGGGAGTGTTAAAGCGGAGAATTTAAATTGAAGTTACCTGCTATTATGATAGAAACGTCTCTTAATTTATCTAGAATTTTATACAGGTGTTGGAGATTAATGCCTACATCTTCACTAAGCAGCTAATAAGCGCCGGCGATTGCCAAAGAAGTTGAATAGATACTACAGTGCAATTATTTGTTAAATGACTTAGCGTAACCACTGCGACGGACTTCAAACTATTAAACATGCTTGCCCTAAACTTAACACGCATGGCTCTTGTGTCAGTAAGATTTCAATGTCATTGTCGGAGGAGAAACTCATAACTTCGAAAGTCGCAACTCGTAAATTGCAAAGATTCACTTATGCAATCCTCAAAGTTGATTGAGTGTTTTTATTGGTCCATAATGTTAATGTTTACTATTTTGACTTCGAGCCGTTTTATATATGCTGGGCAGATATTGGATGAGGCTCTCTGTCTAATGATTTCACTTTTATGTCCAAAACAAGCGCAGTTTGCGCATGAATAGTCTCACTCCGTGTTAGGGCATGTCTTGGTTTTGTGCTTTTCGAATGATGATTAAACTTCTGACAATTCAAGCAACGCGTAACACGAATATAGTAATTGACCTTACACGCATTCCAGGCGACGTAAACGCAACATGATGACAAAAGGAATTTTCGGAATTCTGGTGAGACTTTCAAAATCCAGCGACTGTTAGCTATGTAAAGAAACTTTTATTTGCTTATTGACAAGATGTAGGATCTCATCAAAAGTATCTTTAAAATTTTGTGATAGGACTGCTTCTTTAACCTACTTCAGAGAAAGCATAGTAGAAACGTCGAAAATGTTACAAGCTTATAGGTTTTACGAACTTTGCACGGCCAACTCATACAGTCGGACATAAGCGAGGTTCAAGTAAATAATATTTAAGGGCGCCAGATCTTTTAGAATTAACACTTCTGCCTCGATAAAGACAGACGGTCCAAGCTTGTAACTAATTTTTTAGGTTCGTAATCCTTATTACTCTGATGTTCATGTAACCACAATAAAAGAGAAAGGTATGTTAGCCTAAAAGAAAGATTAAACAGGTATAAAACTTTAATTTAGTAACGTAAATTATTAACAAGAGTATATTTAATTCTAAATCTATAAATGCCAGAAGTATCAGCAATACACAATACATAAGTTGAATTGAAGTAAATAGCGAAAAAAATTTCGTAATAGATATCGTTTATACACAATACGATACACACAAAATAATTAATGAAACTACCTTAATGGTAATAAAACAATGATCGTAATTACGGAAATTAACATTAACAAAAGTTCCGTGAGTGATTTTTCTGACAGCGACAAAATAATTAAATAAACTTACCCACTTACTTGATCAAAGAAAACGTTTTCCTCGGTGAGTGAGTCTGGAATAGATATGAATAGCAAATCGTGTCAACACAATAACTCACAAAGATAAGAAGCTACAAAAATCGGTAATTACTTCTAAAAGAAAGTACACATAACATAACTCGATATCGAATGCTGTTGCACACATTCTCGAAAAAAAGGTCTTGTCTTCGGTTTTTAGTTTTAAACGTAGGCCTTACAAAGTTATACTCGTCCTATGAAGGCATCTATTGATATTAGTTCCTCATTATTCTTTATTGAATAGAAACATGTGGCCAAAGCGTGGCAAAACGGCTATCAAATTAAGAAAGAAATTACAAAAGAATCCTAACAAAACGGATGTAAATATCTTACTCTGTGACGAATAAATTATGTTAAATACGTAATTAATTTATAATTTCATTTCCATCACAGTTGATGTACTATTAAATCTTTGGATTTAGACCAATTTAAACGACACAGGCCATTTTAGATAGTTGACAGCTTAAAAATGAATTCCGAAACATGTCAGTAACCAGAAAGATTGGTAGAGGGCGTCGAAACCGGAATCTAATTTTAATTCAATATGCAGGGTATTACGTTATAAAAACTTTTCTTTTTTTGAACGTAACAAAGAGGTAAGGCTTTACTTTGAGGTTTGACAATCAGACCGGTTTTATTAAGGACGGGTGTGGAAATTTTTCTTAAGTCTGTTCGCTTAGATTAAAGCCTTATAAAGTTTTTGTCCGTTTTAGTTACTCTGTCCAGTGGTAGGCCATAAGTTTGCGGGCTTAAAAACTTTCATCAGAGTCGTTTTAGTTTCATCTAAAATCTTCAAAGAAGTGTCTGGTTTTGGCACGATAACAGTCGAACGAGTAACAGATGCGATTGTTTTACCCAAAAGAACTGTGACTCTCTCTATTTTAGATCGGACAGCTTGAGCCTGCAAAAAAAGAACACTGCAATTTCAGCAGTTTGCTGCGTTACGCGACAGGACGATATGATTTTACAAAAAATTGCTTAAAGTCTGCTGACCAAGTCAATTTTGATTGTTTCGAAAGAATTAATTTACAAACAGATCTTAATGTTGTAAGTTGTGTGACGTTAGTATCGAAAGACTCTTCGATGCTGTCAGGTAGGAATTCATCAGGGATGAGGACAACGTCGTTTTTACGACTACGCTTGGACGACGCGGATTCAATATCTTTTAGCTTTAGTTAAAGGTGAAAGAAATATTCGCTAATTGAAGAGAAGCCAGAGACTTCTGGGAAAGAAATAAGGAGATTGTAATGATTTATCTTAAGTACCTTTTTCACCTAAAAAAGTTTTTACTTGGGCCATGAAAAAAATATTAAAACCTGCCACTTTGTTTATAAGCAAGAAGTCTTGGGAAAAGGTTGAAGCAGTAATTAACCAACAACAATTAACCTCAGATTATTGATGATTAATTTCTGGACGCTGACCAATTTCGAAAAGGACAGTAAAGATCTAGATGCAACAAACCGTGTCCACGAGGCAATGGATGTAAATTTAAAGCTAGAACAAACGCACTAACAGCAAATACAGTGCTCCAAGTTCAAATAAATACACTACTGAATAGTAGCTTTAGCGGTTTTCAGTGCTTATATCGTGAGACACCATATTGATAACGTCCATGTTCAAAAGTCACAAGAGTTAAACTGTCCGGGTAGATATCTGCTTGCTAAGCTTTCGTAAATGATATTGTAAAGAATGTAATAAACTTAATGCCATTGTGTGATTTATGTTCTAGAAACTTATTACAGCTAAAATGTCTGTCTCATACCCAAGAAGTGAAAATTGAAATGCGTTTACCTGTATAACTGTGTCGCGCAGTGAGGTTAATGATCTTGCTTGCTAATTTGAAAGCAACCAGAACAATAAATAGGTGACATGTATCGGATAAACCTTTTTTCTCTAACTATAGATATTTTCGATTCAATATTGAATCAGACGAAAACGCGCAATGAAAAACAAAAAACCGAAAAAAACCGACTGAAAGTTGTTCAACAAAACTTATGTCGGTTAAATTAGAGGCTGCTTTACAGTTGCAAAAACAACGCACGAACTTAAACTAATGACAAATAGTATTGTTAATTTGATAAAATCCGTAGTTAAAGCAAGTTGCACAAGAACAGTCAAACCAACCGGAGTAACTTGGTGGAACAGCATGTTTTTGTCTCCAAAAAACTTTTAGCATAGACCGTATTAAAAACATCGGTTCCATGCTGACCAAAATGGGGAAAGTTTACAGACTGCAACAATTTTGGGTAGACAAGTACATACGGGATAAGAGCACTACAGGCTTTGTTTTTGCATAAAAGCCAGTATGCATACCAATCTGGAAAATATTGCGAGCTAGCAATTGATCATCTAGTAAGCAGATGCAAAAATGCTATTCAATACAATAAAATTGTATTGGGTACTTTTCTGGATATTCAAAAAGCATTTTACAATACTACCTTTACCTCTATTGCAAAGGCAATTAGAAGAAAATACATCACATCCCAAGTTTAAAACTGGGTAAACTGTATCAAACATAATGCAAAGTGCTCTAAACACCCTCAAAAAATGGTGTAGGAAAAAGATTTATCAGTAAACTCTATCAAGACGGCAATCGTTCTGTTTATTAAACGACGGAAAACGAAAAATATAAAACTACTAACAATATACGGAACCACGTTCTTAATGACATGAGGCGAAAAATATTTGAGATTTACTTTTGATACCAGACTGACTTTTAACGCTCATCTGATAAACTAGAGGGTTGGTCATTAAATTTGTTCCGCCTGTATGGGGCGCGACAACCAACTTAAAAGTACAGATCATACACAAATGGTTCGATATCGATCATGTCTGGTTGTCAAGCGGCACTCACGGCGCTAAGGTCGCAAGTAATAAAATACAAACTTATTATGACATGCATAAACAATCTGGAAACATTGGCAACTCGCCAGCAAGTGCAGCTAGTCTGGATACCCAGAGACCAGGATGTAAAAGAAAACCTAATAGTAGACGTACAAGCTAAAAAGGGATAACAGATATTGAATCCGCTTTCAAAATCACATACAATATATAAAAAAAAAATAATCCGAAGCAAACTATCAGCAAAACCTAACAAACTATTAAAAAACTGTTCATAGATGAGGCACACAAAACTGCAGTATTAAAGATGAGTAGACAAAGGTTAAGAGGACTCACAGAACTAAAAGCAGGGTACTGTGGCTTTAACAAACATATGAATAAAATGGACCTGCAAAGTCACCTTTTATCAGCGAATGATTGGATGACAACACTTCGCAGCATACAAAACGCAACCTTTAACGATTGGAATAAGCTTCTGGATTTCATACACAAAACAGAGGTACACAAAAGGACCAAAAAGAGCGCACTTCAGAAACGCCATACGAACCACCTCCTGAATAAAAAAAAATTATTTGGTACCAACAGTTTGAGGGTTAATTCAACATTTGGATAATTGCAAAAAACAACCCTAGAACCTACAGTTGTAACTGACTTTTCGAATCTAACTAAATACGAATCTGACGTTTCTGACAGTTTTTACAATTGTCAAACTGCTCTTACGATGCCATTTTATTTTTTTATACTACAGTTTCGTAATGAGACAATTTAATAAAATTGAAAAGTAAGGAAAGTTTGACAGCATCCTGGACATCTTTATTACGGTCTATTGTTTATATGAATGATATATTTTGACATATTTGTGTTCATAGTTTAAAAAAACTTTTTCTTAATCGTAAATTTTTAAATTAAATTATACAATAAAAACTTTAGTGCTCCTTGCAATTTAACTTCTGGAATTCATTTGCTAGACATTTTAAATTGTAACGAAATAATCTAATACATTTTATATAATTACAACTGAAATAATTTACATGATAAAATAAAATATAATTCAATTAAAGCGATCAATAATAGTTAAATCTGCAAAGCGGCATGCAAGATATCAAAATGATAATGAAACGTTTAAGAAATTCTTCTCAAGTTCGAAGGCCTTCACTAAGTTCTTATGCATTTTCCAAAACGTTCACCGAAAGATATAGAACATTCGCCAAAATGTATAAATGCGGTAGAAACGAATTATAGGTTTTTAGTTATTTCAGTAATTCGAAGTCGGCAGATTATTTGCGTGTTGAGATAAATATACGGAGTATAACCTTGCACAAGACTTTAATGTAAACAAGTGTTAAACTGAAGTTTTCCGGACTTTATCTTTTATGTAAGTGATAGTGCTATATAAATTCGTGTAAGTGCTTTTATTAAATATCCTTAGATTTAACTAGTTCGGTTAGTTACAAACGTGTACATATTTGTAGTTCAAATAAATTAGTTTTTTAATAGTCGTTACAGTAGCGCTAAGGTGTGCGGTATCGAATAGAATAAGCTGTTTGCGATTTTTTAGTGTAAATGCCATTATGTAATTTAATATCAGTCCCGTATTAGAGACATTGATTGCGTAAATAAATAAAACATTAGTTCGCGCATCGCGTGTTTGTTTAGAGCGTATAATTTTAACTGTTCAGTTCGTTAAAGTAGTGTATTTAAACTTTTTATTCGTGTTATATATAACTTATGCCGGTAATTCGTTATCAAACCAAAATGGATGCAAAACTATTTGAATTTTTTGAATCAATAAAAAATGGTCAAGAACCGATGAATAGAAAAATGGAAGAAAATTCTAGAAAAATAGAAGACAAGTTTTGCAAAATCAGAATCAGAAAACTAAAGAAAAATTATTTAAAAATATTCAGAAAATAGAAGAAAAATTGATAAAAAATTCTAAAAGTTCAAAAGAACAAATACGAACAAGCAATCAAAAAAAATTTAGAAGAAGAAATTTGCGAATTTATGAGTGACAAAATACAAGCAATAGAAGACAAATTAGAAGAATAAAACTGCTTAAAAAAAATAAATCCAATGAATTTGCACGGTGAAAAAACCGTCACAAATGAAGATTTATTAATGCACCATAGGGAAGAAACCACTCACAAGATTAAAAGACAACCGTGCGATTCTTATTGAGTGAAGACGTAACTCTGCCTGCAAGGACTGTAAGTGTAGTGATGGCACGCCTGGATGGAAATCTCCGGGAAGGCTACATTCACCCGATTGAACCAATGGAGGCGACTTAGTTGAAAAGGAACGACTCGTTGGTAGAACTTTAGTACCAGTAAAAAACACGATGCCAGTAAGCATCTTAAATGTCAACTCAGATCCAGTCATGTTAAAAAAGAAGACTGTGGTAGGCGAATGCACGCTACTATCTCAAAATTGTGAGATGCGTTAAGTCTAACGAAGATAAGTCGCCGAAGAAGTGCTCAACAACATCTATTGGACATTCTTACTTCCGAACCAAACAAATAATTACGGATATAGAGAGAAAAGACGTGATCAAACCTTCAAATAGCCCATGGGCATTCCCAGTGGTACTCGTAAAGAAGAAATATGAATCAACGTGGTTTTACGTAGACTACAGACAGCTAAACGACGTGACCAAAAAGGACAGCTACTCTTTACCCAGAATTGACGATACGCTAGACACCCTGTCAGGATTTCAATGGTTTTTCGCGTTAGATTTGAAGAGTGGTTACTGGCAGGCAGAATTGGAACCCAAAAATCGTAAAAAAACAGTTTTTACGATTGGAACTGGTTTGTGGCAGTTTACTGCAATGCCTGTGTAACGCTCCTGCAACGTTCGAACCTTTGATGGAAACCATCTTGTGTAAACTGTCTTATAAGACGTGCTTGGTTGACCTAGATGACGTGATCGTGTTTGGAAGGTCGTTTGAAGAACACTTCAACAACTTAAAAAAAGTGTTCCAACGACTACGTAAAGCTAATCTCAAACTGAGCTCAAAGAAGTGTCACGTATTTAAGAAGGAAGTGCAATACCTTGGCCACGTCGTGTCTAGAGATGTAGTAAAAACTGACTCAGACAAAATCCGAGCAGTGCAAGCATGACCAAAACCAATCAACAAGCATCAAGTCCAAAGTTTCCTTGGGTTGTGCACCTATTATAGACGATTTGTACCCCGATTTGCTAATACTGCCAAACCTTTGACAAAATTGACCGAAGAAAGAGCAGAATTTAGATGGAATGAAGACTGCAAAAATTCTTTCCATTAACTAAATCAGACTCTAGTCACTTTGGCGATTTTGAGTTATCTAAGAGAAGATGGAAAATTTGTTGTAGATACAGACACAAACAATTTGGCGATTGGCGCGGTTTTTTCGCAAGTTCAAGATGGACAAGAAAGGTTATTGCGTATTTTAGCAATGTTTTGACCAGATCAAAATGGAAATATTGCGTGACTACAATGGAGCTGTTAGCAGTCGTCAAGTCCATAAAAAATGTCTACAAATATTTGTTTGTACGAAACTGTAAGAATATTACTATGACACAAAACACCGTGCCGGAAGCAGTCATCGAAACGCTAATGCCTTGTCTAGATGACCATGTACAGCGGACTGCAGCCATTGTTCGCGATTTGAAAAAAAAGTCAAATGCCTCCGGAGACCTGTTATGGTTGATGACGAGTGGGAACCTGAACAGTTGCGTTGCGAACAAGAAAACGATCCTGAAATAAGACTACTTCTGGACTGGAAAGAAAACGGCTGACAACCAACCTGGGAAGAAGTGAATGCTTTGAGCAGAAATATCAAAGCGTACCGAGCGCAGTGGGACTCTTTGATAGTAGAAGACAGTCTTCTTAAGCGATCCCTAGAAAATGTCGAGGGCACGGAAAACAGACTACAGTTGGTAGTGTCAAAAAACCGGGGGAGGACAATTTGGCATTAAGACATTGGAGAAACTTCGATAACGATTCTACTGGATGAACTTCAAAGAGAACGTCATGAGATAGTGCCGTAAGTGCACGGTCTGCGCATCAGGAAATGGTCTAGCAAAAAAGCGGAAAACGCTCATGAAGCAATACAACGTAAGAAGCCCTTTGGAAAGAGTAGTGACTGACATTGCAGCGCCGTTCCCAGAATCCGATTCAAGAAATAGATACATCCTGGTGGCGATGAATTATTTTGCGAAATGGACGAAAGCTTACGCCATACCCAATCAAGAAGCAGCTACAGCTGCAGACGTATTAGTAAAAGAGTGTTTTTTGCCGGTTTGGAGTTCCGTTGGAATTACACTCAGATCATGACCGCAACTTTGAGTCTCGGCTGTTTCAAGAATTAAGAAGACTAGCACGACGCTTCCGCATCCTCAGTCTCATGGTTGAGCGGATTAATCGAACAATGAGAGCATATTTAGCCAAAGTAGTGCCCAAACACCAAAGAGACTGGGATCAGCACTTGTATCTTTTCTTAATGGCATACCGATCTTCCGTTTACGAAGACACAGACCAAACACTATCCTGTGTGATGTTTGGTCGCAAAATACGACTGCCATGCGACCTTTAGTTTAGACGAAGACCGGAAGAAGAAGTTTCTGAAGAAGACTACGTCAGCAAGCTAGCAAAGAGGCTAGACGAAGTACACGAGAAAGTCCGTAAAAACACACAAATTGCCAGCGACAGAATGAAGACTAGATATGACGTCAAGGCACAAAATGGTGGGTTTTAACCTAGTGACATGGTATGGTTGTATACTCCCAAAGGAGATGTGGTTTTTTGCCAAAGCTGCAGAGGCAATGGGAGGGTCCTTATAAAGTTGTTCAGCATATTAACGACGTTATATATCGTTATACATCGATTGTCTAGCCCCGTTTGCTGGCGATAACCACAATATGCAAGTTCAGGTCCGAACCAGAGTAATAACTAGCAGAACCAAAAATCAAATCGAAGGAATGGATACCTTTATGAGCTTATAGGGAGGTTCTGGAAAAGCTAGATTTCGATTTACCACCGAGGAACAGCAAGACTTGTTCGAAACACAAAAAGATTACGCCATCGCACATTGTGTTAGCAAAGATCTTGATATGTCCAGAAAGGCTGCAGTCGTATTTAAGAAGAAGTTTGGGCAGCTAGATGAACTACGAAGACAGCAACCTGTTACAAGCTTATAGGTCTTACGAACCTTGCACGGCCAACTCACACAGTCGGAGATAGAGGAGGTTTAACTAAATCAGAGTTAAAGGGCGCCAGATCTTTTATAAGTTAAGCTTCTATCTCGATCAGGACAGAAGGTCAAGCCTGTAACGAATTCCAGGTTCGTAATCGTTGTTGCACTGGTATTCGTGTAACTAACCACAAAGAAAGATGAGTTACCATAAAGAAAAGACAAAACAGGTATAATAACTTTAATTTAATGATGTGGAGTATTTACAACTATAATTCAGCAACGTAGAATATTAATAGGGATAATTTAACAATGTAGAACATTAACAAGTATAAATTGGTAACGTAGAATATTTATAAATATCATTCAATAATGTAGAGTATTAACAACTATAATTCAGTAACGTCGAGCCTTAATAACTATAATTCAGTAACGTAGAGAATTAGTAATCATAATTCAGAAATTTTTATGATACATTATAAGTACATAAATGAAGAAAGGGTCAGCAACCCACAATACAGAAATATACCTCGGGTGTCGATAAGCGAAGAAAATTTCCCATTAACTAACGAAGGTTTACAGCATGCAATATCACAGAATTAGATATTGACAATACCTAAACGGTATTAAAACTATTGCAATTGCGGATATCAAATAAATTAAATTTCGTGAGTGACTTTCTTTGACAGCGACATAGTAATTAAAAAAGAGAACTTACCCACGATCCAGCACTTCCCTGAAGAAAACGTTTTCCTCGTTGGAAAGCCTGAAATAGTATGAATGTAAGTCGTGTCAACGCAATGACTCACAAAAGTCGAAGTCTACAAAGTTATTAATATAAGAAATTAGATATAAGAACCCGATATATCGAATGCTGTTTCTCCTAATTATTAAGAGATGAGTATCGCAATCGACTGATGTCGAAAAAGTAACATTCCTTTTCGGTGTGGATAATAGGCCTTAAATTATTTATCGATGTTCATTCCTGCTTGTACTTAATTAATTAAATCAGAACATGTGGCCAAAGCGTGGCGGAACAGCCTGTGGCGAATAAATTATGTTAAACACGTAATTAATTTATAATTTCATTTCTTTCACAGTTGATGTTCTATTAAATCTTTGGCTTTTAAACGACACAGACCATTTTAGGTAGTTGACAACTTAAAAATGAATTCCGCAACATGTCAGTAACCAGAAAGATCGGCAGAGAGCGTCAAAACCGGAATCTAATTTTAATTCAATATACAGGGTATTACGCTGTGAAAATTTTGCACGTAACAAACTGGCAGTCGGACAAGTTTTAAAACTACGTGGTGACAGACGCTTCGTTTTCTATCTGGTCACCAAGAAGTAATCAGGTACCAAGTCGTTATACGAAAATCTTTGGCGAACATTAAGAATCTCAAAAGATAAATGGAGTTCTATCATGTTAAGAAAATTGGCAGTACCCAAGCTTAGTTGTGGCTTAGATCAACTGAATTGGAGGACAGATCGAAACAGGTTAGAGATCGTCTTCCGAAGAAAAGGCATTTAAGTGTTGGTTTTTAGTTACCAACCAAGGAGAATAACGGGTCAGGAAAAGTCCATTGACTGTTACTTTTATGGTCAAGGAAGTTACCGGAATGGAGAAAGCTGGCGCTATCGCCACGATCCTTTCTACCGGTGTCGCATCCAGTCTCTTGTTCTGGGACAGAACAGTACTAAGAAGGAGGTAGTGAAACGTTCGAGAAATTATTCTTAAGCTCGAGAACCTTCACGAAGTTTTTATTCATTTTCCAGAACGTTTACCGAAAGATATAGAACGATCGCGAAGGATTGCCAAAACGTATAAACGCGATACAAACGAATCATAGGTTAGTTATTTCAGTATTTCGAAGTCGGTAGTGTTAAGAAGATTATTCAAGTTTAAATAAATAAGTGAATAACGCGCGTGTTTGAGATAAATATACAGAGTACAATCTTGTACGTGACTTTAAAGTAAACAATAAGTGATAAATTAAAGTTATCCGCGGATTTTATCTTCGTGTGATAGTTCTATATATAATTTAGTGTAAGTGTTTTTATTAAATATCCTTAGATTTAATTAGTTCGGTTAGTTATAAACGTGTGCATATTTGTAGTTCAAATAAACTAGTTTTTAATAATCGTTACAATAATTTGAGGTCGGCCTGATAAATGCGTAAAATAAATTTATCAATAGAAACCTACACTTTTATACAAATAACACAAAATTAAACGAAACACAAAATTACAAATTTTACAAAATGTAAAATAAAAAAAAAATTTTTAAATGAAATCAACCCTCGTTAAAAATACACTTAATTTTGAAATTATACAATGAAGCATTTCTAATCACGTAGCATGTTTAAGTTTTATTTAGTGTAAATGGGATTTGTTTCTACATGTTTAAACCTACGTTATTCGGCACGTCAATAAAACTCGGAACCCAAAAAGTTTAATAAATAAGCCAGTAATACATTATTACTTAAAAAGGTCCGGTTTACATAGAAATTTTCTTTGTTGAAACACAGTCTGATTTATTAGTAATTAACGTGGTTGTTTACCGCAGTAATAAATTATTTATTAGAAGGGAAGATTAAACATTTTTTTTTGCATATTAATGCGATTAAATTGAAACGATCATTACAACAAATCATATAACATTTAAAAAAATAATAATGGAAAAAGTGTGAAGAAAGTTTGGGTTTTACATGCATAGAGCATTAGGTCTTGTGTTTCAATCTTAGAAGCTTTACGAAGGCTATACAGATTACTGTCTTGTAAAATGTTTGAAAAAAAATTGTTGTACATTACGAAACTTGAAGTGAATTTAGAGCGACTTATTTTCTAGCGACCTCTTTAAGTTGACCACAAAGAAAAATGAGAAAGAATGATACGAAAATAATGATGGTGATTTAAGTTTTTCTAAAACGAGGATTTTAAGGCAATGTAATAATTTATTAGGTAGTTAATAATCGACTTTTTTTAAAAGATATAATTAGTATAAACATTGAACATTTTTTAACAGTGTTAAAAATAAAACGATAAATAGATAAAAGCAATGGCGTCATTGCTTAGACATAAAATTCTAAACATCAAAATTTCTTGCAGTACAAGAGTGTCTTGGAGGAAAAACATATCTTTTCAATTTTTATAAAATTATTCTCTTCACGTTTGTTGGGATTTTCATTTTCAGCAACCTGCATAAGCACACACCAGTTAGGAAATTCAATATAAAATACACTTTTATTACTTTTACTATTTATTCTTTACAATATTACATTACATTTTTCTTTTAACGTTAGTTAAAGTTACTCTATAATCAAATTAAAATAAACCAAACGTTTTAAATTTTCTAAACGAACATCCAAACAGATCTCTTAAATATAAAAAGACATTTTAATATAATTAAGTTATCTTCATTTAATTGCAATTTATTTTTTATTTTATAAGGATTTTTATTTTGTAGAATTAATACAACAAACAAAGACAATTAAATTTAAACTTGTTAGCAATACGTTAAAATTTATCAAAAAGGCATTTAACAAGGAAATGAAAAAAAATGTAAGAACACTTATTGATGTTTAGTTTATTACTTTCATTAGTTGTAATAACTTAAAATTTATTAAATTTGATAATAGTTTAATTTTAACATTTTATAATGTAGTTCGAAGAGAGTTCGTCACATTTTTGTAATGATAATATTGCCTTAACAAGGGCGTACACTAATAGAAGCAAAGGGGGAAAAACAGATTTTTTCCCTTCCTTCCTATAAACAAAAAAAAATAAATAAATGGTTATAATGTGATGAAACAAAACAAATAAGTAAGGCGATAGCAAATAATAAGTTGTTTAAATTTTTTTTCAAGCAAGTAATTGTAACTAAAACAGTTTATAGGATAAATTCTCCGTTTACTTTTTCCAAATCGTTCAATGACTTTTTCTGTTGAGGGAACAATATTGCAGCTAATTTTATTATTAAAAGTAATTTATTTAAACTACTAAAAATATGATTACTTATACTTAAAATATGTACACTTTTAAATTAACCGAACTAATTAAATCTAATAATATTTAATAAAAACGCTTGCAGTATAATTTATATATAGCGCTATCACTGACACGAAGATAAGATAAAGTCACACTCTTGTTCAACACTTGTTTACGTTAAAGTCACGTACCAGTTATTCACCGTAGATTTATCTATAACACGCGTTAATCACTTATTTATTTCAACTTGAATAATTCTCTTAACACTGCTGTCTTCGCATTACGGAAATAACTGACCTACGATTTGTTTGTTCCGTATTTATACACATTTTGGAAATCCTTCTTGAGTGTTCCATATCTTTCGGTATACGTTCTAGAAGATCGATGACAACTTTGAAAAGGCTCTTGAATTTGAGAACGTTTCACTGCCCCCTCCTTAGGACTGTTCTGTCCCAGAACAGAAGACTAGATGCGACACCGGTAGAAAGGATCGTGGCGATAGCGGTAGCTTCCTCCATCTCGGCAACTTCCTTGACCATAAAAGTAAAGGACTTTTCCTGATCCGATATTCTTCTTGGTTGGTAACTACAGATCAACACTTGAACGCCTGTTCCTCGAAGGACGACCTCCAACATGTTTCGAACTGTCCTATAATTCAGTTGATCTAAGCCACAACCAAGCTTGGGTACTGCCAATTTCTTTACATGGTAGAACTCCATTTCTTTCTTGATTTCTGGTTCTGCTGCTTATCACTCTGGTTTGGACTTGAACTTGCGTATTGTGGTTATTGTCAGCAAACGGGGCTAGACGATCGACGTGGACCACTTCTGGCTTGCTTATGTGCGGTTTTCGGATGCGACATATGACGTCATTAATACGCTGCATGACTTTATAGGGGCCCTCCCATTGCCTTTGCAGCCTCGGCGACAAACCACGTCTCCTTTGAGGATTATACAACCAGACCATATCGCCAGGTTGAAACCTACCATTGTGTGCCTTGACGTCATATATAGTCTTCATCTTGTCGCTAGCAATTTGTGTGTTTTTACGGACCTCTTCATGTACTTTCTTCTAGTTTCTTGGTCAGTTTGCTAACGTAATCTTCCTCAGCAATTTTTTCTTCCGGTCTTTGTCCAAATTGAAGGTCGCATGGCAGTCGTATTTCGCTACCGAGCATCACACAGGATGGTGTTTTTCCTGCGCTTTCGTGAACGGATGATCGGTATGCCATTAGGAAAAGGTGCAAGTACTGATCCCAGTCTCTTTGGTGTTCAAATACTACCTTGGCTAAGTACTTGCCCATTGTTCGATTCATCCGCTCAACCATGCCATCAGATTGAGGATGAAGAAGCGTCGTCCTAGTTTTTTTAATTCCCAACAGTCGCCAAACTTTTTAAAACAGCCCAGACTCAAAATTACGGGCTTGATCGGAGTGTAATTCTAACGGAACTCCAAACCGGCGGAAAAACCTTTTTACTAATACATCTGCGACTGTAGCTGCTTCTTGATTAGGTATAGCGTAAGCCTCGGTCCATTTTGTGAAATAATCTATCGCCACCCAGATGTATTTATTTCCCAAATCGGATTCTGGGAACGGCCCTGTAATGTCAATCGCTACTCTTTCCAAAGAGCTTCCTACGTTGTATTGCTTTATGGGTACTTTGCGCTTTGTCGCTGGACCATTTCCTGATGCGCAGACCGTGCAATTACGGCACCATTTCATGATGTCCTCTTTACAGTTTATCCAGTAGAATCGTTCTCGCACTTTACCCAATGTCTTCTTAATACCAAAGTGTCCTCCTGATGTCTCATCGTGAAGATGCTTCAACACTTCTCACACTCTCTCAGTACAGTCGTACTTATTTTCTTTGCGTTAGTTCGATTAAATTACGTTGGAATTCTTTTAATTTATCAGACCGTTTAATCTTTATGACAGTAATAAAATACAATATTTTGTCAATTCGACAGTTCACATAAAAGCAAGGGCCGTTACCCAACACTACTTTTGTGACGTTATTTATTCTGTTTGTATCCTCTTTGCATTTCTTGGTGGTATGTTTTTCTTTCATGGAGTTTCAAACACAGCCATTGTGGAAATGGTAACCGATTAAGTTTAAATATATAAGTGATTTTGGTGGAAGAAGTTAGTTGATTGACAGTCGTCGAAATGCTTTAAAAAGATAATTAGTTAGTTGGTTTTAAGTGGTATATTCACCATCTTTATAGAAAGTAATGCAGCGCAAGTAATATGCAAAAAACATGATTTTTTTGTGCAGTTAGTGCAATTTTGTTTCTCCTAGTTCGTGAAATACACGGCTTTTAAGAGAATGTTACGTGCTTTCAGTTTTATTTTACGTAAAGTAGAACCATGTTTGTCAAGTGGTACGACGCGGTTATATCTTCGCCTTGGTGGCGGTTATTGAGCCTTTAAAATTTCTTCTCGATTACCTCTGGCAACCTAAGATCAACCATAAGTTCTTTTCTGGATTTATGACGACGAAAATTTAAGGTATTTCTTTTGTACCAATTACTTAAAGTTGGTGAATTTTATTTACGCGTGTAAGTGTCTTAAAATTTTTGGTTTTTAAGAAAAATAATGAGTGTTGCGAATTAACGATTTCATCGATAATTAATAAATGATAATTGTCCATATTTGTCAAAACTATATATGACAAAATTTCTTTGTGTTAAAAATTTATATTTGACGTTAACCGGAAAATTTACTATTAAAATTTTTATCCTGGTTTTAAAATAGATGAATTTATTTCATTTTGTATTTAATTAATACTTATTTAATGCGCACACGGCCGTGCTTTAGTTAATTAAGATTTCCGATTGTTTCTTTTTATTATGATTGTATTTTTGTTTCAGTTCTTTAAGTTTTTGTTTGTTTTAACACTATCATTCAATTTACTTTAATTTTTCTTATGTTTACTTAAATTGTTTTTTTGTTATTTTTTTGTTTGTTTGATTTTTCTTGTTTTGAATAATTTATGTTCAAAATAATGTTAAATAGTTAAATGTAAACAAGCTTTTAATTCCGTCGGCCTTCGCGTTATGTGAAGTTTTTGTTTTATTACAGAATTTAGTGAGCTATACTCTATTAAGGTAAGTCCATTTAGAGTGTATCCTTCAGGAGCGAGCTTGTGGTTGGTAAGGGCCAAAAATCTATTAAGCTGTATTCCTTCCAGGCGCCTCTTGATTTTTGACTTTTCACTTTTTTTTCTGTCGAGTTTCCCAAAACAATCACGAAATTTTGAATATACCTCGTCTTCACTGAGCACCGGCCTAACTTTGTTTATGTTACTTTATTTCAGGCAAGTGTCATTGTTTCAACTTTTGCACGTAACAAGACATGTATCGATTTTATGTACTTAAACGGCAACGAAACTACGAAATAAACCAAATGGTCTTTAGTATGTGTGGTAACAAACGAATTTTTAGCTTGCTGCTTCTCCAATGGAGGGAGGCATTTGTTGGGGATGTTTTTGGAGTGTCAAAACTATTTCAACGTGTTATCAAGACTAGGCTCTGATGAAACAAAAGAGAAATGTCGTTGTGTAATAGCATTAACAACCACAAGACTTATGAGAACAAAACCAAATATTGTATTTATGGCGGTTGGACTATTCGATTTGGCCATGTTCGTTTTTATAACGTAAAAGACTACTACAAACGGCAGGTAAAAATACATCCGCACCTAAAAAAAATTAATATTCCTGGGGACAGGACATCCAAATTCTTAAACCGAGGTTGTTTAGGAATTGTTACACTTGGAAGCTTTAAACACCTATTACAAATTATAGTGATTGGAATGTTCAAAGTAGGTTCTGAAGACCATACTGGTCAAGTGTTACAACTAGTGTGTGAGCGGACCTAATAGTTGTGTCACCTAAGCAGAGGAATTCTCTGTGATAAAGCTAATGTAACTTCCTGAGTAACAAAATGCTCTAAAGGTTAGAAACTTTTTCCAACAATCCTGATCTTCAAGACTGACAGTTGCTAGAAGCGTAATTGCGAAACTATTATTGGCGGTCCTCCTACCAGAATTCAAAACTACAGAAATGTTCGTCAAATTTGTCGCCGAATACAAAGATTCTTGAAAGCGGCTAGATTCAGAAGAAGTTTACTGAAAATGCAACAATGCATGGTGTGCAGTTGAGCAATGCCGACAAGTAGTTTTTGAAATAGATTTAACCTGATGTCTGTCTGATGTTAAAAGTTGGTAGTTCAATTTTTGAGTATAAAAATTTCTTCAAGTATAAAATTTGTCCTTAAAACCCCTTACTCTTTCGTCGCGATGTCCAAATTTTAGACAGCATTTTTTATTTCACTTCCTGTAAAATCATCGACGAGCTCTATATTTTTACACTGAACGCGGCTTTCACTTTTAGGGTATTTCACGCGAATATGCTAATGAATTTTGTAAAAGCTTAGTCGGGGTAAGTTGGTAGATTTCTCTTTATTGTGGGTTTAATTTGATTCTGTCCTAATTGTCTGTAACGGATTTTGGTACCCACCACACGTTTACCGTTATTAGTAAAGATAACGAACAGGTGGCCTAGTTGGTAAAGTTTCCATGACGTCACCTTATTGAAACGTTACTATTTACACCGTCAAAAGTTGGAAACCTTCAGGATTGTACTTCTTTTGAGATGAGCTGCTATTATAAATTATTCTGTTGTCGAAGGGAAATGCTGCGCATTTGCAAACTCAAATGATTGAATGCTAAAAAGGAAATTAATTTGTGTTAACGTTGTATGTTCGTTTGTGTTGGATTTAATATTACGTTTTAGGTAACTCAAGTACGGAATTAGCTAATCTTCTACTGGATCAAACCTAATTGTGAGTATTACAATTTCAAATTTTACGATTTGTATTTCGGTTATCATGTCGATTGTTGACTGTACGTGCATGTTAGGTTAACACAATTAATAATGAGATCATTTTGTGCTTTACAAAGTCATATGCCGTGCGCGTTGAGTCTCGAAAGCTTAAATTGTTTTTTTATATATTTTTGCGAATATAAATTTATACCTTTTTCGTATGCAAAAGTTTAGACTGACAGGGTCAGTTTATTGTACGGTGTGGCCCAGTATAAAGCACAACTTATATTTGATTCGACCCACGTATTAACGTTTGAAAAATTTGTACTTATGTATCTTTTTCATTCTCTTTGGAATTATTGTCTGTGATAAAATAAATATATATTCTGTGTTATTATTACTTCTGTCAAGTTATTTGTTCTTTTCCAGCTACGGGTAGAGCTAGACGGTATCTCCCTAATTTAATTTTTTATCGCCTTTTTTAGATTTAATTTATAATTTAGCATCACAAAGCCTGCGATTCCTCTCCGAAAAAACTGTGCTAGCCGTTGCTTTGTTTGGTTACAACTGCCCACCTCAAGGAACCTGATTTTCTCGTAACACACTTCAAACAAAATCGTGCAGAGACCAGCGAAACTACTATAACGATAAATGGGATTCGATTGTTTCGTATAGTACAAAAATCGAGACTGCAACGATTGGTCGGTTGTGGCAGCAAACGACAGTTGTGGCTTGCGTCTTTTCATGTTGCTATTAAATTTTGAATAACCCTGAAGGCCACTGCAAGGTTTGGTCAAATTTGATAAACTACTACTACTAAACGAATTTGTTTCTAAAGCGCCGGTGATCTCTAAAAACCTGTCTAAGCGTTTCAAAAACAACCTTGACTTTGAGAATGACTCAATTGAAATCGTTGACGAGTGTCAGAATCCATTTTTTTAAGCAACCAATTAAACAAAGTAAAATTCTAACGATCAACTTTGTGAATTTAATCGAGAGCTGCCAAATTTTCCACAAATGTATTCCACAGATGTCGTAATACTTGGGTTTGATTGCAAACTAACATTGGGTGCGTTTCCTATATTCTGTCAATAGAATGAAACAAAAGCGCGACTACTTTGGTAATGATTTACTAATGTTTTAAATGCAATTTTATAATTGTCTGTCGTTAAATGAAAGGCCTTAAGTAAAGTCAAGTGTTCTTTTAGCAAGGTAGATATTAAAACGAGGCAAATGTATATTTTTACGACTATTTGCTTCCAGACGTACTTCTGACCCAACGGAGCTTGCTGGTGACGAAGGACGGCTTTAAGCTTTGGTTTTCAACGATGTATTAATACTTTCTAATAAACAAAAGACATCATCGATCTGTACAACAACATTACAAAAACTTTTCCAGTCGTCTACCGATTCATCTAACAATGTGTTTGCGTTTACCAGTTGCAAATCACTATAAAGACTGTGTTACAAGCTTTAGGTATTTTACGAACCTGCACGGCCAACTCACAATCGTCGGTGAGAGAGGGGGTTCCTAGATACATTAAATATATTTAAGGGCGCCAGAGCTTATCCCAAAGTAACTTCTGTTTGCTCACAACAGAATGGTATCACTTGTAACAAGATGTTAGGTTCGTAACTGCTGAAAGAAACGAAAAAAAGGAAAACTAAATCGTTAATAACAATTGTACTTTAATTGCTCCATCACAATAAATATAGTAAAAGTTAAATAGCCAAATCTAAGTAGGTACTAGCGAGAATATACAAAATAGAATAACAGCAGAATCGGCAACTTACACTACACGTCAAACAAAAGTGTAACATATATAAAACTTTATCAATAAGTAACATTAATAATAATAATTGACTGTGTATATAAGCAGCAAGCGATAAGTCATTTACTTAAATTAATTGAGTAACAATCACAGCAACAAGTCAATTCGCACGTACAATTAGTAAATATAGTAAGTCGTGAATGTTCACCGTAGCGACCACGAATAAATAAGAACAAAAACAATTGACTTACCAAAATTCCAGGGCTACCTTCAGAAAAACGTTTTTCCTACTGGCTTCCTGCAATTAAACTTCCTGAAAAATAATCGTGTCTACCTGGCGACTCACAAACTATAGATAAAAGACACATTTAAAGGAACAGTAATCGAACCGACACTTATCGTATGCTGTTACATTAATTTTCCGTCTATGGTGGTGTTAAGTTATTGCCTCCGAATAGAATCCAATCGTATCCAGCAATTAGGATCTTCCGAACAAGGTGATAGTCATCAAGGTTATGTTATTGCCTCCGAATAGAATTCAATCGTATCCAGTAATTAGGATCTTCCGCTTCCGATTATAATTTTCCCTTGAGGATTTTAGGTAACGATAAGAATACCCCTATTCATGGAGGTAGCACATGGCGCTAACAAAAGACATAAAAATTACCTTTAATTAAAGAAAGAACAAAACCACTCACTCTGCGTCGATGAAATCAATTTAATTCAGAAGACTTCTATTTTCCATCGTGTCCCAACACGTGGATGATTTTTGAAAAACGATATTTAATTCACGCAGACATAGGTACTAACATGCACGATGTTAAAGTCAAAATGCCGGTCTGTCACCGGATGTCGTCTACTCAATACAAAGTGACCAACGAACCCGATAGATGGCGTCGAGAAATATAAAAGTAATTTTTAATTAAACTGATATACAGGGTAATGCATTATTTAAATTTATGCACGTAACAGAATTCCCCCCCCCCCAGCAAGATAAAAGCGTGGAGCGGAGATAACGAAACAAAAGCTAAAATGAAGACAGAAATTTAGGCATACGCCAAGGATAGAACCCTAAAATCCAAAACCAACCCAATTCCAAGAAACCCAACCCCGTGTAATCTCATCAGATTACCACAAGTACAGCAGAGACAGAGATTTTCCAGAATCTTAAGAATGCCGACAACCAAAACTGTAACAGAAGCGCACGAAGCGAAAGGTATCTCCAAGAAACCAAGAGTAATTTGATCTAAAAGCAAAGAAGAATACCAACACGGTTTACTAATTTCCGAAGCGCATACAGCGATACCAAAAAATAAGGTACAAACAATCAGTAACCCAATACAGTAAGGACGTAAGTATCAAAAGAATTCCAGAGAAAAGAAAAGAATATAGGAAAGGTAGAAGTTTAGACAAGCGTCCAGGACTAAGTAGCCCCAAAATCCCCTTAAACCCCAACCCTTAAGTACAAAACCATCGTTCAAAATGGTCCCACAAAAGTAACCCAAAATCCCAAGTACTAATAATCCCCAGAACTAGAATTCGAAGAAAAGGAAAGAAAGAAGAGGAAAAGAAGAGAACGTAAGAACTATCAGTTGCTAAACAAACACTTGTCAATCATCGGTCACTGTGTTGGACTGTAACAAAGTTTCAGACCTACACAGCCAAACGAATAATTTACTAATCCTAATGTAGCAAAAGAGAGAATTATCAAAGAAGAGAATACAGAAAAATGATATGACGGCAGTGAATCCAAGGAAAAAAACAAAGCTTAAGCAGAGAGAAAAGCTTTCAATGCAACCTCAAACAAACCCAGGAGAGAAAAAAAAAGAAAGTATGAGTTAATAAAGCCCAGAAAACTTCACTTGCCCAATAGAACATCGTGAGTTAGTGCTCGTTGCGTTGGGATGTCACATTGGAACGTAAATGCCGAAGAACGGATTAGAATATCCCAAGAGCAAAAGAAACCCAAAGAGAAGAAATATCCTAACGGTGACTAACAACATCAAAAATGCCGACTAGCGGAAGTACAAAGTACAAGAAGCGACGTTGTAGTCTATCCCAAGCTTCAATCTAATAACAACATAACCAAACCCCCTAGATCCAATAAAACGAGAGAAGTAACCGAGAAAGAAAGGCAAAAGAAAAGAACCATAGTTGCGTGAATACTAAGGAAAGAAGTTACTAAAAGAAAATACAAAGAAAGTATTCAAGCAACAAATCCAGATACAAGAAAAAGCAAAAGAGATAATTGCCCTAAAGACAAATCCCAAAAAACAAAAGAAAAGGATGAAAATCAAAAGTAAAGAAGACAAGAAAGGATAAAAAAAAAGAGACAGACGGAGAAAGATAAGACAAGATGTAGTTGTCTGATTCGTGCTTCTCTCCGTAGAAGAAACGAAAGGGAGTGACCAGCCCTTCAATGCCCAACCAACCGCCTAAGAGGCGAACCATAAAAAGAAGCAAAAGAAAGAATACTGGTTGGCACAAATAAAAGATAGATAGACCCAAGAAGAAAAAATAATAAAAAGTAGAAAAGATAAGAGATAGAGAAAGACGGAGAAAGATAAGGCTTGATGTAACTGCCTGATTCATTCTTCACCCCGTAAAAGAATGAAAAGAGAGACCACCCTACGGTGCACAACCAACCGCCCTAAAGGTAAACCTTTAGGAGGAGGAAGAAGAAAGAAAGAGATGTGGCATGTAGGTGATCAACAAATCAAGAAGAAGGAAAAAAAATCAGAAGTAAGAAAAACAAGAAAGGCAGAAAAGAAACAGACGGAGAAAGCTAAGACAAGATGTAAGTGTCTGATTCGTTCTTCTCTCCGTAGAAGGAACGAAAGGGAGTGACCAACCCTTCAGTGCCCAACCAACCGCCCTAAAAAGCAAAAGGGAAAAAAAAATCAAAAGTAGAGAAGACAAGAAAGGATAAAAAGAGAAAGACGGAGAAAGATAAGACGAGATGTAAATGTCTGATTCGCTCTTCTCTCCGTAGAAGAAACGAAAGGGAGTGACCAGCCCTTCAATGCCCAACCAACCGCCCTAAAGGGCGAATCTTTAGGAGGAAGAAGAAGAAAGAAAGAGATGTGGCATGTAGGTGATCAACAAATCAAGAAGGAAAAAAAATAAGAAGTAAGAAAAACAAGAAAGGCAGAAAAGAAACAGACGGAGAAAGCTAAGACAAGATGTAAGAGTCTGATTCGTTCTTCTCTCCGTAGAAGAAACGAAAGGGAGTGACCAGCCCTTCAATGCCCAACCAACCGCCCTAAAGGGCGAATCTTTAGGAGGAAGAAGAAGAAAGAAAGAGATGTGGCATGTAGGTGATCAACAAATCAAGAAGAAGAAAAAAAATAAGAAGTAAGAAAAACAAGAAAGGCAGAAAAGAAACAGACGGAGAAAGCTAAGACAAGATGTAAGAGTCTGATTCGTTCTTCTCTCCGTAGAAGAAACGAAAGGGAGTGACCAGCTCTTCAATGCCCAACCACCCGCCCAAAAAAATCGAAAAACAAGGGATGAGAAAATGTATCAAAATTAGCTATAGAACGAATGCGTACCAATTGCTGTCCCAAATTGGAAAATATACTTCACGACTTTAATGCCGACGAGCGGAATAGAAAACTCAAGAAAAGAAAAAACCAAATCCAAAAGCAGAAGAGAGAATTCTATATATGACGTACCGATCCAAAAATGCCGACTAAGCGGATATAAATATATACAGACGGAAAGGTAGTCTGTCCTGAAGTAAGATGGAGAAGAAAGCAACCAAAACCAAAAACACTAGAAACTTAAGCAAAGAAAAGAAAATCGGTGACAGCAATATGAGAAGAACAATTGGGTAGCATCCCAGCTACAACCAACAAGATACCGACGACGTATCCAGAGACTCGAACCACCAAAACCGAAAGAAAAGAACCAAAAGAATAGCAAAGGTCGAAATTCGAAAGCCCAAAAAGCGAACTAGCACTTACGACGCTTGCGACGCCGATGAAAGCGAAGAGAACGATTAGAGGAGGGAGACAACAAAGAATAATTAGAAGCGGCTGAAGAAGGAGATGCAAAAGCAATAGAAGCCGCTTTTACATCCGGATAAATAGTACGATCTTTATGTAGACGCGTAGACCTTGTAGCTACACCAGTGTTGGAAAGCTTCCTCGTTGCTGGCAAACCGTGACATGACCTAATAGGATTGCTTCGCTGTGCGGTCGAACAAGAACAGTGACGTATGAACTCAGCAACCTTGGGTCTCATATGAGGCCAGTAGAAGTGATAGCGAAGAGCTTCTAACGTACTCCTAACACTGCGGTGTTCACGCTCAGATGGAAGATGGTGATCGTGGATTAGTTGTTTGCGTTGGTCCGAAGGAACAACTAATTTCCACACGCAAGAGTCAGATGAAGATATGCGTACACGTTTACATAGAAGACCTTTTACAAGACACCAACGAGAGAAACGACGAGGAAAAGCAGAAACTTTAGAAACCAAACCTAAGTACCAAGGATCGGTAGTAGGCCTAATAATCCTAGAAACTGAAGAAAAATTTGGAGGAAGAGAAGCTAAAGAACGAACAGGACGTACAAGTTTCTCAGTTTTAGAACGACAGTGCATACAAGTATTTGACTCAGCAGTTATAGAAGAAGGAAGTGAAGGAGTAGTAAGAGAATCAGCAACCGTATTAACAGAAACTGCGGGAGTAGCAGTATTAATCACAGATGATTCTAGAAGTAAGTCATTCCTTTCGGATGTTATAAGACTACGGGAATTGCTACGATTAAAGTTCGACTCCAAACCTTTGCCTAAAGAAATCAATTGAGAAAAAGATGTAATATCCACCAGCGCAAAATGAGATTGATACAATGGAGCCAAGTTGCGGCGTACGATTTTTAACTGCGTCTTCTCCGAGACTGGTTCTAACAATTGCATAAAAAGATATTGCATAGTAGCAACGTACATCACAATAGATTCCTTAGGTTCCATCACTCGATTACGAATAGTATCCATTAACCGTTCATCATAATCTACAGGCAGAAATTCAGCTTTCAGCATCGCAGTAACCTCATTCCAAGAACGCAAAGTATGTCGTCTACTTCTAAACACAAGAAGAGCTTTACCTGATAACACATCAGAAGCTGAAAGAAAAAGTTGGTGCTGAGAAACTTCACGAGACAAACACAACTCATCAATCCGAATAAGAAACTCCATTAGTACAAACGGATCTTCACCAGATAAAGTAATATTCCAATCAGCCAAGTTCATTTCCGAATCAGAGTCTGATGAAGTAAGAAGTGGTGGTTCTTCATCTGAAGAATACATAGCTAAAACAATAACAAGTAAACAAGAAACTAACCAAAGCAGTCAATTACGACGGAAAACTGCCACCACGTGTCTGACAAGAACTCAAAATAATAGTAAGTACCAGCAGTATCACTACCCAGTAATTAAACCAATAGGAAAAAAATTAATCGACGTAGTCAAGTCAATCCAAAAATCAAAGCGAAGGTCCGATTAAAAGAAACGTAAGCAAAGTGCTAATCTACAGTCAAACTGCAGCACTAAAGAAAATAACAAAAGTAAAAGTTAGTAAAGTAACTCAGACGTCAAGTCTAGTAGCAATAACTAAGTAAAGAAAGCAAAGTAAAATCGAACCCACGTAAGACTAAGAAAAGATAACAGAAATCAATAAAGCTAGAAGAACTTATGATCGCACACACTAAATCGAGAGAAATTCAACAGTATAAGTTACCTATGAGTACCAGTAATCCTACGCTAATCACAATTAAAGAAAATAGCTAAAAGAAATGTAGTGAAATGAGAAATTCGATATGAGAAAATCGAGCCCCATTAAGTTGGGTCGCCAATTTGTTACAAGTTTTAGGTATTTTACGAACCTGCACGGCCAACTCACAATCGTCGGTGAGAGAGGGGGTTCCTAGATACATTAAATATATTTAAGGGCGCCAGAGCTTATCCCAAAGTAACTTCTGTTTGCTCACAACAGAATGGTATCACTTGTAACAAGATGTTAGGTTCGTAACTGCTGAAAGAAACGAAAAAAAGGAAAACTAAATCGTTAATAACAATTGTACTTTAATTGCTCCATCACAATAAATATAGTAAAAGTTAAATAGCCAAATCTAAGTAGGTACTAGCGAGAATATACAAAATAGAATAACAGCAGAATCGGCAACTTACACTACACGTCAAACAAAAGTGTAACATATATAAAACTTTATCAATAAGTAACATTAATAATAATAATTGACTGTGTATATAAGCAGCAAGCGATAAGTCATTTACTTAAATTAATTGAGTAACAATCACAAGCAACAAGTCAATTCGCACGTACAATTAGTAAATATAGTAAGTCGTGAATGTTCACCGTAGCGACCACGAATAAATAAGAACAAAAAAAATTGACTTACCAAAATTCCAGGGCTACCTTCAGAAAAACGTGTTTCCTACTGGCTTCCTGCAATTAAACTTCCTGAAAAATAATCGTGTCTACCTGGCGACTCACAAACTATAGATAAAAGACACATTTAAAGGAACAGTAATCGAACCGACACTTATCGTATGCTGTTACATTAATTTTCCGTCTATGGTGGTGTTAAGTTATTGCCTCCGAATAGAATCCAATCGTATCCAGCAATTAGGATCTTCCGAACAAGGTGATAGTCATCAAGGTTATGTTATTGCCTCCGAATAGAATTCAATCGTATCCAGTAATTAGGATCTTCCGCTTCCGATTATAATTTTCCCTTGAGGATTTTAGGTAACGATAAGAATACCCATATTCATGGAGGTAGCACATGGCGCTAACAAAAGACATAAAAATTACCTTTAATTAAAGAAAGAACAAAACCACTCACTCTGCGTCGATGAAATCAATTTAATTCAGAAGACTTCTATTTTCCATCGTGTCCCAACACGTGGATGATTTTTGAAAAACGATATTCAATTCACGCAGACATAGGTACTAACATGCACGATGTTAAAGTCAAAATGCCGGTCTGTCACCGGATGTCGTCTACTCAATACAAAGTGACCAACGAACCCGATAGATGGCGTCGAGAAATATAAAAGTAATTTTTAATTAAACTGATATACAGGGTAATGCATTATTTAAATTTATGCACGTAACAACTGTGCATGTTTGAATGCTGCCATAAACTTTAATTGTAGCGAACTATCTATTTGAGCAAACTATAACCACCAAGGACCGATAAATTATCCGGTTTGAAGAACCATGTTTTAACTATAACAATGTAATATTTTGTTAAGCTTTTCTGTATTCGATACAAATTTCCATATCTGCCGTACATGTACCATCGGTAATTCAAGTAATACACGTTTTTCTTAAGGTTCCATCAAAACGGCAAACTATTTTAAAATACGATTGAATTTTATTAGTGCCAAATATTTTGTGCACGAAAATGATTATATTATGATTTTTTAAATATATTTATTATTCTATCATCAAGGCAAACGTAAAGTAACTAATCATCAAACGCGTACGCAATACTTGTCCTCAATCACCAACACACGTGCACGCAGGCTTTTCAGTAGCACGAAGCACCATCATTACTTAGAAGATTCTCTTAGTAGACACGTTGTCAACGACTCTGATAATCTTATTAAATATTAAACACAAAGAATACAGGACAAAAACAAATTGATTTATTAAGTAAACTTAAAGTTTTTACTGACTATTAGCAAAAAAAAAACCATAAAATGGACACAAAACATTATCTTATGTAAAACGTAACGTTTGCATTTTATTTTATACGATTTTATATAAAAAACGTACAACAATAGATTTAAACATACATATATTCTTTGAATTTCCTTTGCTACTTTGAAATTCCAAGTTTAGTTCCATAACTTTACTTTAATGCATTTGTTAATAATTCCAAATACCCACATCTGCACTTAGCACGTCCGTGACCCTTTTCTAACAAACTGCGATAAAGATATTGAAAAGCACTCGAATTTTACAGAGATCGTAAAGAAAAGTGTAATGCATTCTCCGATTTCTTCTTTACTGTTATTAATCGCTAATCAATTCCACAAATACAGTCGTTTGGTTTTATGTTTTATTGTAATGACGATTTCTACTGCCTTTACATTTGTTAGTAGTAATTATTTCTCTTTCGTAGAGAATGTTTTGGATCTATTGTGCCAAATTAAAGTGTGCTTAGTGTTATCGTTTATTTAACGCCATGTTGCTTTGAATAAAGTTTTTATTTTATTATTACGGTTAGCTTATTGTAGATGCTGATTAAGATTAATTATCATAACTTTGTGCGGCCGAGCTTAATATTGATTTAGAATTGTTTTTACGCAACTTGTTTTAGAACAAAAACTGCAATAATGACTACGTAATGGTTTTATAATTGATGTTTTTGAAATTGTTTACATATACAATTTATAAACTTGCAGTAATGGCCAATTTATGTCTGAAATATTTCATATTTAACATAAAAAAATTATTAGGAAAAATACAGAGTACGTTACTAAAAATAATTGGCACTTTATAAATTTGCTTTATTAAAATTAACATACTTTATAATTATTAGTATGGAGTGAAACAATTATGTCAGTTTACATGATAAATTTGCTGAGGTTTTACATTTTACATAATCCAAGGTTTCATCTACACTACGCGTTTTATTTACATAGTACGTATATTAACAAAAGTTTGAAGAACGTTTAAAAACGTCTAAGTTTAAAATATAAATAACGGTTCGTTAGTATTTGCTAGCACTTTGTCATCTAAGCATTTATCAATTAATGTATTAAAGTGTCTCTTCAACTTCTCGCTTATCTATGAATTTGAAATTAACGTTTAAAATCATGTTAATTGTCACTGTTTTTTTGCATATTTCAACTTGTACATACAATTGTTGTTTTTAAATTATAATATTAAAAAGGTTTTAAAATATAAATCTAATTAAATCTTTGTTACAACATCTTACACTGTTTTTAATTTGCTGGTTTTTAAAAAATATAAGTGATAATCAAAGATTTTGTCGATCATAGATTATAATAATGATTTTGTATGCAATTCTACGAATACTAATCGAAATAATCAAAACTGCAATATATTACAGTAATTTTAAATTTTTAAAATTTTATTTATAAATGCCATGTTAAGTAAAATTATTAGAACATATTGTAAGAGTACAAAACTTCTTGTAAACAAGCGTAGTATGTAGAGTCTCCAATGTGCTTTCAGTTGACGCTAAGATTTGGTAATGGATCCACGCTGCAATTTTTTTTATATGTAATGAACTCTAACGGGACGTCACACACCCCTTCCATAAAATTTGAAATCGGAAGGTTTCAAACTGCGAAGTGCAGAACAACAACAAACGCAAAAATCAACAACAAACGCAAAATAAACAACAACAAACGCAAAAAGTAAATCTCGCAGCATCGTTGCACAAAAGTCAAATTCCAAAAACTCATTTCCTAAACAAAATAACTTAACCTAAATAAATCCTAATCTAAACCTTAAATTAGAAGTCAAAATCGGTAAAGGTAGTAAAACCTAATAAGTCACAATCGAAGATAGCGGATTACACTTTAGGAATACCGTCCAACCTACCATTTTCACAATGCGGAAGATGAAACTAGAATTACAAGTTCGACAGTACTATGTAACGAAGGATATAGATAAAAGAGGGACGTCGCGCGAATCCGCGTCATCGTTTGACGTATATTCCACAAATACCAAAATCACTCGAAACAATTTCCACCTCACTCAATAACTCAAAAAGAGAAGAGATTGAAAACAAAATTGAAGAAGAAATACTAAACAAAAGTTCCCAAGGTTAGTCGGCTCTTACGACAAGCAATAGGTATTGCTGTGAGAAAATTCTACTCCCGTCCTCACACAGGGCAAATGAATAAATAACAAGGTTAAACACAAAACTTTAAAATGAAAATGAAAATTATCACCAATACTTCAAACAAGGAAAATAGGTATTAATGCTCTAAATGAGTTTCTAAGTTACACATATGCTCAAAGGTAAATTTAAAATGATCGTTTTTAACAATTGCACGTAAGCAATTAAAAAGCTCAAATTCGAGAAGACGAGTTCCAGAGAAGAAATTTCTTAGAATCGGCAATAAAATGTAATCAAACACATCAAAATAAAGCAGTAAAACAACTGTAAATAAAATCTAAGTCTTTGGTCAGCGCATTAACTAAAGAATTCATATACCCACACTGTGGTATACAATTAACATTGAGATTTCTTCAACATAAAATAAAATATAAAACATAAGGCATCCAATCACTTAGATTGTAATGATTTCCAAGGCTGAGCATCAATAAAATTTAATTAAGAATGGTAAATTCCCAATCCGAAGCTTGAAGTAAAGGAGAATCACAAAATCTAATGAGGTTTTAAATCTTTAACATAAAAAATTCCTAACGGCTTATTATCAGGAGTAGATAATCGATAAGCCCTTGAACCCATAACTTCAACAACATTTGCTTCAATAAATGTTGGAGCCAATTTAGAACTAAAATGCTTTGACGCATGCGAAAGAACGAAGTTTTTCTTCCAAACCAAATCTTCAAGTTTAAGTTTTAAAGGTCTACGCCGCAAATTATAAGAATGAGAATTACGCTCGTAAGCTAAATGAAGATTACGTTTTTCTTCTTTAAAAATAAGTGACAATTCATTAATATCTTGACCTAACTGTTCGCGAGTATTCAAAGTAAACTCCTCCTCCCTAAAATCTTTGAACTTAACATAAAAATCTCAAGAAATTGGAACAGTACGACCAAAGGCCAAAAAAAAGGTGTCAATTTAGTAGACTCGTGCACAGCATTGCGTAACGCGTGACCAATTTTATGAATTTTAACATCCCAGTCTTTATGACTGTCAGAAATATAACTACAAATAGCAGTACCAATCACTTTGTTAACTCTTTCTACGAAATTAACCTGTGGGTGATAACTAGCATTAAACCAAACAGAAGAAATTTTATACGACTGCATCAATTTATTAAACAGTACACTTTTAAATTGAGGACCATTGTCCACCATACAAATCTGAGGAACACCATAAACCAAAAATACGTAATTTTCCAAATATTCACAAATACGTTTTGCAGAAGCATTGCGCATCGGATGAATCAAAGTAAATTTAGTGAACCAATCACAAACAACTAATAAAACTGTATTGCCTTGTTTCGAACGAGGAAAAGGACCTACTAAATCAATTGAAAGACATTGAAAAGGGAATGAAACTTCTTTTTCTTTACCCATAAATCCAAAATGATTAAACTGAGAAGATTTACTCTTACAACAAACAGAACAACGACGAATATATTTAGCAACATCCGACTTTAATTTAGGCCAATAATATAACTCTTTAATTTTCGAAAAGGTTTTGGTAACACCTAAATGCGAAGAAGAAGGGTCATCATGACACTGAAGTAAAATTGATTTCCGTAAACTTTTAGGAACTACTAATTTCCACTCAACTAAATTTGAATTAATTTCTAAATTATTTGAAACGAATTTATAAAGTTTCCCATCATCTATTCTCCAATCAGGGTACAAATCTGGTTTATTAGTAATATTATCAATCATCTTTAAATACCAAAGATCAAAATCAGTAATAGAAAATTCCAAAGAACCAATTTCCAAAGGTGTACGAGAAAGAGCGTCAGGAACAACATTAATTTTTCGCTTACGGTGAATGACTTCAAAATCAAATTGTTGAAGCTTTACGCTCCATCGAGCTAAACGACCTGAAGGATCTTTTAAATTATTAAGCCTGTTACATGCCAAAGTTAAAACAATGTCACTGCCTGAAATGAGGTAACATAAACGATGTTGTGCCGCTAGCTCAATGGAGAAGGGTGGGTTGTAATTTAAAATTTCGTGATAAAATTGGAAACGAAATCGACATAAAATCGAACTAAAACGGTAAAATAGTCAAAAATCGGTAAGGGCGCCAATCAAGGTCATGATGAGGGTAGCTTCCGAACCCCTGATTATCCGAAAGCTCATCTGGTTGGTTACAACCCCGGAACTTACCTTGAGTTGTAACTATTCTGTAATACACTTAAAAACAAAGATTACGTATGCGGCAGCTAAATGAATAAAAGCTCTTTACATTTAACAATTTAACATTTATTGATTGAATATTTAAAAAAAAAAAACAAGTAATAGAGAAAATTAAACAAATTTGAATAAAAGAAATGAAATAATCTTAAGCAAAACAAACAAAAATGAACAATCTAAACACAAAATTAAAATGTATATAAAAAGAAAATACTACTATAATAGAGTTAACTCGACGTTTTCAATTAAAACATAACGCAAATAAATTTCAAGGCCTTGACCGCATAACTAAAAACAATACAGGTTATAAAATATATGTCCGAACTTTAATTCGAACTAAACAAAATATAGTTTACAAGTCGTTACATTATCTTATATTCGGGAATACGATTTACTTTTCAAACGCACCAAAACAAAGTTAATTTATTTTAACTTCGCGCAAACACCTTAAGTGTTCATTGAAATAATTAAATTTAACGTTAGTCGTAATTCAATCGCTCAAATTCAAAGCTCTTACTGCATTTCAATCGCGGTTCACTTCACGATAATAACCAAAATCGATAAATACCTTTAGACGAACTGTCGGCACAGCGATCCGGAAGCTATGACCTTAAATTGACTTCGGCCGCACCAGGAGTACCTTAGTTGGAAATGGGCTCGATGGAATCCCCAAATAATAGAACACCAACGGAAGATTTATCTCACAATCTTATTTTTAACCGCACAACGGCGAAATTAGGATTTTTCCACATACCACATCAACATTAAATCCCACAAACGTGACAGTTTATGTTTTAGAAACCATGAATTTTATATAAGCCGTACAATACGAAATTTGAAAAATTAACATTTTCACCACCACACTTAATTTTCACGATTTCTAATTAACTTCCGCGGTTCTACATAACGAGAGGGTAAAGTACCCTACTCACTCCACTACATCTCACGGTAACCGGTATTTCTAATTGCGACCAACGAACGATCGATTGATCCCCTCAAACCAACCTTTTTCCTTTTTAAAACTTCGTATCCCTACTTAACTAATTGAATGTGCGCTGTAAAATCGTGGTAAAAGAAAGAACATTAAACAAACGAACTTAACAAAGATGAAAACTATAATTAGCCACGTGAATTCCATCACGTATACCTCGACAAAACATTTCATGCATGCATTCAAAAGAAAATACCAGTAATGATTGAAAACAACTTGAAATACCAATCAACTTAAATCACACGCAATACAAATAACGAGCAAAACGTTTTTGATGCTAACACCGTATCAAACGACGAAAACAAAACCAACAAAAAAACAAAAAAAAAAAAACGAAAACTCAGACAGCAGAATCGATTTACGGGGTCTGACATAAAAAGATAATGGCTGAATTACAAGCGCAGGTCACAAGCCAAATCAAAGAATGATGATCAGTAACAACTTTAAAATGAGTACCTTCAATATAAGAACGAAATTTATGAATTGCAAAAATAACGGCTAAAAGTTCACGTTCGGTAATTGAATAATTACGTTCGGCTTTATCCAAAGTACCAGACGCATAAGCAATGACTTTTTCATTTGTTTCTTCCCCTTGGGCAAGAACACAACCTACTCCATAATTGGAAGCATCACATTCTAAATAAAATGGTTTAGTAAAATCTGGACTAGCTAAAATAGGTGCTTCTACTAAACGTGATTTAATTATATCAAATGAATCTAAAGCTTCTTCGTTCCAAACAACAGTTTCTTTCTTCTTCTTTCCTTTCAACAAATTATTAATAAGAGCCAAAATAGTTTAAAAATCTGAAATGAATCTACGATACCAACTACACATACCAGTAAAACGTTTGATTTCCGTGGCTGTCTTAGGTAACGGAAAATTAACAATTGCATCAATTTTTGAAGGATCGGTTTGAAGACCATTCTTATTAATAAGAAAACCTAGATATGACAATTCAGGTTTACAAAATTCACATTTAGCCAAATTAATAGTAAAATTTGCCTCCTTTAAACGTTGATAAACTTTTTCTAAAATTTCTAAATGTTCTTTAAAAGTACTGGAAATGATAATGATATCATCAAGATATACAAAAACAAATTGAGATAAAGATTCGTCAAATAAGGTGTCCATTAAACGTTGAAGAGTGCTAGGAGCATTGGTTAAACCCATAGGCATAATTCTATATTCAAATAAACCCCTACGAGGTACAGTAAAAGTAGTTTTTTCCTTACTTGCATCATCAAGAGGAATTTGCCAAAAAGCTTTCTTTAAATCAATAGATGTCAAATATCGGGCATCTTTAAATCTATCTAAAATATCGTTTAAATAAGGAAGTGGATATGCATCCTTCTTAGTCAAAGAATTTAATTTTCTAGCATCAAAGCAAACTCTATAGTCGCCTGACTTCTTCTTAACCAATACCATCGGAGAACTCCAAGGGCTTGTACTAGGCTGTATAATACCTTGTTCTAACATATCATTAATTTCTTTATTTGCATGCTCAAGCATTGCAGGAGATAAAGGATAATAACGCTGTTTTACTGGAACTGCATCACCTGTATCAATTGAGTGAGTAACTCTACTAGTTAAACCTAATTGAGGTCTGTCTAGAGACTCAAATAATTTAATAATTTTCGACAAATCGGATTTTTGTTCATCACTTAAGTCACTCAAAGATTTAATCATCTGAAAATTTGAAGTTTCTGCAGAATGTGCAAAGAATTCATTATTAATAAAATCTACAGTTAAACCAAAGGTTTGACAAAAATCAATCCCTAACGTTAAAGCAGTTTCGATTGTGTCAGACACAATGACATTTAATGAACGGGTAATTCCATTAATAACAAAAAACAAATTAATAGTACCTAAAATTCTTTGAAAAGAACCATCGGCTGTAGTTAATGAAGGAAATTCATGATTCCTATTCAATTTCAAATCATATTTATCAATTAAATTGAGTCCTGGCTTACGTAAAATTGAAATATTAGCACCAGAATCTAAAAGAGAAAGAAAAATTTCATTAAAGATTGTAACATTCAAATGAGGTCAGGAATCCCTAGCCTTTTGAGAAAATTTTGAAGAAACCTTAAACGATTTGTACAAATTTTTGACTTTTAATAGCCAATTATTCCAATCAGTTTCGTCAGTCCTATGAATAGGAACTGAGAAACATTGACTGACATGATGCTTCTCAAAACTTTTTTTGAAGTACATTTGGGACAGTCTCTAACAGTAAACCCAGAATATCCACAAAAATAACAGAATTTTCTTCGACTTTGCGAGCAAGTATGAAACGAATGGCCTGTTCCACTACAATTATAATAAACCGTAGTTGATTTGGCAGCATTAACTAAAATAGGTTTCGAAGTTGATTTATTCTTAATAGTCAAATTTTTATTAGGATTGGTTGAATGAACCTTAGGTTTTTGAAAAAATGTTGATTTGGGTTTTACACCAGAATTTAAATTTACTTTGGAATCAATTGTCAAATTCATGTTAGCTTGAGATTCTGTTTGCTTAACAGCTTCCAAAGCCTTACATAAAGAAATTTATTGAGGAATAGAAATAATAGTCTTCAAAACAAGTTGAGACGCATAATAAAATTGCAAAATTTTTTTAATATTTTTTATCTGTTCAGTTTCAGGTACTGAAATGTCCAATTGTGAAAGTTGATTCACCATTTAAGATATAAAAACAGTCGGAGACTCTTTAACTAATTGCTTTCGAGATTTTATCTCAGCTAATAAATTTTCATTGTAATCTTCGGGTAAGAAATCTTGTTTCAATTTAAGAACCAATTCATGCCAGGAATTAACAGTAGGACGAACAGAACGATACCATGATAAACCAGAATCAGCAAAAAGATCAATTGCACCATCAAATAATTCTTGAAAACTAATTTTACGCGCAACTCTAAGTTTATTACAACGTTGAACAAAAGATAAAACTGAAATATCTTTAGGATTTCTAGTAAACTTTAACTGCCATTTATAAATTGGTAAACGAACACTCGAAGATTGAAAAGTTTGCAATAAATTTGAAAAATCGTTACTTAAAAATGTAACTAAAGGAATAGACGTATTCATATTAGTCGTAGTCTGAATTGAAGTTGTTGGAACATTAATGTCACAGAAGAAGTAACTTGAACAGAAGTAGATTCATGCTCAATAGCCTCAACAAAATAATTAAAATCAGAAGATAACCCTTGTGTTTCATCAACACTCTCAAGCAAAGCTAATGAATCAGTAACCACACGTATTAAATTATTAGAAATATCAAGAAATTTATCACTGAAAGTTATGTTATTCAACCTACGCAATACATGAGTAAAGCGTGTGCTTAATCGAAGATATTCACTCTTTTTCGGTTTAATTTTATAGATATTTAATAATTTATTTAATTCATTTATTTTATCATTTAAAATGTTCAACTTATCTTGTTGGCAATGTCAACTTTTGAATAATTTGGAAAAATCGTTAAATCAAATTTTTCAAGAGATAATTTAGCTCGTAACAATTTTCGTCTACTATCGACATTTTCATTACTAGCATCAACGCCTCGCAAAAACAATTCATGACATAGCTCGTCACTTCTGAGAGCTTCGACAAAATACATTATCACAATAGAATAAAATCAAATTCAAGAATAAATCTTAACCTAAAATACACAACCCAATAAAAATACAAAGTACAAAAGTATTAAAAATTCAAAATATAAGAAATTCACAGCAATTACTTCATTCAAAATTTAGCCCCAAGTGGGTAGCGACAGTGTAATAAAAATAATAATAAACGTATAATAAAAATATGAAATACATTTATCAAAAGCAAAAATAGTTATTTTACCACGGCAGCAGTAGAAACACAGACCTCTGGGTGTGAGCCTGAATAAAAATAAATACACAGACGTGAACTCCTTTAATTTATTGACTATAACATAATACAGTAACTATTTACATTAAAGAAAAATGAACAATATTTGGATTAAAATATTTGGAATAAAATATATTAGGGCGCCAACCACCTTTAAATTGGTGATAAATAAAAAGCATAAAATCTTATACCTAATTATTAATTGATATTAAATTCAAAAGTAATAAACGTTTAATTTGTTGTCGAGTATGTATTCCGAAAAGTTTTAATAACAAAATTTAATTAATGTGAATGTAAAATGTAGTAACATAAATTCCAGTTGACTCACCATATATGATATGACGTTATCTGATATCTTCTATTTTTAGCACATTCTTTGTTGATGTGATAAGATTCTTCTAAACGAATGTAGATTGAAAGCACAAATGCAGGCGTAAAACCAAAGTATAAATCCAATGAATAATAAACTCCAATAACGGAAAATCCAGTAAATAAAAAAAAAAGACCAAAAGAAAAGACCCAGTAAAAAAAAGAACGCTACATCCAAATGCAACGGCCTTCAAATAAATTCCTTTGTCTAATTGTATTGCATAACATTGTGAAATCACAGCAATTAGTTGGAATGAATAAAAATGATTTTGTATGCGTTTTTACGCCATAATTAAGAAAATTTGTCTTCCTTGCATCACTCACGTGAAAAACCACAGATGGCTCAAACGGAAGTGAGCTTAAAATCTATTACCCAGGTCGATTTGAAACGACGCGACTTTGCCAAACTGAATAAATTTCAGTGCAATATTAGTTGCAGAAAATAAACGAATGCAAAATTGAATTTTAATTGTAATGAACTCTAACGGGACGTTACAAAGTTACATAATACATGATTTTGTTCTGTTGGATGTATTTAAATAACTTTGTGTGGAGGATTGCCTCACCTCTAGGACATGTATCAACGTTATAAGTTATAACTGTGATATTTATAGAATTATTATTTACTACTATTTAAGTACCTAATTTATTTAACTTTTAATCTCTTTTTCTTTCATTGAAAAATAAATATATTTGTCGTTATAACCAGTGCTTTGTCATTTATTCTATTTTAGTGCTGGATAAACTTAAACGGTGTCTATCACTCTAGCTTCTAATCGTTTTAGCGGTTTTTTTAATTTAGTACCACGAAGCTTACGGCCCAAACCTCCGAATTCAATTGAGTTAGTCGCTAGCAATTTACGTTGCAAGAAAACTCTCGTAACAAATCATTCTTTTGATTTAAATGAAGATTATGAAATTCTTCACGTTTGTAATAAAGGAAATAAACTAAATTTTTCTAGAAACGAAAGAAACTATTAAAGAACATAGGAATCGTTCTGATAAACTACTAAAAAAAGTCATTAATGATAATAAACAGTTCCTTTTTTCAAATAGTAATCATAAGATATTTTCACTTTTTAATTTTATTTAATAAATTATTACTTTTGTCTTATCTATTTATTTATACTTACATATTTATAATTGTCAATTCTATGTCATTTTATTGTAATATAATTTTTGACATTAATTATGTTATTTAAATTAAATTGTATAAGGCCTGAAGATGACATATTGTTGAAACATGTCGCTTAATAATTTAAATAAATATAATAATATATTGTGGGAAAAGCTTTGTGTAATTTTTAAAATACAATTTATAATGTTTTTATTTTTATATTGAGTATAAAAATGATTTTTTAAAATAAAATAATTTTATTTAAAGTAATATTATGTTAAAAGTTAAATTAAACTTTTATTCAATACGAATGTACGTTTTTAGTAAAACTACTTCATTTTATATTATAGCGAGATTTACTTAGTTGAAAGTAATATTCAGGTATTTTGAGAGTAAACTTTTGGTGAGGTTTCGCAGTTAAATTCAAGAAAATCAGCAATATCCAGCATAGAATCAAGTGCTCCCAAAAGGCATTTTATGTTAACGTACTAACATCAACATAGAGTAATCAAGGTAAAGAACTTATATAAGCTTATTCTTAAACAAACTTAAACATATTAATAAAGCTGAAACGTATACGTGAGTTGTTTCTTCTCAAACTTGTTCAAATAAATCTTGAGTTAATTGTGATTTATTTTTAGGTTAATTGTAATTTATATGTACTTACGTTTATTCTATGCACTAATTTATATGAAAAAATATCGAGAAGGGATAGAAATAATTAATTTAATTTTAACCATAATATTTACAAATTTATCTAATTAACTGTTAAGTTTTTTAATTTTTAGACATCAATTTTATTACCATTTTGTTTTTGTTATAAAAGGAACCAATACAATTGTTTGTTTTAGGCTAAGATAGCATCTCCAAACAAAATTTTACGTTACAATAAGCAGGTTTTTTGTAAGAACGTTCGGATAGAGTCAATTATGGTGCTTAGCGCTAAGGACAGCTATTTCTTCCTTCACGTAGGGAACACCAAGATCGATAAAGTTTTTGTATATTGGCGTTACTTGTAGTTCTCAACAATTGGATTCCATAGTTCCAAATTGGTTTTCGGATTGTTACCTAAAGAAGGAGTTTATTCTCTATTGATAGGTTCAAACTTTAAACATTAGCGAGTGCATTTTGCTGGTATTGCAGCCCGAATTAGATTTATTTCTTCCAAATGTGTTTGGTCCGCGTTAGTCGTTAGTCAAAGGGAATTCCCAAATATTTAATTTCATTTTGTTACGTACATAAATTTAAATATTGCATTACCCTGTATATCAACTTAATTAAAAATTGCTTTTGATATTTCTTGACGCCATCTATCGGGTTCGTTGATCACTTTGTATTGCGCAAACGACATCCGGTGTCTTCTCCGACATTTTAACTTTAACATTGTAACTGGTAATACCGAGGGCTGCGTGAGTGAAAGTTCGTTCTCTAAATTTATCCACGTGCTAGGAACACGATGGAAATTATGTAGTTTCTTTAAGTAACTAATTTACTCCTGCAGCGTAAGTGATTTTATTTCTTTCTGTAATTAAAAGTAATTTTTATGTCTTTTTGGTTAGCCCCCATGTGTCACCTAATAACTAAGGGCATTTTGGCTATAATTTAAAGCCCATCAGGGAAAGTGTGTGATTTCGTTACGATCGTGGGATATTTGTATCGTCACCGGCTATTCTTACCACCATCCGGCCCATGAATTCTATCCGATACTGAAAGACGAGAGATAACCCTCGACGAATATTGTGTTGGAACGATTCTAAATATTAATAAGGCCTACTGTTGGAATTAATTAAATCATAGAAAAAGGGTATAACAGCATCCGACGTTCGGTTTGTGTTATGTGTACATTTTACCATTTAAGTAATGACTTTGTAGATTCGGATTTCGTGAGCTATTAGATTGACACGATTTGCAATTAAAATTAATTACAGGGTACGTGTCGAAGGAAGCGCTTCCTCCGCATAAAAGGAACACCTGTATTTGGTGGTAAGTGTTTTTTATAAAGTTTCTTTCGTCGTCAACGAGGTTTCTCACGAAACTTACAATCATCATAACTTCGTACTGATTATCGGAATGGTAATATCATTAGTTAGTAAATTTGCTTATACTACGTATGCTGTTTATGCTTATTTATTGTGATAATTTAATGTTAATGCTATAATAATTATTTTGCCTTATTGTCGTTACTGCCATATTTCTAATTATGTAAACGATATTTACTGTGAACTATTCGTAGCCATGTTCTTCACTTATGTCATGTAAGTTGCCTATCTTACTGTGATTCGATTTTGTATATTCTCGCTAGTACCTACTCAGATTTGACTATTTAATTCTTATTATATTTATCGTGATAGAGTAATTAAAGCACCATTGTTATTAACGATTTAGTTTTTCTCTTTTATTCGTTTCTTTCAGCAGTTACGAACTTAACATCTAGTTACAAGTTTATTACCATTTCTGTGGTGAGCAAGCAGAAACTGACTTTGGATAGGCTCTGGCGCCCTTAATTATCTTTTATATAGTCCTTGGAAAACCTACCCCTCTCTCCGACTGTTGAGAGTTGGCCGTGCAGGTTCGTAACCAGCTAAAACTTGTAACAATTTTTTAGAGAGATTGGAGTGTTAATTAGTTGCACTGCTAGACAAGTGCATTTACGGAGTGTAAATGTTACATGTGCTGACTTACCATACTCGTGTTTTCTTTTATGCGCCATTGTTTGAGCCAAACTTTAGTTTTGTTAAGATGGGATTAATGCTTAGTCGGAGTTATAATGAGAAACTGTATAGATGTGTCTGTGTTTGTTTATAAGATATATAACAATAGGCCAAAAACGCTGCTTTACGGTACAACGCACAGTGCATCGAGCTTAACCCAAAAATAAAAAAAAATAATTTCAACTGGTTGGATCAAAAGTGAAAAAGAGTGAGTCCCTTTCAATTATTTGGTTTTGTATGCTTCTGGCTCATTTGTATTTTTTTCTGCAAGTTCTATAGATTGCTATTCCAAAATCATGCAATTTTTTTAGTTACAAAGCTTTACGGAAGGTTAAAAAAAACATGTCATATCATTTCGTAGTTGTAGCTTTTTATTACTGCCTAATGAATAAACATTAATATTAAGTAGAGTTCATTTGTTTCTAATCGCGATTCATTTTATTATGATATTTTTTGCAGAGCGAGTCAAATCGATAAAAAATATTGATCAATTGGATGTATAGTGTCGGAGCAAAAAATCAAACAAAACTGTAGCCGTGTTCGAGAAAATGTATTCCCTCCTAGCGCTGGATAAATGTCGTGACAATTTTCGTAAAGAACTGATGACAACTAGCCGGCTGTTCTGTCTTAACATGAATAATAAATGAAAACAGGTTAGTCGAAGCAGAGAAAGACTTCTGAAACGTCACGAGGCTTGGCTACAGCAACAAATACGATATTCATCTACTGAAACAAGCAAACCCAGACCGAAACGTCTACGTGGAAGTTCCATGAAGCCTTTCAATGAAGCTTCATTCAAGACGAAAAAAAGGAGGTTTGCAGAACTCGCAGCTAGCAGGACATGTGATGAGCTGCAATTCGCTGCCAAAATGACTAGTGGAACAACGCAGATCAAAGCTGAAACTTCTTCACTAACTTCTTCTCAAGCTCTAGCTCTGTATTTAGATCTAGATTTGTCATAAAATAAATACAAAGTGTTAAGGTCTGTAGTAAATACTATTCGCCCAAACTGCTTTCCAAGTCTCTATAAATTGAAACAAGTCAAAAATGCCTTTATGCCATTATCTGTTTTAGTTACTGAAACCGCAGCTAAAGTGAGCCTGCAGGAACTTCTTCACCTGACTGCACATAACATAATTAATCTTTCCAATTTAGAGAATGACTGTAATCTACTCAAACTGACATGTAAATGGGGCTTCGACGGTAGCTCTGGCCACAGCCAATACAAACAAAAATTTACAGATGTTTCTAGAACTGATGAGTATGTGTTCTTAGTAGCATTAGTACCTTTGAAGTTGGTTAACCTAGACACTGGAGAAAACGCGTGGGTCAATGCAAGGCCATCATCGACACTTTACTGCAGGCCTATAAAATTTATGTTTCAAAAAGAAAATGCAGAACTAGTGCGCGAAGAGGAGAGGTTGATAACAGAGAAAATTAGTCAATTGCAAAACAGTCATTTCACAATGGAGAGCAGCTCAGAATGTCATGTCAGCTACGAGCTTCTTTTTACAATGATGGATGGCAGTGTGAGCAACGTTTTATCTGATACAAATGCTGCCTCTAAATGTATTACTTCTGGTGCTACTCTAAAATATAGAAAACTATCGCTTTGGTTTGTCTACCCTACATTGTTGAATTCGGTTTTTCAAATGCCCTTCGCATATAACCTATAGGTTACCCATAAAATCCTGGCAAGTAAAAGGTAATAAAAATAAGGAAATCATAAACATGAATTAGAAAAGAATTCAAGCTGACTTCAAATCAAAAATGGGTTTCTTAGTGGACAACCCAAAACCAGGATATAGCTCGACTAATGATGGTAACACTGCAAGAAGATTCTTCTCAAATCCTGTTCTTAGCTCAGATATTACTGGAATCGAGAAGGAACTAGTTAATAAGTTTTTCATTATTCTAAGAGTGTTGTCAAGCGGTTTTACTATAGATGTGGAAAAATTTAAAATGTTGTTAGACGAAACGAGAGAGTTATATATCAATCTATATGGTTGGTACTACATGCCCAGTAGTGTCCATAAGATGCTTGTTCACGGGTGTGAAATAATTAGTGAATTTTCTTTGTCATTTGGACAATTGTCCGAAGATGCACTTGAAGCCAGACACAAGGAAGTAAGGAATAACCGAATATCTCATACCCGTAAATGCTCAAGGGTGTACTCGTGCAAAAACCTGATGACCATATTGATATTGACTTCTAAACTTCTCATATCAAACCAAAAAAAGATCACTACTAAAAAAAGAATGAAAATGGATGAAGAAGTTAAGAAGTATATAAAAGTGCTAGAGCCTTCAATTTCGAACAACTTAATTTCAGATTTAGCATTAATCTCTGATGAAGAAACATCCGAATTAAACTGATTTATTTAATTTAGGTTGGCAGAATTTGTTACCTATGACAGTTTGATTATTTGTATCTTCATTTTGATGCTTCATAAAATTAATTTTTTTATTATAACTTTTGCATTCATTTTTTAGGGTTTTATTAATTGAAATTTTCACGTACTGCACCATTTACATGTTTAAAAAATATTGCGATGGCATTCAGTAACGTTTATTAAAAATACGAAAAGAGTTCCTATAAACCTATGTCTTATAATAAAATAAAAAGTTATGGAAGAATGAAGAACACATAATTATGTTGGGTTCCACAAATTATTTATGTGAATTTACGACGTACGTTTCGCTAAATCACTGTGGCTTCATCAAGTACAAGTATTAGAAATGAACTTGTACTTGAAGGAGCTACAGTGATTTATAGAAACTTACGTCGAAAGTCGAAATAAGTAATTTGTAGAATTCAACATAATTGTGTGTATTCTTCATCCATTTAGTTATGGATACCCATCAAGTATTAGTCACATCTACCTTAAAGTTAAGGATGTTTAAAAGAGTGATGCGAGGTGGCGCCCCATACAAATGGCAGTCATACAAACAATAAATTCGAATTTCGCGCCTTGAAAACCCTCAAATACCAATTTTAATATAAGTAGCCACATCCATTTCAAAAATTATTTAGAAAAACAAAAAACAAAAAGATAATAGAATTTCAACACCCTGTATTGCAAAAATGAAGTTATTTCTGGAACTTTTTTCTTCTTTTCTAACAGGAAAACTCATTCATTTTTTTTTGCAATGGTAATGAAACACAAATAAATATCTTCTCTAGATTTTGATTCCAGTATGGTTTAAACTACTCACTCTGTATACTGATTTGAACGAAAATTACGCGTTATCTAATGCGCCCAACTTATATCAACTTATGATTTTTGTCTCATTTCTCATATACTTCAATGCACTGTGCACCGGAGTGAATATCTACCAATAAAAAAAAATCCGGTTTATCAAGTAAAATATTAGCACCTGCCAGTATGGAATGAGGTAGATTTAATTTTATTTTATAGATTAGACTATGCCAAACTTTATCGAAAGCTTGTGTTATACCGTTGAAAACGGTTGTGCAGTATGTACCTCTTGTTTTCTAGGTAGTCTTTGATTTTTTGTACTATTCGAAGAGTTTATTTAACAGTTGCGTGATAGTGTCGAAATCCAAATTAGTAATTGGGTTTTGTATTTTTTAATGATTGGATTTAGTCGTTTCAAGAAAACATTTTGAATAGATTAGAGAAAAGACAGAGAACGATAAGAAGCAGCATTAAAAGGACCTTTTTCAGGCTTTGGAATGAGTATAATTTCCGCTACTTTCCATTGATTTGGATAGTATTCAATTTTTAAAATTGCGTCAAAGATATATTGTATAATTTTGTAAGCCACTGGTAGCAATTTTTTAAATATACTGCCCGTTATTAAGTCAAAGCCAGGTGATTTTTTTGAGTGCGAACTAAAAATTGTTTTGATAATTTTATTTTGTATTGTTTAATTGGAGCTTTCATTTGATAAGGTTTTTCAATAATATGTTGTATGAGATCTTAGGACAGGGAAGGCTTTAAAAACTGGATTATTGTTTTGGACACTCTTAATATTTTTAGTCAACTTCTACAATGAATAGTCTTCATCTTCCGCTAGTGATAAGTTTTTTAAGAAAATCTTAGTACGATAATAGCTCTTTTAATTCCTTTGTTGCAAAATTAAAATTTCTTTTGTCTTCTGGTGCTCGTGTTGTTTGTCATCGTTTCCTTAGTTTTGTTTTCCAGTATTTTCTTCATAACAAAATCAGGACAAAAACCGGGCATGTCTGTCAGTGCGATTTCAAGAGTGATAATTCACACAACTTTCTGTGTTGTCTTTGCCAGATGTTCCATTGCACATCAAAGTTTATTGTTATTTATTTATTAAAATAAGTGATTTAGTTTTTTTACAAAATCAGCCAGAACAACCGCGTGATCAGATAATATATCGAAGCTTGGTTTAATAGTAACATAATGTTGTGAAATGCCTTTTGATACATAAAAATCCAGTAAATCTGAAACGTTGTCACGATCAGCAGCCCAGGAAGTTGACCTGCCCGTTGAAAAATATAGGAAGTTATTTTTTAGAATTGCTTGATGTAATTGTTTTCTTCTTCTAGAAATCCGCCTAGAACCTCAAGATGTCTGCTTAGCGTTGTAATCGTCACCTATAATAAAACAATGACCAAGCGTGGCAAAGAATGTTTCATATTGTTCATTACTTGGTTTGGTGGGCTGTTTACTGCTGAAAGTATTAGTTCTCCTACGCAGTCTTGCATTTCAGTTGTCCTAACTTGCATATTTGGTAAATTGAGTTTACTTAATTTAATGTGTTTTATGTCTTTTTATTATATTATCAGCTGATCCTCCCCTAGATTTGTCGCTAAGATGTTAGGTCTAATAAACTGTGTAGTAAGGTATTTTGATATAACTTCCGTTAACCACGTGTGTTTTGGAGATTAACAATACATCTAGATTATGCAAAATAATTAATGTTTTTAATTTTTGAGTATGTTTGATTAGGACATTGACATTCCAATTACATAATTTAAGTCTGATGTTGTCCATTATATCATTTTTGGTATCTGAGAGATCAGGAAATCTAGCATCATATCCATTTTTTCCATCCATCTTGGTTATCATTCCTTAAAGAACATCGTCTTGTTGCTGATGTGATGCAGCAGATATGGTTGATTAAATATAGTTTATTTTTTAGTTTATTTGGTTATTTTCTTTGGCTTTGTGCAAAAAGAAAATTTTCATAAGACGTAGGCTATTTAACATTTTATTTGGCTGAGACATATTAATTTGACGTTCGCAAAGAAGGTACATTGTTGTGGCTGGTGATTCTAGACCACTTAACACATGGTGAGTTGTACAGAGCTTTCATAAATGTGTGACCCCCACGTGATTGCAGGTGCTTAGGCAACTAAAGATGCACGATGGCAAACCTGATTAATTTTCCCTAGAAAAGTTATTAGAATAAAAAATAGAAGAACCTAAAAAAAACATATTTAAAGCGCGAAAATTAAAATTGATCACGTGGTGGTCACACATTTATGAAAACTCTGTATTAGCAATATGCTTTCGTGTAGTCATCGCGCTGGCATTTTTGGCATTGTAGAATTATGCGTTTCAGGTGCGGTGGTTCTACTTTGACGATAGCATTTACTAATTTGTTCATATTATAATTATTTTGTTGTTTGGATTTGGAACCAATTCGACACTGAACAGTGGAAGGTTTATTTTAGTAATGTTTTTTTTATGTCCCAGTTCTTCAACAGTTACTTTAATTTTTTGTAGTTCAGTTTTTGTTTATTTGTGTGTTTTAAATTGATATTTAAGATTATTGTGATTTCATGAGCGTGCTTTATACTCCATAATATAATAATTTTTAGATTAATTGGAGCCGATGCTAAAAATTGCAAGACGTTGAGTTGAGTAATTTGTTGTAGTTGGGATAGGTAGCCGTAATTGTTAACTGGATTTAGTTGAGGAATATATGATACTGGTTACTATTGTAGTAGGTATTTGGTTTGTATTTTTTGTTCATGGTAACTTGGACAACAATTTGGTTGTGCAATAGACACAAGCGCATAAATTTGAGTTTTGCATGTTATGCAGATTACATTTCAAATTTTACAAAAAGTTAAAAGTTTATTTGTTTTTTATTTTTTATTGATGTTTTTATATAGTATATCTAGATCCTTGGATCCAAAATGCTAGCTGTTTATATAATATTCGTTCTTATTGGATGGTGCTTCCGTAAGTTAGCAAACATGTGGTGACCTTGTTTTCAAAATTACCACTACACTTATTTAAATTTAATATCTGCAATAATTGAGGAGTATGTCAAATCTTAGGGTCTATAAAAAGCTCATAATGGCAACTTCCGGAAAAATTATAAGCAGCCTTGTAGCTACATCCAGTCAGAAGTCATTGATATTGATATAAGTTTAAGAGCCCTAAAACTTGCAAAGAAAACCATATTGTTTTTATTACCCTTCTTCCAAACTTGACGTATCTTACTCTTTTTTTTTACACTTTTCAGACGCTTCAAGTGTCATTTAAAACAAATATTTAATACTCAGAAAATTACACCTGACGCTTAGAGAATGCCAAAATTACTAAAAAAATGGATTTTTGTCTCTACTGAACAAACTATAAATTAAAATTTTTGAAAACGCAGAATCAAGTTTTATAAAAATGAGCATATATCCATTTTGTGCAAAAAAAATTACCAACTTAGATTTGTACGAACTTCAAAAGCGTTTACTGAATATATTAAAAATGCAAGAAAAGCAATCGTAAGAGAGAATGTGCCAAAAGGAAGAAAAAGAAAATTTGATGCAGCACCAGAAAAAAGCATTCCTCCTAAAGTCGTAGAAAGTATGTTTTCATTTTTTGATACCAAGTCACGTTTTTTACGAGACGATACAGTTTGACGATGTTTGTAACTGCCGTAATCCGGACCTCATGACGTCATTAAATAAACCAACAAACTTTTTATCCAAGTAAATTTAATAATAGTAAACGTTTTTGTAGATCAATTAAAGTCAATTTTCCTGGCGCATGAAGATTCCAAAACGTCAACTTAAAACACCGCAGCAATACTACAACTCAATCAGCGATTGGAAGTCAAATAAACAGTCATGTCGCGTAAGGTTACGAACATGCATTGCTACTACTTTGTTGCTACTGAGAGAGGGTGATGTGACTGTCAACGAATTGCAAATTCAGTTTTTCTTCAAAACATATTTATAGGAAACGTCCTCTACTACTAAGAAAAGGGATAATAGTCTTTTCTTTCCGTCGACAATTTAATTGCTAGTTGAGATTTGCTACCAGCAGTTTCGACCCAAAATCCGACTTCTCTGTGTTCTCAACCATTCGATGATATAGAAAAAGGTGTTGAAGCATTAGAAGTAACTACATGATTTGTTGCTAAACAACCCGAAAAAGTCACGACCGTAGTAGAAGTAAACGTAGAATTGCCTTTGCCTGCTTTAGTAGACGTAGTTCATTCACCCGATAAACAAATAACATCTTCCGTTGTCTTAGAAACTAAATCCGCAACTCCAACAGAAAGAGATCAAAAGCAAGACAAACCTACACATAAACCTGAAAAACAAATCGAAGAAGAAATATCTAAAGTCAGTGTTACTCCAACAGAATTTAAACTATACCAATTCCACATAGAAAAAGAACCAGTAAAAGACTTTAACACTCAGTTTATCATAACCGAAAGGCAAAGTGTTTACCAACAAGAACCTCTTCAAGACATATCTCTACAATTTATCGAAACAACGGGTAAGCCAATACAAGCGGAATTGGAACCAGAACGTTTACATACTATTGAATTCAACCTGACATTAGAAGAAAAGCAACCGAAGATAGAAGAATCTTCTCCAAAAGTATCTATGACTATGAAAGTTGAAGAAGATCAAATACATCCAGGCGAAATTTTACAAAAAGATATTTACGTATCTCTTCCAACGAACATTACCAAAACGGTCGATGCCGCAATTACACCTACAGTCGACACTGTGCAAGAAGAAACTTCCCTTATAAGTGAGGTCGATCACGGGGGCACAAAAAGTAAAAAGCAAAAGAAGCATAAGTCCATTAGTAAAAGTACAACACCTGATGAAACACGTCCTTCAACAGCAGAAAGTTTGCCACAGGAAGAGGCAAAACAATATTCCGTTGAAACTTCTTTGGCGGAATCCACCGATATTATCATACCCGATGACTAAAGATTCTATCACTACACCAAAATACACAGAAGAAGCACTTAATGTTGTAACGTCTAAGCATGAGTTTTCAGATGATACTCCTAAAGACACCGGATATGAACCAAAGAATAAAACGACTTCAGATGAAAATTTTGTACACGATAATGATCAAGATAAAAAGAAGAAGCAAAAGAAACGTAAGAAGCAAAAAATTAATATAAAAGAATCTGAAGAATCTTTTGTACCTAAATCGCTTAAAGATTCTTTGCCCTCTGAAGCGTTTTCCAATGACGATACTGCACCTGTTGAAAAACTTGATAGTGGCGAAAAAGTAGATGTAGTTCTTGAAGCACATTCGGATAAACTACATTCTCCGAAAGATTCGTACAAAAGTTTGTTGACGCCATCTGAAACAAGTTCCGTTAAAATTGTAGAAGTTTTTCCGACACCACCTGAAACTGAATCTTTAGAATCGATCACCACTAAAATCGTAACGACTGTTCCTATTATTGAAACAGTTGTAACTCGAGAAGAAACTGTACAAACTTTACCGGAAGTATCTGATAGTACAGAGTTTATAGAACCTAAAGCAAGTGACGAATATAGGGCGATTGTGACAACGGAACAAGTTTATTCACAAACTTCTCCAGAAGTTACTGTAGAAGTTGTAGAAATTTTAATGCAAACTTCTCCCGAAGTTGCTGAACTGACGGAAATTGAACCAGTTATTAAACCGGAGACGGCGGAAGCATCGAGGCAAGTAGATGTACCTGTTATTAAGGGCGTGACTCAAACGTCAACGCCTGAAAAATCGGAATCTCCTGAAATTATACAACGGTCTGAAATGAAAACAGTAACAACCGAAACATATGTGCAAACGACAACTCCAACTAAAATTGAAGTGATTGAAAAAACTGTTAACGTTAACACTTCAAGTTGAAGTGGTAAATAGAAGCGATTCTGAAATGCAAACTGCGGATGTGTTGGTGCATGAAGAATATGTGCAAACCATAACACCTGATGCTTCAGAAGTACAAACTATAAAATTTTTAACTGAAATTTATCCTTACGATATATCAAAACCGCATGAAGAGTACTCGCAAACTTCCCCCATTCCTTCTGCTCCACCGTTGGACGAAATCACACAAACGTCGACGCCAGAGCAACCATTTTCATCGAAGCACGAGCTACCAAAACAAATTGAAACTACGACTACGGAAACGACCGTTCAAACAAGACCAATAGTGGCTCGAGAAGTTGGAGAAAGTGCTTCATCTCCTCATACGCCACGCGACAAATCTTATGAAGTTTACGTTCAAGCCATTGTTACTCTAGCATCAGATAAAACGGAAGCGCCTGAGCAAAGCACAACGTCTTCATTAGAAATAACAGACACTTTAGCTGTGAAACATACACACTCTGTTGATTCGTTTTCGGAACGTTCCGAAAGCGATTTAGAAGATTTTGACTTGCAAGTTATAATATATATGGTAAATCGGTGTCACCTTCTTCGGTAACTGCATTCTTAGAATCCGAACGTGATGACCATTACGCTAAGAAACGTACTCATAAAAAACGAAGAAGATAAGCTCCAAACAAAACCAAACGCCTCGCATATTGAAAAAGGTTTGTTCGAACAGTTTAAACCTATTGAAGATCCTGCTTTATTAGACCCTAACTTACTTTACTCCAAAATTGTAAAACGTGGGTCCCGATCGTTTTCGCCAGTTCCTGAAGAATCTGAACACCTTACCGCTTCAACGACTCTTCCAGTCTATGATGATGACAAGTTAAACGTACAAGAAACTTTACAAAAGCGACCAGATGAATGTACCGTTGTAAATGTTTCATTGACGATTCCATAGTCATCAAGTGCTACATCCAAATCGTTAACACCTGAAGAAAAACAAATTATAACACCGATAACAAGCATTGAGGTTCAACCGTCAGAAGTTCTTGTTACAGAATTAAAGATTGACACCACCGATATCACTCAAGGTGTAGAACTTGTAATTTCGAAGAATAAAATAGCGGTTAACCATAAAAGCAAAAGGAAGCACAAAACATGTATCACAATTGAAGAAGTTATGTCGCCTGAAATTTTTGACACACCGTTGACACCAGGAACAGACACTTCTACTGAAGTTTTAAGCCCAGTTTGGACCTCACAAATAACTAGTATAGTACCAACAACTCAAATTATTCCAGAACAAAAACTTTTTACATCGATCCGAATGAAGCTCAAACAATCGAGCGGTTTAAGAATCTTCAAAATATGCAAAAAACGACTCATTTAAGCGAAGTTCTGCTTCTGGCTAGCTTAGACTATGTAGTTACAGGAAAAAAGTCGCCCAACAAAACTAGAGAATAGTTGCAGACGACTTAGCACGTTGGCAACAATTTACTAACGGTTTAGAAAACATAAGTTCACTGGTAAATGGCGTCAAAAAACAATTCAATATTTTAGTCGAATTGGATGCTGGGTTTAGTTGAGGAATATATGATACTGGTTGCTATTGTGGTAGGTATTTGGTTTGTATTTTTCGTTCATGGTAACTTAGACAACAATTTGGCTGTGCAATAGACACAAGCGCATAAATTTCAGTTTTGCATCTTATGCAGATTACATTTCAAATTTTACAAAAAGTTAAAAGTTTATTTGTTTTTTATTTTGTATTGATGTTTTTATATTGTATATCTAAGTCCTTGGATCCAAAACTGCTAGTTGTTTATATGATATTTGTTCTTATTGGATGGTGCTTTCGTAAGTTAGCAAACATGTGGTGACCTTGTTTTCAAAATTACCACTACACTTATAAATTTAAATGTAATATCTGCAATAAATGAGAAATGCTGTGTGTATGTCAATTCTTAGGGTCTATGAAAAGCTCATAATGGCAGCTTCCGGAAAAATTATAGGCAGCCTTGTAGCTACATCCAGTCAAAAGTTATTGATATTGATATAAGAGCCCTAAAACTTGCAAAGAAAACCATCTTACTCAAACATTGGATTATTTTTTCAGACGCTTCAAGTGTCATTTAAGACAAATATTTGATACTCAGAAAATTACACCTGACGCTTAGAGAATTTCAAGATTACTAAAAAAATGATTTTTGTCTCTACTGAACAAGCTATAAATTAAAATTTTTGAAAACGCAGAATGGAGTTTTATAAAAATGAGCATATATCAATTTTGTGCAAAAAAAGATTACCAACTTAGATTTGTACTGACTTCAAAAAATTTAACCCAATGCTTGTTTCAGATGCGTTTACTAAATATATTAAAAATGCAAGAAAAGCAATCGTAAGAAAGAATGTGCCAAAAGGAAGAAAGAGATAACTTGATGCAGCACTGGCAAAAAGCATTCCTCCTAAAGTCGTAGAAAGTATGTTTTCATTTTTTGATACCAAGTCACGTTTTTTACGAGAAGATACAGTTTGACGAACTTTGTAACTGCCGTAAACTGGACCTCATTAGGTCATTAAATAAACCAACAAACTTTTTATCCAAGTAAATTCAATAATAGTAAACGTTTCGTAGATCAATTAAAGTCAACTTTCTTAGCGCCTGAAGATTCCAAAACGTCAACCCAAAGCACCGCAGCAATACTACAACTCAATCAGCGATTGGAAGTCAAATAAACAAAGTCAGATCGCGTAAGGTTACCAACATGCTTTGCTACTGCTTTGTTGCCACCGTCAACGAATTACAATTTCAGTTTTTCGTCAAAACGTATTTATAGGAAACGTCCTCTACTACTAAGAAAAGGGATGATAATTTTTCCTTTCCGTCGACAATTTAATTGCTAGTTGAGATCCGCTACCAGCAGTTTCGACCCAAAATCCGGCTTTTATGTGTTAATCTTAAAATATATGTAAATAGTTAAATAAAATAGTTGTTGTTAACAAAAAAATCTTTTTGTGCTGCCAACATCGCAAACGTTAATATTCAAGTATTCATCAGGTGAAAAAGTTATTTAAATTTAAAATATCTTGAAATTTAGTTACAATTGAAAAAAACGATGTTAAAGTTAATTTCAAATTTGACAGATTAAGTAATAAATACAGTACCAACATTAAATTTCTAGTGCTTTTTTATTTTTTTTAAAAGAATGTTATTTTTACAAAAAGCAACACAAAAAATAATGTACGTTACTCTCGTAGAAAGTATCATTAATAACTCACTCATACGTAAGGCTCGGCCTCGGGTACCACTAAACGTTTGTTATGCTATGCCTTACTTTCCACCCTTGTTACGTAAATTAATTTCTAATAATTCCTTAGTATCAACAAAGTTAATTTTTTGTATTTTTTTGATTATTTCAAAACCAGACTTAATCTTAAACTAAATGCAATAGTTGCATTCTACAAACTATAGATTAAATAATTGTATTTTTTTGTAAAATGAATTATATTTTAAAAATATATTTACAGTAGTTATTTTGTTTTTTTATAATTACTAAAACCGATTTTGAATGGAAATGATAAATATTTCCACAAATAAATGTTTTTAAAGCCTCCTTGGTTTTTATAATTTGTTTTAATACGGATACCTTCAATTTACGTAATAAAAAAATGATTTGTATATAGTATATGTAGTAATTATATTATATAAATAGTAATTCATTATAAATTTATCTATAAAAACGAAAAATTAATAGAAAAACAACAATGCAATATTTTGATTATTTATTACATGACGTTACCAATCAAACGATGTTGTTACACAAAAAAACTGTTCCTTTACTTTTCCAATACCGTTGTTGCTTGATTAAATATTTATGAAATTGTATGGAACGTCATGTAACATTACAGCAAAACACTTAATAACATTATTTTTACTCCCTATAGCTTTTGACGTAAATTGCGGCACACACACGTATACATTTATCTTTTGCTTACCTAAATACGGCTTTCATTTGGTTTTTGTTGTAAAAAAAAATTAAATTTAAAATAATGAGTATTTATACACTATTTTGCTGTTCACATCGATTTATTTGTATGTCTGCGTTTTAGTGTTACCACATTATTGATTGACGTACAGAAAACAATGGGTAACGTTTCTTTTGTTTGAAATCTTTTGTGTTACTTTGATGTTGCTGTAATTTTGCTAATTACAAAAACTGATACGTAGCCTTTATATGTGCGTACATGTACATATAGTTCTTATGCTCGCATAACGTCGTATTTATAATAAAATTTATTTATTAAAACCGCCGTGATATGTTTAAAGTAATAATTGTTAGCGATATGTATGTCATTTGTAGTAGTGTAAAATCGAGTTTGTATAAGTTATAATTAGTTTTTTAATTTCATTGCACAATTGATTGTAATTAACAAATTTAAGTAATTTTGGTGTCAAACTGAGTTTTAATAAACATTTATTCATTCTAAGTTTTTTGTAATATTTGTAAACAAAAACATGAAATTAAACAAAATAATTTTAAAGTCAGATTTGTTAATATTATTTTGTTATTGTTGTCTAGAGACAGGAACAATACCAAAAAAATTGAATGAGGCAAATACAGTACTACAGTCAATCAATCAACGTTGTATAGAAAATGTGTTCAGCTTTCAAATGACTTTTACTATTGATATTGCAGGTGTAATAACTCATCCGATAATGTATTTTAAAGACTTCAAATTACTTTGAGAAGTTGGTGTCTACATTCGTACGTGCTCCAAGTTATCGACTCTTACGATATGTACTTAATAGACATGTTCACTGCCTCAAAAAAGTAATTGGACACTTTTAAGCGCGACCTGCAAGGTAGGCAACTAAACTTTACATTATAACAAAACAACTAGGTTAATTTGACAACATTGGCATTGTAGGCATTACTTGCAGCGATCTTACGAGGTTACTAACCATTCTGCATAAGCACTGCCTCAAGCGTTTAAAGAACATGTTTCATTTTCTGCAAATATTTATCTAAATTGTACACTAAAGTTTTAAATTTTTCTTTGCCGAGTTTTCTATTTATTCTTGTTCTCTGCTTAAGTAATTAAAAAATGTTAATTGTTATTTATTATTAAATAAGTTCCAGCTACAGCTCGAATAATAATTAACTGTATGCTTAAACATAAAACTACTGTACTAATTAGTCTAAAAATCTTAATATATCTGGATTAAATTAAAGTCAACATTCCGATTTTTTTTGCAAAGAAGTATTATTGCCATTAAAACGTAATTAATGGTCGAACAATTGCAGTATAAAGTCCCATTAGTCCTTTTAAATTATGTGTATGAAAAAAAAAGGATATCTCCCTTTATAAAATCTAGTCTAACTTCTCGTACAGAACGCTAAAAAAATTCCAAATAAAATTTGAAAATACATACATATGCTGTAAATCTAAAAATCACAAAATTAAAAAAATGCGAAATGCATTTTTCCGCTTTCTCCTCGTAACATTTAATTTAAGTATTAACTATTTCAAGGGAATATAAATATAATAGTAATGAACTAAAATTTGCATTTGTTTTAGATTATTATAGTAACTACTACGTTTTAATAAAAATGATACTTTAGATTTCTTTATAAATTATACATAAACACTATTTATGTTACAAGAACAAAACTAGATACAGAAAATCCTAATAAAAAACATGATTAAAAAAGTATTTATTATTTTATTTAAATATTTGTATTTTACATGCTAGTAATAGGTGTAACATCCATTATTGGTTATACATTCCCGTATACGGTTTGGAATCAAATTAATTAAATTGGCACATACATTAGTTCTTCAAAATCTTGTAACCGTCGTTTAAAATGATTGGTTGTTTGATTATTTGCGTAAAAGACCCGGTGTTTAGATTTACGTTATTCATTTCATGTATTTGTTTTGTTGATTTTAGATTGAGTTTAATAAGTTATTTTACGTTTTTAAATTCAAAGTTATAACTTCAAATTGGTGTGAAGGTTTTGTATTTTGTTACGCCGTGAATCATCTGATTCTGCGATTCTGTTTATTGAGCATTTTGCTTTGTTTGATCAGAATTCCAGTAGTAATTTATGTTTCCCTACGTGGAAAATTAAAGCATTATCTTAATTTATTAGACAGTTTAAATTCTTGTAATATAATATTTTGTCAATTTGACATTTTTACGTATAAACTAAATGCCGTGACCCAACACTACGAATTTGACGTTGTTTGTTCTGTTTGCCTTCTTGTCGCACTTCTTAATGAGATTGTTTTCCTTCTTGAAGTTTTGAACAGAACCTTTGGGGAAACGGTAGTCGGAAGTGATTGAAAATGGAACAGTGAATCTTCAAGTAAAAAAAAAACTTTCCTTTTCGTATAGTAATTACGATTCATTAAACTCCTTGGTTTCTGGTTTAATTTAGTAATTAACGTAAAGTGGATTTGTGCGTGAGTTTGTTTCGCAATCCCTTTTCTTTCGCCTTGGTGGCGGATCAATAAGAAATCTTCCGTCGGTAAATTATTCATATGGTTGTGGTACCCTATCGAGGTTCCGGACGACGTCAGCTGGCCAATGCTAACCAGGAACTCGACTTTAAACAGTAAAGGTATTTATTGATTATCGATTCTTTAGTTACGCGTTAGTTCAGTTTGTTAAAAGCTTTGGGACTTTAGTAAAATCACAAGTGTCTTGAATTAATGAATGTAACGATAACGTGATTAATAATTATTGTCAGTATTTGTCGAAACTATGTGACAAAATTTTGTTAAAGTAAAAATTTATATTGGACGTTAGCCGTGAAAATTTACGATTAAAAATGTTCATCTTGGGTTAATAATAGACAAATTATTTCTTTATATATTTAAGTAATTTCTATGTAATGCGCACACGGCCGTGAGTTATATAGTTAAGATTTACCAGTGTTCTTTTGTTTTATTTCTTTAAAATTTTGGTTTATTTTATTTTCTTTTGTATTTATTCAATTAAGTTTTAATTTTTTTTTGTTGTTTATTATTCGTTGACGTACATTTTTTGCTTGCTTTGTTTTGTTCATTTTGTTAACTTGCGTTAATTTCAATAGTTGTTTTTATGTTTTTAAGTGTAAATAAAGGTTGAATAGTTAAATTGTAAACAAGTTTTTAATTCCGTCGGCCTCCGCGTTATGCCTCTATTAAGGTAAGGCCATTTAGAGTGTATTTTTTAGGAGCGGGCTTGTGGTCCATTAAAGCCCATTAAACTATACTCCTTCCTAGCGCCCTTTGATTGGGACTTTATTTTTTTTTGCGTTTGTGTTTTGTTAAGTTTTTTAAATCAATCACGAAATTTTGAGTATAACCCACCCCGTCTTCACTGAGCACTGGCATAACACCGTTTATGTTACCTTATTTCAGGCAAGTGACACTGTTTCAACTTTTGCATGTAACAATCTTTCCCACGCGGTATTAATATGGCGATGCAAGTTGTTTATATTTTGTATTTCTATGTGATTGTACAGTTTGTCGTTCTACCCACGCAGTCGTTCAAATGACTGAGGTGACCAGCGGATTATTTCCACTTCTGGATGTTGTAAGAACCATTCTTGAACTACCGCTGCCGTGTGTATAGAAAAATTGTCCTGAACAAACCAAATTGGCCCTTTGGGATAAACTGCTCGTACGGAGGGCAACATAACGTCTTCCAAAAGCGTCAGGTAAGTTTGAGCAGTTAAGCGTTCATTGACACGTGTTAATTTCCCCGGGCCAGCATCACTCGTCCATCCCTAGTACGCAGCACTAATTCTCCCACTTCTTTTGTTGGGTTGCACATGTTTTGATTCATATCTAGAATTACGTGGTCTTCAAAAAACTTTTTTACTGTCTATCTTGGGAAGTGCAAAAGGTTTTTTTATCTGAAAAAATAACACCTTTTCAATCAAAATTTAAATGTCGTTCTAAAAAGTGCAATCTCCGGTTGCAGATTATTCCTTCAGCTTTCAATTGTTTGTAAACTGCATTGTAGCTGTAGTCTTTTGCGAACGGTGGCGGAAGTTGTAAATGTGTAAATGGAGTCACACGATCATCTTGGATAATGTTATCTTTTTCAATCGGATAAGAGAGATTGTCTTCCACTTCTATGGGCGGTCTGCAAACGACGATCATTTTCCGCGCCTTGTTTTTTTCTAATAAAATAAATAATAGTTAATTAAAACTTCGCAAAAAAGTTTATGTTTACTGCAATGCACCGATAAAGTAATGTTATTAATTTAAGTGAAAAAGTTACGTCTTTTAAGTTAGCAGTACAAAGTTAGCAGAATCAAATAAAATATAGTTAAAATTTTTTTGCGAAATTAGAAAAATTACAAACATTACATTCTTACTTTTTTAGTTATGGGTTTTTCGGTTAACTTGAGGCAAGTTAGCATTATATCATTCTAAAAAGTGCTTTAATGAATTTATTTCCTGTTTAAAATGTGTGTAGAATAATAATAAACCTATCAGCTTTTTTCTTTTACAATTAATTAACAACAATTTAGCAACAAATTCTACACTTAAACCGAATACAGATTCATTAAAACACTGTTTAGAATGGTGTACTACTACCTTGCCTCAAGTTGAACGCATACTTAAAAAAGTAAAGAAGCTACAAGTTCTTTCTTTCGCAAGAAATTAGTAACAAATTCCTAATTATGTTTTATTTGATTTTGCTAACTTTGTATTGCTAATTTGAAGGATGTGAAAAACGTGATACCCAATCGCTATGTGACTAAAACTTTTATAATTTCATTGTAAACAATTTTCTGTGATGTAGGTGAATAATTGTGCAATCTGAATTATACATCATATAATACCTATAAAATAGGTATATACACCCATGTTTAAAATAAGAAAAACTGCTACTATTAAAGAATATTATCAAAAACAAATTAAAAAATTTCAAGAGAAAAATGATTATTGAATGGTTTAGTGTTCAAGAAAACGGATAACAATGTTTGAAAACATTTTTTGTAATATGTAAAACATTACTCTTATTATATATATTTAATAAAAGTTTCATTTTTAAAATTTTGTCATTTTTCGTATATTCAAATTAAAAAAATAACAGGCAATGTAAACACAGCACACATTTAATATTATACCTAATCAAAATTAATTTGAATTACTTAAAAAAAGAAAAAAATAAGAAAAGCTAATATTTCGCGTAAAGTAATACTTTAAGGACACAGGACGCTCAAACACAACTGTAAAGCACAATTAAATAAGGCCACATGAGCTGTGAAGAAGGTTTAAAACAAACTTTGTCCTGCGGTCCATTAGCTGTAACAAAAATTTTGCCGCGGGACTAAACGTGTTAGATAGCCATTTGTCCCAGCTTCTCATGAGTGCAACCTATGTATATCCCACGATGTGACATCTTTTAGGTTAATAGTTACTTATAATTATCAGATTTTCAAAGTATTGGGTATTTAAACAAAATTATTTTCTCTTTAAACCAAAGTTGAGATTTAGTGTTTATATTATTAATTTAGAGATAAACGTTGTTGATCATTTTGTACAAAAAAAGGACTGATTTTTCCAATGTTTGGTGATATATTTCCATTATTTAGTTCTAGCAAAAACTTGTAAAAATTCTACTTTGTTTTATAGGTAACAAAACTCATATTAGTTTTAATTTCCAGTTCAGTTACATCTAACTAAAAATAATATCTTTTTAAAATAATATTAACTTTCTCTTGTTCTTTTTGTTATAATATAAATAAAATTTTACGAAAGCTGTCTGAAAATAAAACTCTTCAGGCACATATAAGTAAATTTGAGTTACACATACTTTCTGTCTAATACTTGAACTAATAGGTTCGATTTTATCCATAAATTGGATTAAATCAGCAAATTTGAAGCATTTTTCCGTGTATTACGACAATGTAATCAAAAAAAAACAATTGAACATCGGATTTTACCTATATTCAAAAAAATCCATTTTCTATGAAATGCAAACTACGAATAAATGTTATGAGAATTTGTAATGGGAATTAAGATTACAATTGTTCAACCATTAATTACGTTCAAAAGATGATAATACTTCTTTTACAAAGAAGATCGGAATATTGACTTTAATTTAATCCGGAAGTATTAAAAATTTAGGCTAATTAAAACAGCAATTTTATATTTCGGCTTGCAGTTTAAATTTATTTGAGCTATTTATTTTAATTATAAATCAAATAATAAATGACTTAGAACTTTTTTAATTAAGGGCTATAGCCTACATTGCAGGTCGCGCTTAAAAGTGTCCAATTACTTTTTCAAGGCATTGTACATTCCCCAAGAAAAAAAAAACACGTGGCGGTAGCCTAGGTCGCTAAAATAATGCAAAAAGTTAAATTGCGTCGTAAAAATAGAGGTTAGTTCTTACCCCAGCAAACCTCTGACAAGTAACACATACAAAACGTACTCGAAACACCTATTTATTACATAGATGTAATGCAAATACTTAAAATATGGAAGTCTCACTGAACGTTAAATTTCCAAGTACAATCGTTCTTATATCGTAATCAGAAATACCTTTTTTTATTATTTTTGCTTATGTCAAAAAAAACAAACATATTTTTAACATAACGCCTTGTACTAATAAGAACTTTGACTCGGAGACACCACTGTTCACAGCGACTTAAAGAATGCAAGTGAAAGTTTGCCCCGTTTGCAATCACCTCCCGTAATGTTAAATAAAAATTAAACATTTTACAAACAATAGAATCTGCAAACAGTGACGTCGTAAATTTTAAATAGAATGATTACTTTTAGAAAATGCATAAATGTAACACAGATTTCTGCAGTTCTAAAAATTGTTTACGCCATCAAACAGGTTGACCAAATTTGTCGATAAAAAATATAAACAAACCGCTTTATAATAACGCCCCGAAAATGTATAAAACTAAACGAGAAAATCTTCAACAATTTTGCTTCTTATTCCACCAATTTATCATAATTTTTATCAAAATATGGCACATCAGTGCACAAAAAAAATATTTGTTCCTTGTAAAGTCAACGTCGCAAAACAGGGTTCTAACTTTCTAAGTTTTGTTAAGGTAAGAATCTACTCTTATTTTACGACGCAATTTAATTTCCTTGCATTATCACAGTGAGTTAGGATACTTACACGTGTCTGTTCCTTCGGAGTTCTTAAATGTTTCTTAAGTATCTCTCTTTTGAGTCGATACATTGGAACACGTACAGATGCAAACACAAACACCAGTTTTAAAAGGTATTTTGGGGCCAAGCTGTTAGATGGATGATTAATCACAACATGCGATGTTAATAGTGAAACTTATTTAGAAGCTTGACGCATTCTGTTTATATCATTGAATGATTTACTAACAATTTACTTGTCATATTTTTGTTGATTGTAATTACACTTTCAGCAATTTTAGGGGATGGTTTGAATATACTATTAGCTAATCGCATGTATGGAAAACCGTAAGTAACGCTCTCTTTACTTTCTACTAATTTGTGTTGGTATCGTACATAAATCCGGACAGATTTGTTTGTGTAATTATTTGTCAAAATTATCACAAGTGCACATTGCTTCTAATTGTGTAATCACAATATTTACATTAATTCATTTATTATTTTTCGTTGTTGTATCAAATTATATTCTCAAACCTTATATGTTGTCATATGATGTAAACGGGCATCTATAGTGTGTTTCTTCCATTTTGGCAATCTTTTAATTACATTATAATCAGCATATTGGGGATTACTGACAACTCACTGTCCGTAGCTGTGAGCTACCGTTTGCTGCTAGTTACGGTTGAATTACCGTAACACCGTGTTGGTTTTTACCCATTCATTTGTAACAAGTTTAATAAAAAGTATTTTTAAATTTGTTTTAATTTAATTAATGTTTAAAAGAAACAATTTTATGTTTTAGACACTTGAGGATTTTTGTTATTAAGATTAATAGTTAACATTTTCAAACTTTTTCAACAATTTGATATAAAAAATGTTTATAAATGATTTAGTTTGTATTTGCATTTACGAAACAAGTCGGTTTCTGCGGCTCAGGTTTAGGTTGAACTGATCGATAGATGGTAAGACAGGTCTAAGATTATATTACCTAAACATAAATAAATCACCTTAATTACTATATTATAGAACATTTTTTATAACTTGACAATGATTTTAAAGACAATAAATCGAGAACTTTAACAGTTTAAATATAATTGGGAAAATTCATTTTGGATTAAATGAATGAATTGAGCAAACTTTAACTATTACATTATTAAAACGCAATTTCAACTTGTTTGAAAATTCCTGCAATCATATTACTTTTATATTCAAGATTTCAAATTACTTTATTAATAAGTAAATTAGATGTGTAGCTTGTGTTACTTCTGACATTGATCGTTTTGGTAAAAACGAATTTTACGCGTTTTTAAAATGTTTTTAGTTAAATCGTTTTTGCATTGACTACATATGTTTCAAAAACAAGTTGAACAGCGATGTTAAACGAACCAAAGATTTGTGGCTGCAATATCTCACGCACAATTTCGTGTTAAGAAGAAACGGTTCGTTTTATAAGGTACGGTAGTAAACATTATGCGTTTGATATAGAATACGAATTCTGAATCTGAAGTGGTTTGAAGATGTCAATGCAATTACTATAATGGTTCTGAGATCGAATCTCCTCTCTGAAGAGTTTGGAGTAAGATGAGCTTTTTAACCACTATCGGTTTCTTATACCCTTCATAAGTCCAAACGAAATATACTCAAATGAAAGAAAGAATAAAAATCGGAATAAGTTCTTACGTGACTAACTTTTAAACATGCCAATTTACCATATACAGTCAATAGACTGAAAGAATTGAATCTGGAAAATATATGTTACGTGATCCGATTTATTGATCAAAAAATATTTGAAAATAATTCGGTTTGAGTGCAATAAATTTTTTCACGTTTTTGACTGTCGCACGTATAAAATTTTATAATTCAAAAATGCACTTATTAGAAAATTTTAATTCAATTATACAGAAAATGGGCTTTACGCTTACCTTCAGTCAATATATACAAGATTGAAGACGTCGTTTTTAAAAAAAGCTTTAAGGTAAATTAATGATAACGGTATCATTTATAACAGTAAACTTCAAAGCATCGTAAAATGCTTAAACCTTTTAAAAACCTTTTAAGTTTAACACATATCGATTTTAAGTGACCGACGTTACTTTAAATTTAGAACAAACAAATAAGTGTCGGTAAATGAGTTACGAAGTAACTGCTGACCGACTTAAAGTATAAAAGTTTGTAATTTATTAACACTTTTCATTTTTGTTATAACATATAAAAATTAAACACGTAATAATTATATAAATATATCTATAAATATAAATAATAAGTTAAGTTAAATCAAAATAAAAGTTTTTTCACTAAACAAAATAAAATTTACTAAAGTTTGTTTTAGAAATTTTCTTAAAAAAAATCACGTATTTTTATCAACATGTTTTGTTTTAGAAAACTTTTTGTATAGTACTTCAAATCTTAGAGCTGTTTTACTAGTACTCATCTCACGCAAACCTTGAAGTAATAGATAAAGAAAATAGAATGAATAATATTGTTATTCAAGGCATGATAAAAACTAATGAAACAAGAACACTAATACCGCAAGTAGAAAACTTTATGAAAGATTATTTGGAAGTAGAAGTTATGGTAAAAGACGCCATTACATTAGGCACAAACGTATGCTTAGTCAAACTGGAAAATGGCAAAGATAAAGAGAAAATTATGATTAATAAAACAAAGCTGGGAAAAAAACCCACCGAAAAAATCTACATAAATGAAGACCTAACAAAGAAAAAAAGAGAAACACAGAACCAATTACGGAAAAAAGCAGCAGAAGAAAAAAACATGGTAAAAACGTTAAACTGGGATATAACAAAATTACAATAGATGGAGTAGTATGGAAATGGAACAAAGACAAAAAAATACTAGAAGAGATAAAAATAAGGGCTCCTGTAAATATTCCAAAAAACTAAGCAACAGAATAAGTAGTTACAAAAAGACGACTGAGGCAATGGAAATGGACAAGAAAACGGCAAAAATAAACCAAAAACATAAAAATATGACGAACAATAGAATAAAGAAGTATGAGATGAAAGAGCAGAAAAGAACAACGTGGAAAATAGGCACATGGAACGTCAGAAGTATATCGGATAAGGAAAAAGAATTAGTGGAAGAATTTGAGAAAACAGATCTATATATTTTGGGAATAACAGAAACAAAGAATAAAGGAACAGGAGAATTAGAGCTACAGAGTGGTCATATCTTGATATATAGTGGAGTACAGCATACAAGCAGACGTAGGGAAGGAGTGGGATGCATAATAAAAAAGGAAAAAGCAAAATACACAAATAAATGGACGAGCATTACAGCGAGAATATTGCACATTAAAATGGATATTGAAAAACATAACAAAACTTCAATATTAGTAGTATATGGACGTGACGAATTGGAGCAAACGCAGTTATGGCACAAACTTTAATTCTCTGTCTGGAATGATTAGAATTATTGGTTGTCATATTAAAAAATTGTTATATATGACTGTACGAAATGTTTTGCCACCACCACATGTTTGCTATCGAAACTGAGATGAATCGACGCCAGCAAGGAATTAGACATGGCAGTTGAAGGTTTTATTCTTAGTGAATCAATGCATGGAATTAGGCACGGACAATTTATTGCAGATGGAGATTTAAGTGTGTTTGCTAAATTAAAGCAGCAGGGCTTTATGGTTCCAAAATAAATAAAATTGAATGTACTAATCATATATTGAAAAATTATGATAAACATTTGCATAAAATTAAAAAAGATGCGCACATGAAATTGAAAGGTCGGAAGTTGCTTACCAGCAAAAAAATTATAGAATTAAAAAAAGGGCTAAATATGAACATGCAAAAACTTATACAAACATTGATTTGCTTCGAATGGATTTGCAGTATGGCGATTATTCTCAGTTCAGAGAAAGAATATGCAATAGCTTGGGAGATCAATTTACAAGCTCAATTTCGGAACTAAAATCTAATTCTGTTTCCAATCATTTGCAAGGTATGTTTTTGTAAATAATTTAGGTTTACTATATAATTGCAAATTTTATTTGTAGGAGCATTAGAATTGCTATTAAAAAAGGCTCTTCTTTTGATTGGGAATGAAAACAATAATCGAGCTGAGAGTCTTATGAACATAGCAGCTCGATTTAATATGAACAAACGTTTAACTGGCAATCTAGCCGTTACAATATATAAAAGAAAAAGTGTATAGGTGAAAGCAAGCAAAAGTATAATTTCTAATAAAGTAAAAACGTTTTTTATGTTACTAAAAAATGTTTTAGAAAACATTTTTAAATTATTTCAATATCAATGTTTAAATGAAATATTTTTAAAATGCAATTTTTTTGTAAAACATTTTTTATTTCGACAATTTTAAAACGTTGTAACGTTTTTAAAACATGAAAAAAACGTTTTCTTGCTGATTGGGTTGATAATAATGTTTTTCCTTTGCAAGTATTTTAATGTTGTCATAGTAAATAGATGTTCTCTTTGTTGGTGTAAGTGTTCTGTGACTCTAAGCATCTGTAGTAGAAAAGGTTATGTTGCTTTGTGTTTGTTAAGATTGCTGTGCGCTATTATTAATCCTGTGAGTTTTTTTTTCCCTTTGTAGACTCATGTTTGATAATGTATTTTGAGTGTTTGATTGTTTTGCACAATAAAATTCAAAATTACGTTTCAGTAATTTTTTTCTTTTTAATTAATTTTTGTTTTGTTATAAATTATTATTTAAGTATTTTGTGTGTGAAATTTTATTTGTTTGTTGCATTTTTTTAAATTTTATTTATTTATGATTTCTTTTATGTAACAAATGTAAAATTGTAAATGTAACAGAGCTTTATTGCTTGCACACTATAAAGGTAGATTCCAATAGTGTCGACATCGCCGAATGTGTTCTTTGGTTGGTAAGGTCTAGAAGCTTTTATGGAGCTATACCTTTTTGTCGCCCTTTTGTCTTTTGACTTTTGTTTTATTTTGATTTTGACGTTTATTTTTGTTTCCTTCGAGTCACGAAGTGTTGAGTATAATCCACACCTATCTTTACTGAGCATTAGAAAGTACCTCGTTTATGTTACTTACGTACAGACAAATTTCGTTTTAATAGCTTTTGTATGTAACAATTAGTCCAAATATATAGTGTATAATTCTCCACTGCTTATTTCTTCTGTAGCGACAAAGAATCGCAAACCAAGAAAGGAAAGGAAGTGTGGTATACTCTTGTTGAATACACCTGAAATTGAAGTTTTTTGTGCATTTATGCTGTGTTCTTGTAAGTTCAGTTTGTAAATTATTTTGTTTTCTAGGAACGTTCTTTATTAATAAAATGTTACTTTGCATTAAGTACGTAGGTTTTGGTATGGCTTGGGTGAGATGAGATAGTATGCCATCTTATTCTTATATATCAGTATGAGATGGCACAGGTACAATTTTTTTTTCGGTTACAAAAATTAAATTTTTTAAGCTGTATTTTGATCACTTTATTTCACGTGTAAATGATAAATTAAAAAATGACATAATTTTACGTAATTTTATTAAAAAGATACAATACAGAAGAATGTTTTTAATTTAAATAAAATGTTACTTAATTAAATTAAAGCTTTTTTAAAAAACTGAATTTCAAACACTCTGTACGTTTGTATTAAAAGTAATCGCTTTTGGAAAGTTGGCACAAACTCGTTCTTAAACAAGTATACTTATCAGTACCATCCTTCGCAATTGTAAATTTCACATGCACGCTTGATTTCATTTAATTCAACACCTTATAAACAAAATGAGTGAATTTATGCAGTCTCAGAACTCAGAATTTCTTCAAGAAAAATAAAAAAAGTGCTGGATGTCAACGTTACGTGCAAATGAAGAAAATACTCAAAACGTAAGTTACTTTTCAAAAAATATTTTTTTTGTTTAACACGCAAGCATTTTTAGATAAGCTTAGACGTGCCGGAGTTATCAGTACTGCTACAAATCACGAGATATAAATTTGAATCTTTTGAAAACATTGTCAAAACTGAAAACCAAAATATGTTATCAACAATTGAATTAAAATGTAACGTTTCAGGTACGATTAGCAAGTTTTTTAAATCATTATCGGCGTGTAAATGCCCGACCGAAGAAGATATAGATAGTCAGGTACGAGCTTTTTATAAACGCCAATTAAATAACAGTCTTTATTTCAGAATTCGTCGACAAATTCGCTTGTTCCAATATCAAAAAGAAAAATAGAACTGATTAGTTACTTATTGGCAAAAATTTTTAATATTAGTTATTGACCTAGTTGCGGTATTTAAACCAATAGAAGATTTAATTTTTGTAGTAGTGCGAATTTAAATTTAAATAGAGTTTTTTTAGTTGTTGCGGAATCAGATCCTGTGGATTTTCTAGGCGTATTTGTATCTTTTACAGGAAGAACGGGTTTAATGTCCGACAGTCTTTTTTTGGGTTTATTTTTTGCCGCCGATTCGGATTTGTTCAGTTTTTCTTCTACTAATTTTTTTATTTCTCGGAGGTCTTTTATATATTCAGATGTGTCGGCGTCTAAACTAATTTGGCTTAAGTTTGCAATATGTTGGCTACAGGAGACGAAGTATGTAGTGGATCTCCAACTTCTCAAGATTGCGTTCGTTGCAAGACCTTATCAATTGGAGTAGACGTATCTTTTAATGTGTCTAATGATCGGTAACGCGTAAGAAGCGTATTTTGCGATAAATTGTCTGTTAGTGTTTTCTCAATTGTGTCTTTCTCATTAATATATTAATGATGATTATTGGTTTAAATACCACAACTAGGTCAATAATAAATAAGCCGGGAACTCCAGGAATTGCAAGATATACAAAAAAAGAATGATTTTTATTGTTTTATAATTCTTATTATAATATTTATAATCGATTAAATATATATATATTTTTTATAGTTCTATTTTTATTAAACAAATATGTGTTTTCAGAAAGTGAGGAAACCAATGTGTTTTTGTAACAGTTCTTTAATAAACTTTGTATATGATCTCCGTTTTAAAGAGACCAGAAAATATCAACTGCTTTTTTGGTCCTATCGAAACCGGATTTTAAGCGGCAGTTAAATTAAAATTATAATTAAGCAATTAAAGTTTAAAAGTATTCTCTAAATACTAAACAACGTCGTGCTACAAGAATAATCAACGAAGAAGGTGGAATTAAGTAAAAGCAAATTAAAGAAGATAAAACAAATTTGGAAAATTTTGAAAGCAGTGGAAGTATTTGTCTTATCGTCGTTATCATATATCGCCATTCAAGGTCGCATACATCGAAGTTGTTGAAGCACTTCCATCGATGATAACTAAGAAAACCAGATCAAGTTGTATTTTCCAATTATTTTAAATAAGTATAATTATTAAATTTTTTAAGTGTTGTAAATTACAATGGCGCCAAAAGTGAAGTGATTGAATTAAAAACAAAAATTTTAAAATGTATCAATCAAATTAAAAGAATTGAAAGATTTGTAAACGAACATAAGTTAGATGCCCCGTCAACTGAATTAAGAGATAAATTACTAATTAGAAAATCGAGTCTTAGTGAATATTTTGAGCAAGTTAATCAATTAGATACAAAAATTATTTGTTTGGATGCAAATCAAGCATTAACTGATGATGAAAATTACGATATTTCAAATATTTACTATGACGTCAGTGCTTTTATTAATAATTTTATTAAAAATGTGACGAGAAAAAAATTTAATAACACGTGCACTAGGCGAAGGTGTTCTTTTTGCTCCACAAAGATGGAAGTACACCGCTCCAAATGGGCATGTTCTACATGTAAAGTGGGATTGTGTCTAAATAAAAATAAGAATTGTTTTTTAAAATTTCATTTGAAATAAATAATAATTTACTGATATTATGTTCATTTTATAAATACAATGTTTTTTAAATTTTTTAATTATCGCATGACAATGTTAATCGCGTTAAGATACGTAAACGATCAAAACTCGAATAGAATCGGTCACGTAGAACCTAATAAAGATTTGTAATAGACTGCGCTATGCACTCATTGACACGTCTGGGCATACTCTCATCCAATGCTAGCTGTACGGCGTTGCAAACTGCTATTAGATTTTGTGGTAGATAAAGTAAATTTTGCAGTCGCCCACTTATAATGTCTCGGACATGATCAATTAGTAAAAAATTTAGAGATTTTGGTGGCTAAAGTAGCAAATCAATTTGATTACGGTTAAAGTGGTTTAACGTAACTTTGGCTACATTTGGCTGTGCATTGTCTTGTTATAACAATAAATTTTGAAGAGTTTTCAGGTAAAGAAGAACATACATTTCCACTGCGTGGACAATGTAACGTTGAGCGACCATGTTGCTTGTGATGAAGACCATTGATGACTACCGAGGGCAATAGCCCCTCACACCATAATTTCTACAGTGTAGTGCACATGTCTTTCCACAGAAAATTAAGAATCATACCTTCTTACCATTGCCCGGGTTATCATGTATACCAAAACAAAATTCTGTATTGCATTCCTGGTCCTACTGAACTTGTTTTCCGCACCATTGCAGTCGATTACGTCAATGTTCAGGGGTGAGCGGTAATACAAGATGAGGACAGTATAAACGCAGTCCAAACCTTCTTACACGACGATAAAAAATTTGCATCCTCCATGTTCTGTAAACCATAGATTTGAAACTACTCTTGTAGAAGTGAAGCAGTTCCTTAACGCCAAAAATCTAAAGCGGAAATCTTTGCAAACTGTCATTTTTGAGCGGCGTCATTTACTTCTTATTCTTCGTGTTCGGCGTTCTTAAAACCAAGCCTGACAACAACACATCACAGTACTCAGACTTCTAACTTCTCTAAATCATAAACCAGCTTCTCTTGGACCCACTATTCGCCACCTATCAAACTCGCTTAGTTGATGGAAATTTGCGTGCCATTTAGCTCGAGGCATAACAAACAGATCAAAAAACTACTTAAAAATGTACTTGACGATAATTTAAGATTTACTGTAGTAAAAGAAAGTCATCTATCGTGTTTTAAAAACAAAATGTGACAACATAAAAACCACTGTAGTAATGCGGTTGACAAACTGATCGTTTTTTCTTTCAACCAAACTCTACTACTAAAGAAATTAACAAAAAAACAAGCACAGAAAAGACACTGTTTTGTATACTTTACCCAGCTATACGTGTGTCAAATAATAAAAATCTAGAAAAAAAAACACTGTACAACAAGAGCAGTCAATCCAAAAATCAAAAAAGACATTACCTCTTACTAGTACCGCTTATTTACCATACTGTATGGGTTCGACGACAATTGGTTTAGATCTGCCAAAAACAAACAAAGGCTTTAAGACATGCCGGGATTTACAAAATTTCTTGTTCTTTGTTTGAGTTTGCTAACGATAATATGCCAAATTCCACTTCTTATTTTGTCTTTCAAGAAGCGACTAGGACCAAGTCAGGGTGTTCAACTACGACGCGGTCTAAGCCGAAAGTCGTTTATAATGGTAACCAAATAAAACGCAACCGCTTAAAATTCTATAAAATAAAGTTTTAATTTTTTAGTAGGTTTACTTTAAAACAAGAAACTTTAATATGACTAAAAGAACAACAGCGAGGCCACCAGAATTTACTTCTAGAATGTCTTAATCAAATAGATTAAACATTTGTACAGTTTAGAGACGAGGTCTAATGAATTAACAAATTTAAACAACCTCAGACTTAGAGATATTTTTTCTTTATACAGCAATCATGTTCTAAATTGCGTGTAATGACGAAATGACCGGTTTCGCAAATGTAGACTAAACCGTATAAACAAGAAATTTGGTATACACCTTGAAATGAAAGTGTAGGAAATTGGTCCTCAGGAGATGGAAGAATCTGAGAAAAAGTTTTCTTATTTGATCTGTAATCTTGTGAATGTAGGGTAAAAAAAGCCACTTTGAAGTGATATGTACACGTTTGCATTGACTTCCTAGCATGCTATAATTTTTTTGAAATTAAATATAACCGAAATATGGCAAATTGAGCTTATGTTGTCATATTAACTAACCCTTACATTTGTGCGCCTCGACATTGCTTTCTCTTCAGTAAATTAGTAACAATTATTATTTTAACGTATCATGCTTTCTCTTCAAAACATGAAATCTTTTCCTACAAAAATCGTCGCAGACAAGATTCAATCCAATATTAAATTTGTGAATGCATTTTAAATTATAAATACAATATATTATGTTAATGTTAGAAAATGTTTTTATTTAAATAAATTGTTAAAAGAATTATCTCTATAAGAAACTGTAAAAATAATTAAAATAATTTACATACGTACAAAATTATATAAGAAATACTGTTAAAAATAGCGGATACAACCATTTTCGTTTTTTTTATCAAACCCATCTTCTGATAGAACCGAGAGAATATGAAAACTCAGCTCCATACTAAAAAAAAGTAATTAAGACTTTTGGTTTGAGAGTTATCAAGGGTACATTCAAAGATAATTTAAATAAGATGCAGCACTCCTTATATAAACAAGTCAAAAGAATTTAGAGAAAAATTGTTATTTTTGACTTATCCTGCTTTCTCTTCAAGATAAGGAATATTTTTCTCAAAAAGTGTATTCCTTGTTCATGGGTTTAATGATACATTGGTAAAACGGGTCGTTGTTAAAAAGGCATATTTTTAAGTTGACGGTTGTTAAAGATTATTTTACTATAGGTCATAATATAGATTTTGATAACATTTTGGTGATTGCAAAATCTTCTTCTTCAATAGGAATAGGAAAATCCGAGAGAGCATAAAAATCATCAACACCCTAATAACTTTAATCGAGTTATTCTTTCTTTGGTTCGCGGTCATTACTCATTTATCAAAAACGCCCTTCTTTTCGAACGTACCGCAATCAGAGTTGCGCTCAAACATCTGCAACAATATTTCTCCTTTATATACGAAAACTACTTCCAGTTAAGTCACTTCTATAGAGTTCAGATTCGGCTTTGTTCACAAGTTGATTACCTAACTCTTAAAAGGTTCTTAGTTAGATTTTAGTTGCTTGTTTGCGTTTTTCGATTTTTTTCTCACGCTTTGATGAAACCCCATACAAAAGTGGGCAAAACGTTATCATCTGTGACACATTGTTTAACTAACGATTGCAAAAAATAGGACTTTTTTCGTTAGCACCAAGTTCAATAAAATTGACCACTTATAATAACAGTTTTGTACAAATTAAGACTTTAAACAATACGATTATAACATTAATAAGTAGTTTATCCTCCTGTTTGTTAGGTTGTAATTAGAGCTAGATCTTGTCTTCTTTAGGAGGGGCAATAAAAACCACTCTAGAATAAGTAATAACATCAGACGATATGCTTGTTGGACCAGTGGACTGTTTCCACTCATAACCTTTTCTTGTAAGTTTTTTGTCTTTATGTTGTACCTGTTAACAAATTCAGTTAGTTGTTATATACTTGTGTAATGTTGTTCACTTACCGTAAATAAATTTTCAGTGGCCTGAAGAAGTGCACACTAGAGGCACAAAACGTAGCCATAAAAATAGTTTAGAGTGGTTTTTATTGCCCCTCCTAAGAAAGACAAGATCTATACTAACATAAGAATGTCTTCCGGGTTTGGACCGTGTCATAGTTGCAACCGAAGCTGCCAACGTTTCGCCCACTTTCGTAAGGGGCTTCATCAGGGCGTGAGATCAATCGCAAAACTCAAACAAGCAATCGAAATCTAACTAAGAACTTCTCAAAAGTTAGGTTATCTACTTGTAAAACAAGCCATAACCTAAACTATGAAAAGGTAAGAAAGAAAAGGACCTGAAAAAGCAAACGAAAATCTAACAAAGAACCACTACTGAGTTAGGTAATCAACTTGTGAACCAAGCCAGATTCTAAACTCCGTAGAAGTGACTTAAGAAGAAATAGTCTCCGTATTTAAAGGAAAAGGATCGTCACGGGTGATTAAGCTCGACCCTGATTGGGTTACGGTTGCTAGGGGGCGTGTTTTTGATAAATGACTAATAACCGGGAACCAAAGAGGGGATATTTCGAAACCATTATCGCGATTGAAGTTATTAGGGTGTTTGATGATTTCTATGCTTTCTCGGAATTTCCTGTTGAAAAAGAATGGAGATTTGGCAATCAACGAAACATTATCAAAATCTATCTTGTGACCTGTAGTAAAATGATGTTCAGCGACCGCAGACTTGGAAGTATACCTTTTCCTTATACAACGATCATGTTCTGAAATGCGAGTAATGACGGAACGACCGGTTTCACCAATGTAGACTAAACCACAAGAACAGGGAATTTGGTATACACCTTGAGATGAAAGTGTAGGAAATTTGTCTTTGGGAGAAGGAAGAATCTGAGAGATTTTGCCTGTTGAGTTGAATATGGGTTTAATACCATTCTTACGAAGGAGTTTCCCTATTTGATCTGTAACCTTGTGAATGTAGGGTAAAAAGGCCAATTTCGGGTTAGATTCGGGAGTAGAAATGTCCTTAGGTAGTCGAGTACGTGGATGTAAACGACGATTAATAGCTCTATGAATATCTCGCTTAACATAACCATTGTTCACTAAGGTTCTAGTAAGATGACGGAGTTCTGAGTCTAGATTCTCAGGTTGACAAATAGAAAAGGCACGATGGACCAAAGGTTCAATAACAGAACGTTTCTGTGCAGGATGATGATGAGACGAAGCATGAAGGTATCTGTCCGTATGGGTGGGTTTGCGATAAACAGAATGGCCTAGAAGTCCGTCGAGCTTACGAGTCACAAGAACGTCAAGAAATGGAAGAGAACCATTACTTTCGATTTCCATAGTAAATTTGATATCTAAGTGTTGATTGTTAAGATGATCAAGAAACTTATACAATTCAAGATGACCATGAGACCAAACAATAAACGTGTCGTCAACATATCTAAACCACACTTTAGGTTTTAATATTGATGATTCCAAAGCAACCGTTTCAAAAGATTCCATAAAAATGTTAGCTACAACAGGTGATAGAGGAGAACCCATAGCAGCACCAGAAACTTGTTCGTAAAACTTATTATCAAATTGGAAGTAAGTAGAAGATAGACACTTTTCAATAAGAGGAACCAAACTCAAGTCCTTGCCATGTTGAGACAGAATCTGTTTGATGATAATAAGCGAATCCTTAATAGGAACTTTAGTAAAAGTGAAGTAACATCAAAGCTCACGAGAAGATCTTGGGGATCAAGTTTTATAGTTTCTAGGCGTTGAATAAAATGCTGAGAGTTGAGGATGTGAGAAGAGGTTTTACCTGTAAACTCGCAAAGAATGTTGGACAAGAACTTGGCTAGCTTGTAAGTAGGAGATTGGATAGTACTAACGATAGGTCGAAAAGGAATACCTTGTTTGTGAATTTTGGGAAGTCCGTATAGACGAGGTGGTTTAGAATCTGATGGGGTAAGTCGACGTTTAGTTTCAGGAGGTAGATTGGAAGACTTGATGATTTGGCTAACCTCTCGTTCAATCCTCGAAGTGGGGTTATGGGTTAGAAGAGCGTAAGTTTCCTCAGACAAAATAGAATTGATTTTCGTAACATAATCAATTTGGTTCAAAACTACAGTGGCGTTGCCTTTGTCGGCTGGAAGAACAATAATATCAGGGTTCTTACGAAGACTTTTTAGAGCTGACTCTTCAGACTTAGAAATGTTGGATTTAGGAATTTTAGATGATTCAAGGATTTTGCCAGTGTTAATACGAATGGGATCTGAGATGTGGCGAGGAAGATGTCTTATAGAAGACTCAACAGCACATAGAATATCTTCTTTAGGAATACGTTTGGGAGCAACCGCAAAATTCAAACCCTTAGAGAGCACCGATTCCTGTTCTGAAGTGAGAACCAAACTAGATAAATTGACAACCGTCTTTACTGAGTTAGTAGTAGAAGAAACTTTACGATTCTTGGATTCCAATAATTGAAACTTTTTGAGATGACCTTCAGTGGTTAGTCGTAGAGTGGTTTCAGACTGCTGGTAAGTAGTGTTGTCAAAGAATTTCCAATCATCCGGGGATAGTGTGTTGGCCAACTCAAGATGAAGATAAAAGAGTTGTTTCGAAATGGTGTCTAACTCTCGCCTAGTTTGCTTAATCCGTTCGCGTATCAACGCTAAACTAGCACGGTGTAGGATGTTTTTAGAAGAACGTGTCTGAAGGTGGAACTTAATTTTGAGGAATGCAGGAATAATGTTGTGGTCACGACAGCGACTAAGAAAGGTTAAATTGCACAAAAGTTTGACGAGTTTGTGGCGAAGTTTGGAAAATACGGAGGTTTTAGAAGAAATATTCTCCCCGTAGAGATTATTAATGTAATATCGAAGGCTTCCACGGCCGGAATCTATACTAACATAAGAATGTCTTCCGGGTTTGGACCGTGTCATAGTTGCAACCGAAGCTGCCAACGTTTCGCCCACTTTCGTAAGGGGCTTCATCAGGGCGTGAGATCAATCGCAAAACTCAAACAAGCAATCGAAATCTAACTAAGAACTTCTCAAAAGTTAGGTTATCCACTTGTAAAACAAGCCATAACCTAAACTATGAAAAGGTAAGAAAGAAAACGATAACCTGAAAAAGCAAACGAAAATCTAACAAAGAACCACTACTGAGTTAGGTATTCAACTTGTGCACCAAGCCAGATTCTAAACTCCGTAGAAGTGACTTAAGAAGAAATAGTCTCCGTATTTAAAGGAAAAGGATCGTCACGGGTGATTAAGCTCGACCCTGATTGGGTTACGGTTGCTAGGGGGCGTGTTTTTGATAAATGACTAATAACCGGGAACCAAAGAGGGGATATTTCGAAACCATTATTATAACTTCAATCGCGATAATGGTTTCGAAATATCCCCTCTTTGGTTCCCGGTTATTAGTCATTTATCAAAAACACGCCCCCTAGCAACCGTAACCCAATCAGGGTCGAGCTTAACCATCCGTGACGATCCTTTTCCTTTAAATACGGAGACTATTTCTTCTTAAGCCACTTCTACGGAGTTTCGAATCTGACTTGGTTCACAAGTTGATTACCTAACTTAGTAGTGGTTCTTTGTTAGATTTTCGTTTGCTTTTTCAGGTTATCGTTTTCTTTCTTAGCTTTTCATAGTTTAGGTTATGGCTTGTTTTACAAGTGGATAACCTAACTTTTGAGAAGTTCTTAGTTAGATTTCGATTGCTTGTTTGAGTTTTGCGATTGATCTCACGCCCTGATGAAGCCCCTTACGAAAGTGGGCGAAACGTTGGCAGCTTCGGTTGCAACTATGACACGGTCCAAACCCGGAAGACATTCTTATGTTAGTATAGATTCCGGCCGTGGAAGCCTTCGATATTACATTAAGACAAGATCTAGCTCTAATTACAACATTAATAAGATAGATTAGATATGTTAACAAAATGACAGGCACAATTACCCAAAACGTATTAACTATTTCTTCAGTTTTGAAATTCATGTTTTAAATGTTTATCTGCTTAGTTAAACTTTTTTAAATTCATACATCAAAAATTGCACCTAAGATTTTTAATAAATTCATTTTGGTACCTATACTTTGTTGATTTAAAAATTATATTTTTAATTTTGTGCATGTACTTTTTAAATAATTATTTTGTCTATTTGTTAAAAACAATAAATATATTAAAGTTTTTTTTTTTATTAATTATATTTATTTTTATTAACTCTAAATGGGTTTTATTATATTATTTATATAATTTTTCAATAAATCTCAAAACCTTCCCATTATTTTTAATTTTTTTTATTTTAATAAACGCAACATGTTTTGACTTAGTGTCATCTTCAGGCGTATACTATAAAATATAAAATATAAAATCGAATCTTATTTTAAACATAAACTCACTACATTAGAATTGAAGAATCAAACTTCAAATATTAACTTCAAAAAATTATAAATATAGAAATCTGAAAAATAATATAAATTAAAATAAAATCAAAAAGTTTTAAAAATAAATAAACTTACCAATATATATTAAACAAATTAAATATCATTAAATGTTTGAAGTTTGACAAATTTCAAACTTGAACAATACAAATTTAGCCTAATAATAAAAGTTCCTAGGTTACAAGAAAGTCCCTTAACAATTTTGATTATTACCATTATTTTATTATTTTGTTATAACCTAGGAACTTCTATTATTAGGCTAAATTTGTATTGTTCAAATTTGAAATTTGTCAAACTTCAAATATTTAATCATATTTAATTTGTTTAATATATATTGGTAAGTTTATTTATTTTTAAAACTTTTTGATTTTATTTTAATTTATATTATTTTACAAATATCTATATTTATTATTTTTTAAAGTTAATATTTGAAGTTTGATTTTTCAATTCTAATGTAGTAAGTTTATGTTTAAAATAAGATTCGATTTTATATTTTATAGTATACGCCTGAAGACACTAAGTCGAAACATGTAGCGTTTATTAAAATAAAAAAATTAAAAATAATGGGAAGGTTTTGAGATTTATTAAAAAATAAAATAATAAAATAATATTTATTATAAATATTCATTCGTCTGTTTAAAATTTAAAGTGATATTTTTGTATAAATCGGGTATTCCTTATAATTTTTGTGGTAAAATAGTTTATGATATGTTACACTCAAAAATTTATTATATAAACTTCGTATCTTGTAAAATACGTTACAATCATTTCTTTTATTGCACAAATTAGGTTTGTCGTTTCCATGTGTTGGACAGTAGTTAACTAGATGTTCGCATTTATTACATCTAAAGCATTACACATCTGCAGTTGAGCTTAATGGTCTAGTGTGATTTTGATTTTATATCTATTTATATTGGTTCATTTCGAAACAAATCTGTTACGTTCATCTTCATTATTTTGCTAGATTTTACTTTTTTTGTTGATTTAGATTCTATATTTCACTATTTCAATTAATTTAAATGAGTATGTTAATACGATGTCAATAATATTAATACTACGGTTATTCTTTCCAAAGTAGTGTCATCTTTCTTATTTTTATATATTACGTGAATAAGTCTTTACTTTTTATTTTTTAATTTTCGTAGTACGTTTTTTACAAACTTTTTTTATTGAAACAACAAAACTAACTTTGTTTGAATCGTTTTGTCATTGCAACAAAATTATTTTGTTGTAAAATAGTTATTTGTATCACTAGTCCAGAAAATGCTATTTTGCGAGTATGAGCATATTTGTAGGCCGAGGTGAAGCCGAGGCCTACAAAAGCGAATACTCGCAAAATACATTTAGGACGTGTGATACACAACATTTTTTGTGCTGATCTTTATAATATAACTTAATTAAAAGCAGTTATTTAAGTATTGATTTTTAATAAAATTTAATAACATATGTTGATGAAACTAAAACCTGTAATGACGAAACACAATTGTTTTTGAACTTAATTTGACAATTACATAATATTATTACAGTTTCACTTATATGAAAATAAAACCATTGTTGTTTTTAGCAATTGTAAAATATAAGCAAATTTGTTATATTTGTTTAAAAAATTTTTTGTTAGTGCTACTGTAAACAACAACACAGATAATGGTGTATATTAATAAATTTGACACATTGGCAGATGACGATTAATTAATTAATGATTACTAGTGCCAACTTTTAGTTATAAAATTCTACTACACTTTAACGGCCTAGGCAGGAAAAGTAAAATTTCCGGCCGATTATGATGCTTGTACAATACGTCAAGACGGACGAAAGCACAAAATAGTTATTTGTATCACTAGTCCAGAAAGTGCTATTTTGCGAGTACTCGCAAAATACTTTTAGGACGTGTGATACACAAAATTTTTTGTGCTGACCTTTATAGTATAAATTTAATAAAAACAGTTATTTAAGTATTGATTTTCAATAAAATTTAATAACAATGTTGATAAAATTGAAACCTGTAATGACGAAATTCAATTGTTTTTTAAATTAATTTGACAATTAAATAATATTACAATTTAACTTATATGAAAATTAAACCGTTGTTTTTAGCAATTGTGCGGTATAACCAAATTTGTTATATATATATAATTAAAGAAATTTGGTTAGCGTTATTCGAAACAATAACACAGATAATGACTACGTTAATAAATCTGTCAGATTGACAAATGACGTTTAACTAATTAATAATTATTAGTGCCAACTTTTAGTTGTAAAATTCTACTACACTTTACCGGCCTAGGCTGGAAAAGTAAAATTTCCGGCCGATTATGATGCCTGTAAATTGCATCAAAAGGGATGGAATCACAAAAAAATATTACTTTTATGAGCAAAATAGTTTTGTTACAACTTCAATAATATTAGAATTATATTTAACACATTAATCAAAATGTGTGACTGCATCGACCACAGCATTAAAATATACAATTTTTGTTAACGTTTGTGAAGTAGATTTTTTAACATTACTGAGTATAACCAAACTTTTATTGATCAAAAACACTTTTGTTTATATAAAAAAGTAACTTTAAGCATATATTATAGTCAGACAACGTGATAAGCATGTTGTCCGATAAGATGGCACTTCATATACGAAAGTTTATCTAAATTAAACAGCAAATTATCAATTTCTCATCAGCAATATGAAACCATACGCAAAACGTAGTTGTGGTTTATTATTAAATTCATAGAAAATATTAAATAAAACGTAACAAATAAACATTTTGTTGAAGAAGTATTTACTAAAATTATAATTTTACGCTTCAAGGACTCCTGAATCAGAAAAATTTATTTTTGACAACAAATTTTTGGGTGTTTGTGTGTGTGTCTGTGTGTGTGTATGTGTGTAACAATGTACCCACGATAACTCTTAAACCAAAAGTCCTAGTAGCTTAAAATTTGCTATAGAGCTGGCTTTTTATATTCTCTCGGTTCTATCAAAAGATGGGTCTGATACAGAAAGCGCCATTTTTAACAGTTTTTTCTTATATATAATTTTGTACGTATGTAAATTATTCCTGTAAATTTTCCTTTTTATATGGTATATGAATCATCAATCGTTTGGACAAATAAAAAAGATTTTTAAACGCTTATAGTTATATTCTAATTAAGTTTAACAAACAAACATAGGATTCATATTTCAAACTTAATAATAATTCGGATTAACATATCTTTGTATACATAACTAAAATCTAAATGCAGTTTACAACAATGAGAATAAATTAATTAGCAATAAAAAAATTCTTCAAGTAGATATAAAAAATGATGTTGAAATACGTTATGATCAGTAGCTTTTTTCTGTGCAGTTCATACACAAACTTGTTGCGTTTGACGCATAATATGGTAACTTTTTTGTCATTGGCACAAGAACACTGATGACATCTACCACGTTTTCTGTCTGGCTTAGCTTGGTCTAACAGTAATATTCAGTTGCGTTAATGTATCCAGTTTATTGTTACGAACAGTCCCAAGTAAAGTAAGTGTTTTGATAAGTAGATAATTTGCTACAGCAACACTGGCGAAAAAATGTCAGTTGTAACCGGCGGGGGGTTCATTGCCATGATATAGTTTTTCTAAATCTCATATTATACGGAAACCTTGGTTGCCGTTCCATCAGAAAGTTTTTAAGTATAAATTTGCAGATTGTGCAAATAAAACATCTGCAGCTGCTCAGACTAGGCTTTGATTTTGTATATTGCCTAAATGAGCGCTTTCCTCGGAAACAAATTAATTGTACATCGAACGTTATATGTTTTTATGGCACAAAAGCATTGGTACACAAATGCATTCCACAACGCTCTAATTGAACTTAATTTGTCATGTTCTCTTCTTTAAATTTTAGTACGCTTATCATCAAATCGTAGAAATGTGAATATTAAAATCTACGAATAGAAGTGTTTGTGGTCTACATTTCTTTTGTTAATTTTTTGCTACATCGTAGAGCGCCGGATTTTATGCGAACTCCTACAAAAGAATCTAATTCATCACGTTCAAACACAACCCTTTTTTTCTAAAGTGTTGGGTGTTTCTCATTTCAACATTTGTAATACTTTTTAGTTTCTTGATTTGTTTGAAGGCATATTTTATTATTCATTTTAGTCGTAAAAATAAAAAATTTCAATGATTGAATTACAAGTGTTAATGCATGGTGTAAGACCAGGACCACTAACACTGTTTCTTTCTTTTCTTGCATGGTTGACTATCCCACTCTAAACCAGATTTTGCAACATACCTGATGTGACTTTACTGTGGTTTTCAGATTTTTCAAGTGTGTCATCTGACTTCACTATGTAATTCTAAATTATCTTTTCCTATCGAGACATTTTGCTCTATAATAAAACATTCTTTTTCATTGTCAGTGGCATTATCACTATTGTATTCTGTCTCAAAATCCATATTTACTTTTGGCGCTATTTCCTTAAGCTCTTTTTGTGTTAACGGTCTCTCTCGTTCCCAGCGATTCATTTTTAACGATAACACCTCTGGGGGGTTCCTACGAGACCCCTCTTACCTTGATCTTCTACTACAAAACCTAAAGACGACTAATCGTAATAGCAACTTAACCTCTCATGCATAAAACATCAACTACAAATAGCAGAAAACTTTTTTAGCAACAAATGCAAAAAATTTGTATAGATCATGGATATCTACGGATTAAACACATATTTATTCGATCTAAACTTACAATACAAAAGCAAAAAGTACCTTGGGAAACAAAGCACTAAAACGTTCACGAACCAGATAGCTATCTTTCTGACAAACGATATAATATTCCATTATATCACATTTTTGTGAATGCGTGAAAATAGTTATTTATTTAACGTGTTTCTGTGAAATAAAAGTTTTAAAAGTCTACGAGGGAAAAAAGGACTAATTTAGAAAGGTTCGAGTTGAATACAACATTTTATTGTTCAAACAGAGATTACAAAACCCCTAAAGTCTTAAAATCTTAAAAGTATGCAAAAACTGTCAAAGACTGTTTACAATAGCAAAAAATTAAAATTTACGACACTTAAGAACAATAAACATTTTTTTTCTCAAAAAATGCAAACTGTAAATTGTTTATTAGCAACACTTTTTAATCCAGATGACATTTTTAAAATAAAACAAACTTATATTGTTAATAAAATAACAGTCACCTTGACAAATTTGAAAAAAACACTAACAGCTTTCTTATTTTTATTTGAAAAAATGGAACTTTTTCACATAACTCGTAAACGCGATGTTAGATTTTTGTTTTCTTTGCACTATCGTAATCAGTGGAAGAAGTGCTACTAGCTTGCCCTACTGAATTTGTAGCTCCAATGATAAAAAAATTACCAATAGTGTCAACTTAAGTTTAAAGACCCTGTATAAGGTTTAAAAATACTTTAAATTTAACTTCCTTTATATCAGTGGTTCTTAAAGTGGTTCCTACGGATTCCAGGGTCCCCGGGATGATCCAGGAATCTGTAAAAAATTTAAATTAATTAGGAGGCTTCTAAACAACGTTAGAAGACCCGCGCAAGGTTTATTATAAAATAAAAAAAATGTACACATTTTTTTTAATATGAAAGTTAAAATAAATAATGAATAAATTATTAGCAATTTTTACGTCCTAAGTAAAATATAAACATAGACAGGTGCATAAAATACAAGTAATAACAGGCATCGCGGTGAGTGAAGCTTATCTATATAAGTTTATACAAGAACGCAATACAGCCGATACCTGCACCAACTAGGCTATAAGAGTCAATAAAAGACTCCTGCATCTAATTAACAATTTATTTTTGTGTTATGCGTAATGTAAAGTGCATACAACATATTTTCTTAATCTTGGACAAAAAGAAGTATAAGTTCTTATTTAAATAAAATTGATATCTTTTTTTAATTTGATGATATACCACAGTTATAAGTACAGTAATCCTTTAACATTCGTTAAGGATTTATTATTATTAAAAACTTAAGAAAAGATTGTAAGTTTTTTGAAAACAGATGTGAAGTTAGACATATTAAGTTTTATAATTTAATGTAATGCATCTTATATGTTATAGCTTACTATTTTATATTTTTGTTTATTTTATTAACATTTGCGAATAACCAAATCCGCAAATGTAGAATGAGTGCCTAGACAATTTGTGACATTCAGATGAAAGTTTATTCTTACATCTCAAATTCCATTCTAATTAAGCAAATTATTATAATTAACATTTGTTTGATATAAAAATATGAGAACGTCTCTCGGGTTTGAACTGTGTTATTGTTACAACATTGACACGGTCCAAACCCAGAAGACGTTCTTATCTTAGTATAGCCTCCGGTCGTGAAAGTCTTTGCTATTATAGTGGTTTGTTGCAAATTAAAATTTTGATTTAATAAAGTCTTTTAAGCTTAAGGAACGTTTTATAAAAATCCATAGTGGCTAAAAAGATAAGGATTTAACGTTTTTTCAAACAATCAAAGAACAACTATTCAAAAACACTGATATTGCAAGAACACATAAGAACATCTAAGAGAGATGGCATGGACTGCGTGCTTCTTATCATATTTCTTTAATGATTGCAAAGTGTGCAGAAAACTCTTTATGTCACTAGTTAAAAAAATCTGAATTCTTTATACACCTTGACACCTTGAAACGAAACTTAATTTACTTTTAACCTATGAAAGATTCGTAAAAGAAGAAAATTTTTTCTAAGAATTGTTATTTCCTAGATGTTTGGAAACTGATACGTAAGGTAAACCGTTATGTAAAAAATCGATATAAAACACTGCCGTTTTTCCATCAATGGTAGAACAACGCCGAGACTTTCAGGCATAGTTAGAACAAGGTATACCAAATGTATTATCGGAACATTGTATTTTCCACGGACTTCATTTGGTCGCAAAAAACTTTAGTGAACGTTTACATGAATTATTTCTTGTTATTAGAACATTTAATAAAATCAAAAGGAATGTATTAAATGAAAAATTATTTGCTCAACTTTGTTTGGAACCCGATGATAACTATAATCGTTTAGTACTTAACACAAAAATACGTGAACACAGCTTATGGTCAACACTTAACGGCGTTTCATTCGGACCTTAACCAAAAATTTGTAAAATATCTTCACTTGAATATTTCCGACTGAGTGTTAAACTTTTTTAAATAGTCAAACTCAAAGCACAAATACATATTAATGTAGGAGCAACTTATTGTATTATCCACAAATGAGGAGTTGAAATCAATGTTTAAACATGGATACGACAACTTCTGGTTACAAAAACAGATCTTAATTTTATATCTAGCATTATGAATTATTGACCGAAGCTGTTGATTGCTTTTCTGTGTTCCTATTTGGTAGAACGTGGACTTAGTACCGTCATGAGCCTTTTTTCTGTATTTTAAAACAACATGTTAGATTTATATTTTATTTTTACGTCATTATTTACCATTCAAGACATCGAAATTAAATTTGTATTTTTTCTATTATGCATTTAAGTAGTTTTTTCACCTAGGAGTCCGTGAGCAAGTTTATACTATGAAAAGGAGCCTGTGGGTCAAAAGAGTTTTGAACCCACTGCTTTAGATGATTGAGAAATTTGCATTTATTTTGATGATTTACACTGACCTAAATATTTTTTGAAGCGAAACTTCTTTATCGGCGTTGGAAAAAAATTTACCGTCACATTTTACGCGTCACATTTTTCCGTTACGCGCCATCTTTTTCTTGCCCCTACCACGGTTGGTTCAGACGAAGAGTACTTTCAGTTTCTCCAACGCAGTAGGGATAGCATGTCGCTTATTTCGTTACGCGTCACATTTTTAATTAATACGACTGCTAATTTAATAAACATCAATTAATTGGCATAGAGTATAAATTCTGAAATATGTTATTAATTTTTGTAAATCAATTAACTAATTTTTGTAGATTCAATTTCATATTTCAGTTACCATAAGCCATTAATTACAAAAATATATAATAACGATGACAATGATAGTAATAATTCTATTACAATTAATGAAATGCTGTAATAATCTTAGTAGCAAAAAGTTAAAGTGAAATAATTGTATTATTTGTATTCATGTCTATGATAATAAAATCCTTTTGTTTAAACTTTATCTAATTTAACTTTTTTGTATTCATGTCTATGATAATAAAATCCTTTTGTTTAAACTTTATCTAATTTAACTTTATTTAACCAATTTCTGAAAAGTTGCATGTAGATCATTTTGTTTAATTAATACGACTGCTAATTTAATGAACATCAATTAATTGGCATAGCGTATAAATTCTGAAATATGTTATTAATTTTTGTAAATCAATTAACTAATTTTTGTAGATTCAATTTCATATTTCAGTTACCATAAGCCATTAATTACAAAAATATATAATAACGATGACAATGATAGTAATAATTCTATTACAATTAATGAAATGCTGTAATAATCTTAGTAGCAAAAAGTTAAAGTGAAATAATTGTATTATTTGTATTCATGTCTATGATAATAAAATCCTTTTGTTTAAACTTTATCTAATTTAACTTTATTTAACCAATTTCTGAAAAGTTGCATGTAGATCATTTTGCGAAAAATAAGGCCATAAAGAAGTTTCACTTCTTACGTGTGTATTTTATTTGTATGCTCTAGAATAAGGACCAACATGGCAAGGGTTATAAAAAGCGACTTTAAGCGCACTAGATGATTTTGTTTGTACAACGACCAGGAAGGTGTGTGATAATGTTGTGCGCGCAAAGTTCTTATGGTGCCGGAGAATTTTTAACTTATTTATGTATGTTGTGTTTAAAGTAAAAATTTATTTCACTATTATAGTTCTGATGCTTGATAATTCTTTTTCGTCACTTAAATAAATTTTTGAAACTGTGCCATTGTCCTACTGTTGACTTCCATTGTTAGCATCACTGTTATTATAGTCACTATTAGTATCAATGTTCTCGAAGGGGTCATCCAAAACTTCAATAAAGTCAAAAACATTCTCACTTGTCGTCATCACAAAATCTTACAACGTTATCAGTTATTCTAATATGAGAACTAAAATAATAATAAAGTAACTACAGTTTTCGTATCAAATCCGACCCTAAATTAAAATCACGTAACAACATTTTTAATAAAATGACAATTTTTCTAAATAAAAAAAACTTTTTTTATAGTATATATCAAAAACTGAAAATCTGAGAAACGTTAAAATCAATAAAAAAGAAAAATTTTAAAAAAAAGTTGAAGCATTTTAATAAATAAAAACTAATGCTAAATGTGGTACTGCAGTTTTGCCATGACGTTTTAGTATAGCTTGTCTATAAAATTGACTGAATCTAATAACATAGTAACGTATTCCAACGACTTTTTTTGTTGTTCAATTTTTTGTACAAATGTAAATTTTTCTAAGAATTTTTTAATTTTCTAAAAAAAAAAATAGATACGATGACAGTTGGTAAAAACGATGTTAGTTTTTCGCATGCCAATGTTTGTATATAGAATATTTTTGCAAACTTTGTCAAAAGCTTACAGGACTTAAAAGTCTAAATAATTACTCAAGTGTAAGTAAAGATTAATAGCAAATTTTATCTTGAATTAAATGAAAACGATGCTAAGATAAAATCTGTGAGATTATGAAAGTTATTTAATAGGATAAAAGGATTTATGTTTTCTTGACTAAATTCCTATTTATGTTATAAACGCTTTTACAACAAACTTTTTGTAAAATAATACTAGCATTAAATTGTATTTAAGTTATAATTATCCCCAACTTCAAATCTAAAATTTTTATTCTAAAAACGTGTAGTTTTTTTTGTAACATTATTCAAATTTAATAAATAAAAATTTCCAGATGCAAACAACTTTGTTATTACCATTTTATTGATCGAAATTTCACCCTTATAAGATAAGACATAATGGCACATGAGGTTAATACTTGACCTTCAATAATTTTATGTCAAAAATAGAATCAAGGGCTTCTACGTAATAGAAAGTAAAAAATATTGTAATTTTTTTTAATTGGAAGAAATGTTATACTATACCAATGACGTAGATTTGTTTGTGCTACAGTTGTAATACGTAATTTACTTTCAAAATAAGCTTTTAATATAGAACGTCAATTTAAAATATTAATGTTTGTTTTTAGTACTAAATTATGACAGAAAAGGATTTTGTAAAATAACGAGATTCTTATTTATTAAATTTTTAATCTTAAACGAAGCAAATTAGTAACATTTTTAGTTTTTTAACAATAATTACAGATAATTATGCACTATGCCTTTAAACCTGTTATTTTTGTTTTTAAAAAAATAATTTAATAAATTTGTTTGAAAATTGTGCTTTTTTAGAATAAGCTGTTTTTGTGTATTTATGGATTTTGTCTGATACAATACATTTAAGACTTAATTAAACGTTTTATAGTTTTGAAACTTTTCTTAATAAATTTAACTTTTTTTAAATTTAGTTTTTTTGTAGATTTTAATTCTATAAGTTCAAAATTTAGTAAAGTAAATTTTGTACAAAATTATCGATGACATTTTTTATTTAATATGTATTTTAATAAAAGCTTTCCTCATGAGGATTTTAAGTTTGTAACATTAAAAATTGCGACTGGATAAGCGTAGGTGAGCACAATGTTAATTTGCATACAGTATATATAAACATTTTTTGGTATTATTTTTCTTAGCTGAAAAGCTGTACATGTTACATATTTATAAGCACAACAAACATATGTGAAAATGAATATAGCAAACAAGTCAAACGGTATAGTAATTTTTGTATAACATTCGTTTTATTATTTATAAGGGTCGCAATGTGTATTTTGCAGGATAATGGATAACATATAAAATTAAAACAAACGATATTGTTAAACGTAATCAGCGTAATTGTATTTGGTTTCCATGTTAGAGTGGAAAATTATTACAACTTGGACGTTTGGTGACGGTATTGTGAGCACTACAACAGCACCAATTTTATTATTTATTACTATTAAAAACAAAAAAAAAACAGAGGTTTTAACATGTTAAACAAGTTATATAAAAACAAGGCCAAAAACAACTGTTTGCTAGAACTTGTCACAACAATTATAATAATTACAATGCGTATTGAAACGTTTCTGAAATATTTAGAACAGATAGGATGTTTTAGTCTCAGATAAGCTAAAAATATAAAAAAAAATTAGTCAAGTCACAGTTTTAAGGAGAATTCGCGGTTTAAATAAATAAATGCAACGTAAATGTTAAAATGAACGTGCTGTTGTTAATAATTATTTAATCAATAAAATTGATAATGATTAGCGATGAATAATCCAGACTTTTTTACACGCGAGCACACGCCGCAAGCAAGAGGGTTAAAACTTCATTCAGCATGTCTATTTCACAAAATTATTTAGGACAAAACACCTTCTTACATGTTTAATAAAATTAAAGTTAGAAGAGACTTACATAATGTAAGCAGCAGATATTTCATAAACATTCCATTTCATCGAACAGCCTTGTTTGAAAGATGTTTTACTTACAAGAATGCACATGTTTACAATTCACTTCCACATTTTTTAAAATTACTAAGTTAAACTAATCTAAAAAACAATACCATACATTATTACTAAATAATCAAAATGAACTTACATAGTAACTTTCATTATATGTATTATTATTATATCTATTTAGTGTTTTACTACAGTTACGGATTCAACAACCGCATCTTCATTTTTTAGACCTTTTAGACTTTTAAGACATTTTTTTATTTTATTGTTGGAGTTTCTTTTTTTTTAAATAAATATTTAGTGTAAGCAACAAAAATTTTCAAATGTTACAGAAAGTGTTAAGTGGTAGAGCAGAAGCTGAATTGAACTTGGCCCTATTGGTAATAATTAATTAATTAATAATTGTTTTTTTTTATATCTCTACATATATTTAAATTACTAATAAAAAACAATATTATTATTGCTGAGATTATTAATCGCCTATTTTTAAATTTTTTCGTCGATTGTATATTATTAATTTTAGCATTTTCTTATAATTTAACAATTTTACCTAATTAACTACTGTTTTATTTTTTTATGAACGATACTGTAATTTTTAAGTAATGAGAATGCTACATAAGCTTAATGTCACCTATGTTTACGTTTTTTTTATTTTTTTTAAATAAGTACGTTAACGTCAATTAAAGTTAAATTAGAATTAGTTTTGAAAATACATTTTTTTAGTTAGCTGTAATTAACAGTATGACCAGAAAACCGAAGAAAATGACACATCAAAACATTATCAAAAAATTTGTTTTGTAATAACAGTAAATGGGAGATCGGAATGGCTTATAAAGTAAATAATGTAAGTATTTATACATTTAAAAATAGTACAAAAATAACAAATATTGTTATTAGAAATAAAACTATATGCTGACTTTAAAACTTTAAAAATCTACAGCCAAAACAGTAGTACTTTAAATACATTTATTTCTGTAGATAAGAAAGTTTTAACAATGAACACTTTAGCTTCAAAATTGTAAATGAATGTTAGTTACAACAGTGAACCAAATGTCATATACAAATTTTTATAAGGTTTGAGTATAAAAAATGCCACGATATAGTAGTTTAGTGTTTAAAATCATAAGCGACTTTCGGCTTAGACCGCGTCGTAGTAAAACACCCAGACTTAGGCTTGGTCATAGTCTCTTCTTGAGAGCCAAAACAAACCAAACCAAACTTTACCATTTTTAAAAACTTCGTATCCCTACCTACTTTCTTCAACTTGCGCGGTAACATCTACGTAAAAGATAGAGCATTAAACAAACGCACTTAACAAAGACGACAACTATAATTAGCCGCGTGCATTCCATCACGTAGACTTTGACAACAACCTTTCCCATCAAAATGCTAAGCTTGCATATTTGCAGGTGTCTTATGATAGCGCTTAATCAAATAGAACTCAGCCTAAACAAAATGTAACTAACAAGAAAAATGGATCAACTTACATTCCAAAAAGGAAGTCGTAAATTACATAGAATTGTTATTTTACTGATATAAGTAAAGTACTAAATCAAAATCAAAACCACGGAACTTTATGCATTCAAAAGAAAATACCAATAATTTAAATCACACATAATACAAATAACGAGCAAAACGTTCTTGATGCCAACAACGTATCAAACGACGAAAACAAAACCAACAAAACAACAAAAAAAAACGAAAATTCAGACAGCAGAATCGATTTACGGGGTCTAACATAAAAAGATAACTGCTTAACTCTAAACGCAGGTCACACTGTTGAACCCATACAGTAAGGTAAATAAGCGGTGCTAGTAGGAGGTGATAAGTCTTCTTTGACTTTTGGATTTAATGCTCTTTTCCATGCGTTTTGGATCTCTTTGAACCCGTATCCATTTTGTTGTAGGGACTCCAACAATGTTTCCTTTTCCTTTTGTAGATTTTCGTTATCTGACACACGTATAGCTCTTTTCGCTAAAGTATGCAAAACAGTATTCTTCTGTACTGGATGGTGGTGAGATTCGGCGTTTAAGTATCTATTAGTGTGCGTTTTCTTTCTATAAACGGAATGCCCCAATTTTCCGTTATTTTTCTTTATCACTAGTTGCTGTTATGTTCTAACTCCATAGTAAACTTAATGCTGTTATGTGCAGAGTTTAGATGTTGAAAGAACTGGTTTAGTTTATCTTTGCCATGAGGCCATACAACAAACGTATCATCAACATATCTGAACCAAGTTTTTGGTTTTAACTCAACATTTTTCATAATTTCAGTTTCAAAATATTCCATGTAAATATTGGCTATAACTGGAGAGAGCGGTGAACCCATGGCCGCTCCTTCTACTTGTTTAAACAAGTTGTCGTTATAACTGAAATAAGTGTTTTTGAGGCAGAGTTCGATGAGCAGAACTTCTTCTTTAGTAATTCTCTCCTTGAGCAAAAACAACACTTCGTCGACCGGGACTTTAGTAAAAAGAGATACCACGTCAAAGCTGACTAGAATATCTTCTTTTGTTATACGCAAGTTCTTAATTTTTTCTACAAAGTCTGTAGAATCTTTTCTGTATTTCCTGTCAACGGCAAGAGTTTTGCAGCTAGATAACGTGCTAACGATTGGGTTGATAAACTGATGGTGCTCACTATCGCTCGAAAGGAGACTCCTTCTTTGTGTATCTTGGGAAGATCATAGATTCGTGGCATAACCGAATTTTTGACAATCAAAGTTTGTTTCTTCTTAATATCTATAGCAGTGGAGTTTTTGATGGCGGGCTTTACCTTAGTGCACAAGGAGTTTAAAGGGTTTAAGACTCAGCAAATCTTGGCTACCAGTATTATATCCTCTAAGACAAAGATCGACCTTCTTGGAAAGGACACAAACACTTACTCCGAGTAATAACGAAGTCAGTCAAGCGGTAACGGAACGATAAGGTTCGTTAATCACGCTAATCGCTATTGGTATAAATATCGTCATTTCCACTTTTTCTTTCAGTGACATTTACCACTCTGAAGATGCAAGCTGCAATGTCTTGCGAAACGTCAGTTTGTTTGGGTTCACGAATGACAATACGGCAAAGGCCAAGTTCTACTTCTTGTTTTGGCTCTCAAGAAGAGACTATGACCAAGCCTAAGTCTGGGTGTTTTACTACGACGCGGTCTAAGCCGAAAGTCGCTTATGATTTTAAACATAACAACCGCGAAAGCTTAAGATTTTATAGTTTAGTGTTGTCGCTATCGAATGACAATGAAGAGAAACAAGAAACTAGTTTACCTACTTATAGATTAAAGATATATTTACACATCTATCATATTGTGGTGTTACCTTTGTAGATTGCAATATCTACTTAATGGCAATTAAAAAAAAGATTCTGATATGTATGTCAATAATATATATTATTTGTAATTAAATCAACTATAAAATTGATATATTGATTGACATCTCATTAGTATAGGTTAAAAACACAGTGCCAGTAAGAACTCTGATAATCAACTCCGATCCAGTAAGACCGGAGTGGGCCAATGTACGCCACTATCTCAGATTGTGAGATGCTTAAATTTTAATGAAGTTACGAAGAAAAAAATGCTCACAATTGACAATTGTCAAAACCTCAGCCATGATCAGTTAACCAAAGTCAAAGCGTTGATCCAGCAGTATCAAGATGTGTTTGTGCTGGAGGATGATTCCAAAAAAAGAATTGACGTGGTGACGAAGAAAATTAATACCGAATTATCGCGTAATCTTTTTTTGCGAGACGCGTATCTTGCCGTAATCAAGAATTATATTCAGCAAGGACACCTGTCGATCCGTTCTGATATTATATCCTCAAGCGGATATTTTATTCCACGTTATGGTATATTTAAACCACCGAGTGTGAGTGCGCTAGTGCGAGTGGTATTTGACGCCAGCGCCAAAAGTAGTTCTTCAACATCGTTAAACTTACAAATTAATATTGTTACCATGTTGTTAAATTTTAGATTGTTATCTTGTGTTCTAACTGCCAACATTTAACAAAGGTATCGACAATTTGTCATCGACCCTGTACACCGAAAATACAAACGACTTTTGTAGAGGTTTAATAACGATAAGCCGATTCAAGCATTTGAGCTAATCTGCGTAGTTTTAACCTTAAGAACTATCCATCATTTGTCAGAAGGCGAACGAAAACGGGTTCCTTTGGAATGTGAGACAATTTCTAAGGATATGTACATGGCATTAGAGGTTTATACTTAATGTTTTGATCTGGTGGTTTTAAGAGCTACAAACTTTGCATCTTCAAATTCTATAAAATTTAATTAAAAAAATTACGCGTGTGCAATTTTAGAACTAAAATGGCAGCTTATTTTAGAAACGTTTGAGTTTTGGATTGAGCCAAGAAATCGTTCTGGGACGAAACGAGATATATTGTCTACAGTTGCCCGTATTTTTAATTCTCTTGGGTTTTTAGCACCAGTCACCCTGTATTTAAAGGTTTTTAATCAAAAAATTGTTGCAAGACAAAGGTGATTAGAATCAAGTACCGTCTAAACATGTGTTTTTGTTTTGGCAGTTTTTTCGAAACAAATATTTTATTTTATCTTTAATTAAAATTTCGCGTTTTTCTGACAGTTATGAAAATTTTAAGCTACTATTGATAGAATAGACACCTATGTCTTGGGAAATTTGTTTCTAAAAAACAATTATGTCGGTTAATAATCTTTTTTTGTTAACCGGCCCACTTTACCTATAGCCACGGGGAAAGAAAGCCACCCATTTAATATCCGTGGTTTGGCATGTTTAACCGTCCTAGTGTGTAAAGTGGGTGACCAATTAACGTTTTTAAAAAGTTGGGTGTTGGAAAAAAAACTCCGGTATGGTGTTTTTAAAAAAATGTAATTTAAAAAAAGATAAAGACGCTCCGATAATAACTCTCATGCAGTTATTGTACAAAATAAACTTAAACGGTAGCTAGGTACAATAAAACACGTGAAAACAATTAACAGTAAAATGTAAACACTAAATTATGACAAATTTGAAAGCGGTATCTTTAAGATATCAAATTGGTATCTACCTCGAATACAACGTTTTACAGCAATCTTTTCAATAATCTTATTACTGTCCGTGTCGATAACACATTCATCACGAACTTGAGAAAATGTGAAATAAGTGTCCTTACCACACATTTTACGCAAAAAATTCACTTTTAACTCTTTTTCGCCTTTTTTAATTTCGATTATCTGCCCTACAAAGTATAGTTGTTTTTTCGTAATTCTAAAGGAAAACTAACAACAGTGAAGTCTGTTATAGCCAGATTTGTTGTTATATTTACATTTTCTTCTCCACAGTTTAAAGGCTCATTGAAAGTATCTGTGCTACAATTTCGTCACCACTATCAGCACTATCTGAATAATCATTGACAGTACTATTGGAAACACTTTTTTCTTGCAAAAACTTCAATTTTCTTGCCTCTTGTTTTTTTTTCTACATTAACCGGCGACCTTGTTTTCTGCAAAAAGTTCAATAATTTGGGGTTCTACATGTTCACGGCTTTATGCGGTTGATCTTTTGATTTTGGCAACTTGTCTAAAATTTTCTGCCTATTTAGAGGATATAAACCAGTAGCAACAAACCCCGCGATTAAATTCTCAGACCTTTTTTCCAATGATTCTAGGGCTTGACGCAAAACTCTTGGAAACTCGGACTTTGGGAAAACTCCAAAATTTTTCTTTTTCCAGTCAAGCAAAACATATCGGCATTTTTTCTTTAACGGCTCGAAAAATGCCACGTGCAGGGGTTGACATAAATGCGTTGCATTGGGCGGCAGAAGAATAAATCGAATTTCATTGATCCTAAATTGCTCAATTACATGTAATGAAACATGGCTAGATAAATTATCTCCGACAAGAGCGCGAGGTGCCGGCTGCTTCTTCTAATAACGTAAGGCAAGTGTTTTAAACCAGTTCTCAAAAATGTTTTCATCAAACCAACCACTTTTTGATCTATTATACCGTGTTCCAACTGGCCCTCCTTCAATCCAGGTAGGATAAATATTTTCGGCGCGGTACACAAGATAGGGGGGCAGTAAAATGCCACTTGCTGCTCCTGCCATCATTACCATGACACTTGTTTTGCTTAAATCCAGCACTTTTTCAGAATGCTTGGATCCCCTTTTTACAATCACCCTTTGTTTACCCGGGTCATCGCAAAAGTTTGTCTCGTAATTTATTAAACTTTGTGGAGAAACATTTGCCAAAGAGATCTCCAATTCGTCAAAGTAGTTATTTATTTTCTGGATGTCTACGGCGGTAATTTTGGGATGTCTCTTAAAAAAGGATTTAAAAAAGTCTTTGCCTGGCATATTGTTAATAAAGCGTGGTTCGTTTTTACCCGTTTGGTCCAAAAATTGCTTTAGAATAATTCGAATGTCTAGTTTTGTTAGTAGGAACCCCCAAGATGCGCAAAGCAGAAGGCCATCTACCAATTGTGTTTCTTCATGTTGACTCAAAACTGGTTGTCTTCCCTATGGTTTTGGATGTGAATTATCTAACTTTCTCTTCAATGTTGCTCTTGGGACACCATATTTTTCCGAAACCTTTCTCTGCTTTAAACTTCCTTTCCATATTTCAGCTAGAGCTGCAGGTTCCTCTCTGTATAATTGCGGTTGGAAGCTTTGCCGAGTTTTTTTTTAACTGCGAACCGTTGTATTTATCTGAAATTAAAAAAAAACACTGTGTGAACATAGGTATCTAGGTAGTAGGTTGGTACTTGTAGTATAAGGGTGGGTAACGTGGGCCGGTTTACTTTTCCCTCACTTTATACGTTTATTGATTCACATTTTAGTATTTTCAAGACAAAGAAAAATAATTAAAAAATAACTTAAACATGGTATAACGGGATCATATGGTATGTACCCAATGTATTAGTAACTACAAAATGTACTTACGTTTTTATACCATGAAGGAGGTTTCTAACCTATTTAAAAAGTATATTTTACTACACGTGTTTCTATGACGCAGTTTTATCGCTAGTAGAACGTCAACCGCCAAGCTACTTACGGCGAACTGTTCGGTGGGTGTTAGGAAGCACCTAAAAACGACCGCAGCGCTGTTGCCGTTATGAAAAATGTTTGTTTTAAATGATTTTGTTATAGTTGTCCTTTCGGACCACTTTACACGCGGTGGATTACTTAGCCCCGCTCTACGGTAGGTTATGGCGCAACGGTTTGTCTAAAGATTAACCAAGCAGATTCAAACTTTGATATCTTTTTCGTTTGTGGAAAATCTAAAGTGACTCTTTTAAATAATGTCCATTCCTTAACTGAAATTGTGTGTTGCACTTTTTTATCAAATGTATTAAAGATTGTCGAGAATTTTTGTTTTTATCAATTACCTTAAAGTAAAAAAATTTACCAATTCAACGATTGTGCTTTGTTGGTTGAATTCTAGTCCGGATTGTTGGTCAACATTTGTTGCTCATAGAGCACCGAAAATTCAATCTTTCGTTAAAGTAGAAAATTGGGCTCATACTGACGGGAAAGAAAACCCAGCAGATTGTTTGTCGCGTGGTTTGACACCCTCCGATAGTTGTTGCTTAATGGTTCATCCCGACCTCGAAAATTCTTTATAATAATTTTAATAGTGGGTTCTTGTCGTTTTCTAAATTACTAGGAAGCATGGTAAACGTTCTTCGATTTATACGTATGTTACCATGTAAAGAAGCTATTGAGAACGACGATTTAAGTACTGCTGAACAAATTTTATGTTGGATTGTGCATGCGCTACACTTTATAACGGACATAACCGTTTTGAATAACGGAATAGATCAGCCCCTTACTTAAAAAATTGTTTTCTAAAGATGGGGAGCAAAACTAAAAAACGCAAGCACCCGATTGTACTTCTGAAAAACTTTCAATTTGTAAAGATATTAATTTGATATTATCATCTAAAGAATCTACTGGTCCAAATTTGTTATCATTGATCAGACAAAATTATTGAATTTTATCCGCGCGATCAGTTGTACTCAAAGTAATACGAAAATGTAATAATTGTTTTTGCATTAATCTTAAGTAGCAAAATCTGATTATGGGCGATCTCCCCTCTTGTCGAGTGTCTGAAATGTTCGCACTAATAAAAGTTGTTTTAAAAAATCGGTAGCAAAGCTATGTCTTTTACCGACACAATAAGATTAGTCTATAGATAACTGTTAGTTTTGTTTAATCAAAAATGATTTTAGTTTTTTTTCATTTTTTGTTGTTTTTTTGTAATGGTTCTATCTTTTCTTGAACTTTTTTCGCAAATTTAAATTGGTAGTAAAATTGTTCGAAGTGGAACCTTCAGAGGCAAGGGGATGGTCGGGCGTTTATTTTTATTTATTTGATTTTTTTGTTACCCCTTTAGATATTTACTGGTAGTTGATGGGAGTTTTTAGGTTCGAACTCTTTATATCAATCGACCATTGAGGAACTGCCATTATTGATATAATTTTAAAGCGAGCGGTGGAAAATTGATTGCAATTGCCGACCTTCAAAAACTCGTCGATTTGAGAGGTATTATCAGAATTGTCGTCGTGCCGTATGTGTACAAACGGTATTAAATTGATTATCCCGGATCAAAAACCCAGAAATTAAAATGAATCTCGCAAAACTTCTAGTATCTTTTTCTTGTCAAACTTCTTCCCGTTGTCTTTTATAGGAGGTTTAGAAATAGCTCGAAAGCCGTGATTTTTTTGGTAAGTTGTTGATACGATAATCAAACTTTATAGTTATCTGTATCAATAGATTATTTTACGAAATTATCGAAAACTTACATCAAAGAGTTTTTTTGCCGGTGTAGAGTTCCGTTGGAATTGCATTCCGACCAAGATCGCAATTTAAAGTGAATCTGTTATATTTTAAGAAGTTTGCGACTGTTGGGAATAAAATAACTAAAACGACGCTCTTTCATTTTTAGTCTAATGACATGGCTAAAAAGATAAATTGAACAATGGGGAAAGAATTGAACTAAAATAGTGTTCAAACATCAAAGGAATTGAGACCAGTATTTGCATTTGTTTCTAATGGCGTATAAATCATGTGTTTACAAAAACAAAATGTAAGATACGGCTACCATGGTACTTCTAATTTTAACAAAAAAATTTTTGGATAAGACTACGTCAAGACGTTGATTAAGAAACTAGACGAAGTACATTAGGCTGTAATATTTAAGTTTAGTTTAGACAGTTTGTTGTTCTACCTTTTGTTGCCAATACAAGTGACAAAATTGGAGGAATACTGAAGAAACATGACATTATTGTTTACAATAATATCACGAAAATTAAAAATTTGTTGAATCCTGTAAAAGATAAAATTCCACATAACACATGTGGAGTGTATCAAGTTCCATGCGCTTGTGGCACGGTGTATATTGGAGAAACTAGTAGAACTATTGAAACTAGACTAAAAAACACAAAAGACATCTTTGTTTACTTCAGCCTTCTAAATCTGCCATTGCCGAACATGCGTTAAACACTTTACATGACATAAATTTCGAAAAAACTATAACCATTGCTAAAACCAAAAACTGGCGTTCAAGAAAGAAGAGAATATTTCTTGGTATTTTTTGTTTTCTTTATATTTTTTCTGTTTTTTTTTTATTTTTTCTCCAGTATATCTTTCGGTTGTTTTTGATTCTTATTTTTGGAGTAGATATTTCGTAGGCTTTCTTAATCATTTTTGTAATTTCTTCTAGGTCCATTCCTTGTTTACCTCTCTCATTAAATTATTTCGTCATTTTTTCTTTGTTTGTTATTTCGTAGATCCATTTTTTCTTATATTTTTTTGTTCCGTCTTTTATTTCTAGTATTATGTATTTGTGGTCACTTAACGTTTCGTCTTCAAGTTTCGTCCATTCTATTTTTTTTTGTATAGCCAATTGATTATCATGGTTATATTTATATATGACTGTCTATTTTTTCTGACTAGTGTTGTTTTTTTTTTCATCATTTATTATACTTAGCTTAAGGGAAGATGCCCATTCCATTAGTATTTCCCCTCTTTTATCTGTTTTATTTCCGCCCCCTATTTTATTTTTTGCATTAAAATCTCCTACTATTACTAACCTATTGTGATCTATACCCATTTTATTTCATCAAGAACTTTTTCGAAATCTTTAATTGAGCAGTTAGGGCTGATGTACACACTAAAAAGTTTACGTCCACACAAACATAACATTTACTTAACCTAATATCACAAATTTTAAATCTTTGGCTGGTTTTCACTAAATTTACTGATTTTTCCATATTTGTATACGTATTCCCTTTGTACTTTTGCTTAATGTTTGGCTCTGACATTGCAATAAAATCGCACTTGTATTTGATTGCAATTGCCGCTGCAAGATCTTGTGCTGGGGCGTGTCTGTTTACATTTATTGTAGAATTTTAATCATTTTGGGCTTGTAGTTTGCTCTTCTCTACTGCCTTCTTTAGAGCTTCTCTAAAGGCTTTGCATGTGCCATTTTCCGCTTGGTGTCCTTCTTCTTTACATATAGGGCAATACGGCTCTTCTTCTATACACTCATCCCATCTGTGTTCAGTTTTTGCACATCTTGTACAGTTCTTACTTCTATCCTCTTCTTTGCATGTTTTGACCTTGTGTCCATACGCCCAGCACCGGTAGCACTTATCTACTTCTAGTTTGTATCCAGTTCTGCATTTATTTATTCCTATTCTAATTGTACGTTTTTCAGTAATTTTGCGTGCGTCCTCTTGACACATGTTTACGGAAGCCGTCTGTCTTCCATCTTTAGTCTGTCTTATGCTTTTTATCATCAGCATTTCTTCACTCTTTATATCTCCTGATTTAATTATATACTCTTTTATTTCTTCTTTTGTAGCTAGTTCATCTGTCAGTAATAAAAATATTTTTTGTTTGGCTTCGTCCCACTACTCTTATCGTCTGTCCTTTTCCTAGTATTTCTTTCAGTTTTTCTTTGATTTTTGTGTAACTATCTTTTATTCTTATTAAGATGTTTCCTTTTGCTGTTTTTTTAATATTATTAATTTAATCTATGTCCTCCTTTTCTGTTATCTAGTTTTTCAATTTTTGCAGTGTTTCTGCATACGTGCGTTGTCTTTTCTGTACTACAATTACTTCTTTCTTATTATTTTTATTTAGTTTTGCTTTCCTTTGTTTCTTATTTGACTTTATTTTGATTTTTTCTGTATTTAAAAATAGGTAATATAGTAATTTTTTTATTTGATACTCCATTGTCGCGTTTTCAATTTTTTTCATTATTGTAAATAGTATCTTTTTGTTTATTGTCTGTCTCTTCTTGTAGGTATATTACTGTTAGATTTTTTTTCTTATTTTCTTTTTCTCTTTCGGTCCAGTAGGTACAGGTTTGTTTCAGTGTTGTGTACTGTCCTCCATCAAATGCAGTCTTAACACCTTCTGTTATTTCTGGATATCTTTCTACTATTTTTTTTATACCATTTGAATTTTTCTTCCTGCTCATTTGTCAAAATGTTGTCTCCAGATATTTCTTCTCCATAGTCAATTGTTGTTTTTATATAACTTTCTTCTGTCTATTCTCTTTCGTTTATCTCCGCATATTCTTCGTAGTTTCCTATTTTTTGTTTTGTCATATATTTTTGTACATTTATTTTTCCATTTTTTTGCATTCTTGGCATATCTTCCTCTCAATGTCATCCTTTTCTTTTATTAATGTTTTGTATCTTGTTTCCATGTGTTTATATTTATTTTCTAGTTTTTGTAGATTTTCTTTTAGTTCTTCTGTACTTTCTGTTTCTTCTTTTTCTTCTTGTTTTTCATTTTTAGAGCCTTTTCCGCTAATATCAGTTTTCCTTCTATTATGTATTTTTGTTTTTTATCGTGTATGTTTTTTTTTGCCGCCGTTCTTATCATGCTGTGTAGTTCTGATATTCCTATTTTCAACTCTTTGTAGACACTTTTGTTTTCATTTTTAAATACCATCATTTTTTCAATTTTTTCTACTATATTTTTTAGAGTTAGGTTTAGTTCTTCTGGGTTATCTTTTTTTGTAGGTGTTGTATCCATACATCTTCTTTTTTTTGTTTTTTTTGTCTTGCGAGGATATTTTCAGACTCCACATTGGTTCTTCTTCCCTCTCTTTGTTTTTTCCTGTAGCATTTTCTACTGTATCTGTCTCTTTCTTTTGCGATGGTGGTGTTCGTTTTGTTAATAGTTCCTTCTAGCCATTTTTTGCATTAATATGTCTTCTTCCGTACTGTTGTCTTGACCAGTAGCATTTTGGGTTACAGCAGCCCGGTCTTGAACTGCTGTTTCCCCGCGGTCGCCGGATATGACCCAGGAGAAGCCCGCTTTACAACTTCATCCTTTGCCGGTACTGTGGTACCCTCCCCTGTACAGTAGAAATAGTTTCGTTATCGTTATTGTTGTGCTGCATGTTTATTTCTTGTGTCCGTGCATTTTATGCCTCCTGCCAAGCTTGTTTTCGTCAGCGCTTTTCGATCCATGTATATTTATAATAACAGTAGAAGAATGAATGCTTCCTAGCCCTCGGCAACCTAATAGCATTGGAAACTTAAAAGACAAGAAAGAAGAGTTCGACCAAGAGCGGCCGTAGGTAAGTCTAAAGAAAAATAGTTTGACCTTCAGACAAGTTGAAACAAGATCAAGACTCAGCTAGGATCTACTTCGGGAGTGCCATTTCCCGTACTGACAAGATGCCAGTTCCGGGAGTCCCGTAATAGTTTGCCGGCTTAGCCGTTGCCCGAAGTCTGCCACTAGGAGAGAAGTAACGGTGTCGAGCATAGGAGAGGCTAGTGATGTCGCATAGCTTCATCATATATTGCGCTTCACTGTTCTTTTAGACTCTAATTGAAATTATTAAAGTACCCAACAACTTCAACAGAGACAATAGTTATGAGTTATCTGACACCTGATTACATGTTAATTCCTGATCTTTATTTTATCCATCAAACATACTATAAGCTACATCTAGAGTTTTAATGGTGTTTTTTTTAGACTTTCGAACAAATGCTGTAGCTAAAAGAACTGACAATATTTATCAAGTTTTCCGAACATTTGTTTTTTCTAGTTATCTTAGTTTTATAATTGTCATTTTATTAATTGTCCCCTGAAGAAGAACGTAGACCACGTTCAAAAGCTTGTGAGTTTTTTAATAAATATATACACCATTTACCCAAAATCTATTTTATTATGTTTCATGGTGAAAATTTTTTATCTAAAAAAAAGTGATTATTTCTTAGTAATTCATTATTTTTTATTTATTGCAATTTACATCTAAAAATTGCACAAATACAACAACAAATTGTAGTTTTATTTCACTATTTCTAACAATATTTTCGATATTGTGAATATAAGTTTTATAGTTCTTACATTGACGCCTGAATTTTAAATAAAAAACTTTTTTTTTTAAATATGTTACCCGTGACAGCTTTTTTTTTAGTTCTGTTAGGTATTTAGTAACATAAATTTGTAAACTTCAAACTGTCTAATGATTAACAAAGTTCTGCTTTGTATATGATATTCTTGTCTATGCATTACGTAGTAATTACTTAAAGAAACTTCATCTCAAAGTCCTTTGCCTAAAATATGTTCTGTATTTATAATTAGAAAACGTCTATAACTTTGATAATATCAAAAAAATCTAATCATAAACGTATTAACAAAAAACAATAATTAAAAATTTAAATAAACGTTTTTAAAATAACTGTGACTTAATTACCTTACTAGTTTTAGGAAAACACGGGTTGAACGAAAACTTGCATTTTATTCGCCCAAAGAACACGAATAAGAGAAAATTTTCTCGAGAAATAATAAGCGTAACTTAATACCTTTGCTGCACGGTTCTGTAAAATCCAGATATATTTTTTATTAGATGCTACATTTTTGTTATTTTTATTACACTTATTAAGTAGTTCTATTGTCACGCATAACCAAGACAACGCCGTTGCTTCTACAACGCCTGATACTACTCTGCCGCATAGATTAAATTAAAATGAAAATAAACAATCTTGAAATAACATTTAGAATTACCGCGACTAATTTTGAACATACAAACACTAAATTCGAAGTTGCTGCTTCCTAGTAGGAAACCGTAAGTGCAAGTGTGTTTGTATAATATATACAATAAAGGGTAGGAAGTAGGACTCTATTGAGTTGTTAACGTGTTAATGCATTAAGTTAACACATTTGTTTGCAACTAATTAACAATCATGATTATTTAAATTGGAATTAGAAAGAACTTATACTTACTTTGTTTTTGGGTTAGTTTCAAAACAAATAATCGAAAACTTATTCAGAATAAACCAGAAAAGCGTTGCAAAAACTACTTACTGAAATATTACTTAAACATTTTTGTTATTTAAAACTTATTCTTAAAGTATATTACGTAAATTAATTACACAACACACAAACTATTTATTTGTATCAATAGTCGAAAAAATGTTATTTTGCGAGCATGATTTCTTAACATCCGTCACTAACAACTTGAATTTTACTCTTCGTTTATGCTTTCATACGTTGATGATATAATTGCATGCATTCCTGAAGACCAAATAGATCATACCCTTTCTATCTTCAATAGTTACAAGCCGTCCTTACAATTTTCTATAGAAATTGAAAATATAATCGAATTTTTAGATATATATATATATATATAGATTCTTATAAAATACTCCAATAAAATCCAGTTTTATTGGTATTTAAAGACTATAGCACCTAGTAGAGTCATTAACTTTCTATCAAAGCATCACCACAACCAAAAAATGAACATCATTAGAACTATAAAAAACAAATACTTTTTCACAAGAAAACCCTTAAGCTCGTGCATAAAAAATTCATCCTCTAACCTAGTACTACAGGGATTTTGGGTACAAACACGGAAGTAATGGGGCTTGCTAAATTAAATAACGTACCGGGGCTTAGTCATCAAATCACTAAAGTACTTAAAACTGAATTCATTAATATAGCACTGTATAATAACAATACGTTGTATAACAAATTTTATACGAAATTGAAAAATAAAACTAATTATCTAAATAAATCGGGTCTCATCTATAAAAATGATTCTAACGATTGTGACAAATACTATATTGGTCAAACCAAACAAAAACTAAAAAACAAAATTATAAATCATAAGTACGATTGCAATAAGAATAACAATACTAAAACCGAAAAAACCGCTTTGTGCTTGTATCATGATCAGTTACAACATAATTTTAATTTTGACAATCCGATTATCTTGGATGTTGAACCCAATTATAATAAAAGAATCATTGCAGAAATGTCTTTATCAATTTATATAAAAACAACGTTAATTTCAGAACTGACACTCAAAATCTTAGTGATGTTTATAATAATATTATAAAAAGAATGAACATAAGAATCCTAAACTAAGATGTACTATTACCTAACTTAACTGACTTAATTAACTTAAATCTAATTTCTAATATTTTTTGGAGAAATAACAATTACAACAATAAGGATTAAGAGATTTTTTTAAATTTTTTTGTTTTTTTTAATTAATTTGTGTTGACATTACGTTTCGCACTACTAGTGCTTTTTCAAAAATCTGTAAATACAATATATTTTAATAATTAGGTAACATTAAATATTTTAGATTAAAAATAAACATTAAGAATACATTTTGTTATTTACTTATTATATTTATTTTGATAAATACTAAATGGATTCCTAATGAAATCCCAAATTACAAAAAACAACTTACCGAATTTTCTATTTTAATATTTATCAAAAATTAACTTAAAGGAAGGAATTTTCACCTCCATCAGTGATTTTAACATTTTGAAAATTTGTTTTTAATTTAATTATATATAAAATTTATTTTATTAATAAGAAATACTGTTATGGGTGCTGAAAAAAGTTACGGAACTAACATGCATGTGGAAATATAATGTTAAGAATGTGAATGGTGATAAGAATTTGTGAAAAGTATTTAAAAATAAATTTTGATTTTATAAGGAAGAAAGTAATAGTAAATTTTAAATGTTAATTAATTTGTTTTTTAATTTAATAATTTAAATGTTTTTATGATTTTGCAGTAAATGTTACTTAAATACTGAATTTGTCATTACGGTAATTGATGGATTTATTGTTTTTTTTAATTTCAAACATTACTAGAAAAAATCTATTGTTTAAATTAGATTCATTATATAAAATTTTTGGGTTATTGAAGTCAAAAAAGTGGTTTTTATTAAACAAATGTTCCACTAATGCTGTTTTGTTATTGGTTTGAGTTGTGTAGTAATTTTTTACAGAGTTTTTATGTTGTTGCATAGGTTTTTTTAGTAACTGTTTAGTTTGTCCAATATACACATTCGGACAAGACAAGCATGATATACTGTAAATTACATTAGAATGAAAAAGTAAGGGGGTAGGATCTTTTAATTTTGTAAAAAATGTTGTTTTTAAAGTATTAGTGTTTTTAAATGAAATTGTAAAATTGTAGTTATTGAGAAGTTTTTTTAATTTTTCTGAAAAATTTTCGACATATAAGGTAAAAATTTTTATTATTAAATTCATTTTCTAAACAATTAGGTTGTAAATTAATTGTTGTTTCTGTGGATTGTTCTTTGATGTAATTATTTTTTTTTAAACGTGATTTTATGTTTTTGTTTATAAAATTAATTGGGTAATTGTTATTAGTTAGTATGTTTTTAATAATTTTAAACATTACTAAGATGAAATTTTTTGAAGATAAATTTATTGCTCGGTCTACTAAATTATTGATTACTAATTTTTTATAAGAAATCGGTGTGCTAGAATTAAAATTTATGTATCTATCTGTTTGGTATCTTTTTTATACCAATTGGTGTCGATAGTTCCATGAATATTATGGATTATTGTTAAATCTAGAAAATTGATTTTATTGTTTTTCTCTATTTTATGAGTAATTTTTAATAATAGATAAATATTATTGAACCTTTTTAGAACATTTAAAACTTTATTTTTATCTAATATGATTAAAATATCATCGACATATCTTTGATAAAAAGTAATATTACGAGAGTTATTAAGTATTATATTCTCTTGATCACCGATTACTAAATCCGCTATAGTTGAAGAATTTGGTTGACCCATTGCTAAACCTTGAATTTGTTTGTAAATTGAATTTTTATAAGTAAAAATGGTTGAGTTTAATATTAAGTTTATAGCAATAATAAATTCATTTTTTGATATTAATGTATGTTTTTTTATTTTTGTCCAGTTGTGATTGATAGAATTAATAACTACGTTATTAGGTATGTTAGTATACATGGATACTATGTCAACAGAACAAATAATATGTTGATTTGAAATCTTTAAGTTCCTAATGTTATCTTTAAATAACCATGCATTTTTTATGTTGTATTTATTTTGAGTAGTTATATTTAAAATGATTTTTGAAAGAAATTTTGACAATTGGTATAAAGGTACACGTTGAAACTATGGGACGTAGTGGGTTATTGTTTTTATGGAGTTTTGGTAGACCGTAAATTCTTGAGGGTAAACCATTATTACAAATCAGCTTTTTGTAAGTGATTATATCTATCCATTTATTGTTGAGCCAATATTTTAAAATTGTGTTACATTTATTTTGCATTGAATCAGTAGGGTCTTTATCAATTTTTTTATAAATATTTGTGTCATTGAGCATGTTTGTCATTTTATTGTTATATTCTTTTTTATTGATAATTACAGTCTTTTGTGTTTTGTCAGCGGTGGTAATAATGATTTCAGGGTGTTGTTTTAGAAAAGTTTTTGTTTTATTTATTTGTGAAATGGATAGAGAATTAATTGAAGTTGAAAAGTTGTCATTAGTATTATTTGAAGTAAATATTTTTTTTAATTAATTTTTTTTTATGCTGCAAAATTGTATTACAAATGTCTGTACGAATTTTATTTTGTGTATTTGGTGTTAAATTTTTTATGTTTGTTTTAATGTTAGCTATTATTTGTTCTGTGGGAAACTTGTCTGGTGTTGTAATGGGTAGATTAAATTTTGGTCCACATTTTATGACTTCAATAACTTCTGTTGGTATATTAACATTAGTTAAATTGGCAATCCAATTATTGTTTTGGTATTTTTGATAATTAGGTTTTGATTGACTGCATAATCATTTTCTTGTTTAATGGTTAGTAGCGTTTTTAAGAATTTAATGTGAATATTAATAATTTTTTTAAATAAATAATTTTTTTGAATAAATAAATCTTTAATTAGTAATGATAGTATTTTTTTACAACATTTTGTTTTTCTTGATTGAAAAACATGATAATTTTTTGATTGAAAAGAATTAATGTGATTTAATTTCATTCGATTAATAAAATTCGGTAAGACGCAGTGTCGCTAGCAATTCAGAAGAAAATCCAAGTTAGCACTCACCTTTACAAATTTGTTGTTTAGAAAATAAAAATTAAAGACGTACGAATCGTTTGCACACTGGACAGGTACAAAAATATAAAATTTCGCAAGAGGATAATCCATTTTACAAATAAATAAAACAAAAACTTTTCTAAAACAACACCCTGAAATCATTATTACCACTGCTGACAAAACAGAAAAGACTGTAATTATCAATAAAAAAGAATATAACAATAAAATGACAAACATTCTCAATGACACAAATATTTATAAAAAAATTGATAAAGACCCTACTGATTCAATGCAAAATAAATGTAACACAATTTTAAAATATTGGCTCAACAATAAATGAATAGATATAATCACTTACAAAAAGCTAATTTGCAATAATAGTTTACCCTCAAGAATTTACGGTCTACCAAAACTCCGTAAAAACAATAACCCACTACGTCCCATAGTTTGAACGTGTACCAGTCCTTTATACCAATTGTCAAAATTTCTTTTAAAAATCATTTTAAATATAACTACTCAAAATAAATACAACATAAAAAAATTATGGTTATTTAAAGATAACATTAGCAACTTAAAGATTTCAAATCAACATATTATTTGTTCTTTTGACATAGTATGCATGTATACTAACATTATTTTTTTAACAGACTTTTCACTATTCCTTTATCAATTAAAAATTATAAAATTGAATTAGATATTATTTTTTATTTAGCTTATACTAATAATTTTCCTTTAGATATTATTTATAATGTTTATCACAAACACTTATATAAACATTATATTAAATCTTACACTAAATTAATACCAATTTCAACAAGTTTTACTAACAAATTTTTTTCGGTTCCTTTTATACCAGATTTTTTTAAGAAATTAAGTAAAGGTAACGATTTTAAAATTTCTAATGATATATCTCTTCGGAATCTTTTTTCTTGTAATTTTCTTCTTAATAATAATAATTTAAATAAAAGTGGAGTTTACAAATTAGTTTGTTCTTGTCAAAAATTTTATATTGGTATGACCCAAAGATCTTTCCAAACTCGACTTAATGAACATCTTAGATATTTAAAAAATTCTTCAAAATATATTAATAATCAAAATTCAGTGAATCTACATTTGCGCAACATACTTTAGATAATCGTCATTCTCTTTTTTCTTACAAATTATTTCATCCTTTTAACAACTTAAATAACAAACAAATTCTTGAATTGTTAGAGTTGATTTATATTAACATATCAGATAAAAATTTTTTGTTGAACGATCAAACCAATTTCAATTATGATTTTAAACTTAATTTTTCTTAGATTTGTTTCTAAATTGCACCATCTTTCTTTAATTTACATTTAACATTTGGTAAAACTTACATTTTTTGTTTTTTAAATATCTAGTTACAAATTCTCAAATTTGACATTTTTCAAAAAATGTAAGTTTAAAATTTTTTGTAATCTTAACTATTTATGACTTGTTAATATATTTTTTGTAGTTTTCTGAAGGTGAGCTTTATATTTATAAGCTTGAAACATATGTAAAAATATATTTGAAAATTAGTGTTTATTATTGGTGGACTTATAATTTAAATAATAATCAACCATTTTTACTTATAAAAATTCAATTTGCAAACAAATTCAAGGTTTAGCCATGGGTCAACCAATTTCTTCAACTATAGCGGATTTAGTAATCGGTGATCAAGAAAATATAATACTTAATAACTCTCGTAATATTACATTTTATCAAAGATATGTCGATGATATTTTAATCATATAACATAAAAATGAAGTTTTAAATGTTCTAAAAATGTTCAATAATATTCATCCATTATTAAAATTTACTCATGAAATAGAAAAAAACAATAAAATAAATTTTCTAGATTTAACAATAATCCATAATACCAATGAAACTATCGACACCAATTGGTATAAAAAATTAATCAAAACAGATAGATACATAAATTATAATTCTAGCACACCGATTTCTTATAAAAAATGAGTAATAAATAATTTAGTAGACCGAGCAATAAATTTATCTTCAAAAAATTTTATCTTAGTAATATTAATATTATTAAAAACATACTAATTAATAACAATTACCCAATTAATTTTATAAACAAAAACATAAAATCACGTTTAAAAAAAATTAATTACATCAAAGAACAATCCATAGAAACAAAAATTAATTTATAACCTAATTGTTTAGGAAATGAATTTAATAAAAATTTATTTAACAAAAAATTTTACATTAGTTTACCATATGTCAAAAAATTTTTAGAAAAATTAAAAAAACTTCTCAATAATTACAATTTTACAATTTCATTTAAAAACACTAATACTTTAAAAACAACATTTTTTACAAAATTAATAGACCCTACTCCTTTACTTTTTCATTCTAATGTAATTTACAGTATATCATGCTTTTCTTGTCCAAATGTGTATATTGGACAAACTAAACAGTTACTAAAAAAACGTATGCAACAACATAAAAAGTATATAAAAAATTACTAAACAACTCAAACCAATAACAAAACAGCATTAGTGGAACATTTGTTTAATAAAAACCACTTTTTTGACTTCAACAACCGAAAAATTTTATATAATAAATCTAATTTAAACAATAGACTTTTTCTAGCAATGTTTGAAATTAAAAACAAACAATAAATCGATCAATTATCGTAATGACAAATTTAGTATTTAAGTAACATTTACTGCAAAATCATAAATACATAAAACATTTAAATTATTAAATTAAAAAACAAATTAATTAACATTTAAAATTTACTATTACTTTCTTCCTTATAAAATCAAATTTTATTTTCAAATACTTTTCACAAATTCTTATCACCATTCACATTCTTAACATTATATTTCCACATGCATGTTAGTTCCGTAACTTTTTTCAAAACCTATAATAGTATTTCCTATTAATAAAATAAATTTTATATATAATTAAATTAACAACATTTTTCAAAATGTTAAAATCATTGATAGAGGTGAAAATTCCCTCCTTTAAGTTAATTTTCAATAATTATTAAAATAGAAAATTTGTTAAGTTGTTTTTGTAATTTTACGATTTCATTAGGAATCCATTTGGTATTTATCAAAACAAATATAATTAGTAAATAACGAAATGTATTCTTAATATTGATTTTTAATCTAAAATATTAAATGTTACCTAATTATTAAAATATATTGTATTTACAGATTTTTGAAAAAGCACTAGTAATGCGAAACGTAATGTCAACACAAATTAACTAAAAAAACAAAAAAAAATGTCTCAATCCTTATTGTTGTAATTGTTATTCCCCCAAAAAATATTAGAAGTAAACATAACACCAACAGCATTCTTCATTTTAATCTTAAATCTAATGTTTTTGAAACAAAAAAATTGTTATTAATGGATTTTATTAATTAGTGCTGTTAGTTTTTAAAAAATGACATGTTCTAGTTTTATTTACCTTTACCAAACAAATACGTCGTTTTACTACCTTATCAAATACACCTTTCACCTAGTCTAATTCGATTACCAAAAATCGTATATTCAAATTTGTCGTGTTTGTCGTAATTTATGTTGTTTTAGAATTAATTGACATTACTTACTTAATAAGTTTTCTTTCTGACTCAGTGGTAAGTTGTTAATATGGTTTTTAACCCTTGTTTGTTTTATCATATAAAATTTAAAACTTAAGATACCTTGACTTTTTAATATTAACACTGTTAGTTTTTTTTTTGCTGCCTCATATTTATTCATGTTTGTTATTTAATTTTTATTTATACTGTTTATGTTCTTACTAAATAAAGGAGCGGCTTGATGAAGTGTTGGTTAATCAACACGAAACGTCGAAAGTAAACTGAACGGATTGTTTCCTAGTTTCCTCCTAAAAAGAAACGATCATTAACTACTTTACATTAATACTCAATTTAATATTTATCAGTGATCAATAAAACGGTTATTTTAGTAATGTATTTGCTGGATTAGCATATTTGTAACCTTAGTGATTTTGAACCAAGTGTTTGGAATTTGAATGGTTTCATTCAAAAATAGATAAAAGTAGTATATTACTGTATAAAATACATGTGAAATAAAATGATTTTGGGTATTTTGGTCATTATAAAAAAGTTCCAGTGCACAACGTTTAATTATGAAGTTTGGTAAAGTATGCAATTATATTAAATACATAAAATAAGATAATATTTATGGTTTTATATTGCTGTATACAAACTTTAACTAAAACTTCTCGTAGAACCTAAAAAAAGTGTTTTAAGTTATGAGTTTTGGCAATATTTTAGTTGCTTAGCACAATGTGTTCAGACTTTAAGTTCATAAAAATGTAAACTTTTCAATTAAAAATACTACTGGCAATTGTTTTTATTAGTATTTGTTAAGTTGGTAACAAACCTATTTAATTATTTGGAAAATTTGATACTTACTGCATTGTATGATACATAACGTTAACCTAAAATTGTATGTAGATTTCAAATATGTAAAAAATTAATGTAGTTTTATTTAAAATAAAAAAATTATTAAGTTCTAATTATTGTTATTAATTAAATCGACTTCAAAATATTTTTATTGTAAGCGTTTTTTTTTAAAATTCTTATAAAAGCTCGTCATGACACATTCTATATAATGATTAAAATAAAACGTTTATAACAATTTTTTTAATTTATCTAATATTTAATAACACTATTATTTTACAAAAATATTTTTTTAGAAACGAGCTCTATCAATTGATCAAGGAAAAGATGCATTTTAATGATAGTTATCAAACTTAATACCGTAAAAAAGTGTATATAAATTTAACATTGATAAAGTCATCATTTACTTACAAAAGCATGATATTCAACACGTGCTATTTGGAGAAGTTGATGTAAAATAGGATTTATGCAGCTATCAAAATTGTGATAAGAAATGTGAATATACTGAAACCGTCAAGCAAATGTGGGTTTATCTCATTTGAACATTCAAAATTGTAATTATTTTTACGAATATACAAATAATGTCAGATTAAAAATTGTAGATATTTTTGTTAAATTAAAACGTAATTTTTGTAGTATTAAATTTACAGAATCGATTTATTTCAAATTATTATTTTTTTATGTGCACTTTTTACTCAAAGCGTAATTAACAAATTAAGAAATAACCTTATTTTTGTTAAACATTTTTAAAAAAATTATTTTTTTAAAGCGTTGGTAATTGATTAGTTAAAATTAAAAATATTTAGTATAGTAAACTGCCTCACTTTCAGAAAGGGTCACATTCGGGCAGCTTAAATTTAGCGTCTCGAAGTGCTATAATATTACCCATATTACAGTACAATATGCTTCAAAACTAGTAGTTTTGTGATAGGTATCTAATGTTTAACTGCTTTAATCACTCAGGAATATTTATTTGACGAAACCCAAAAACAGAGTTCATATAAACTTTATTACAGCTATAGAACCCTGTTTCATGACTTGAAAATACCTGTGAGGTAAGTTTAATCTTATTTGCCGTAGATAATAATAGATTTTCTCCAGCATATGTATTTTTTTGTGTAGGTACAAAACAAGTTTAAAAGTGTTTGATGGCAGAGCCATCTCATAGTATAAATTTAATATTGCAATATTTTATTGACATTGCTCACCCCCAATGGCCTTTTACGTTGTGGTTTTATCCCGACGAATAATTCAAAGTATATTTTGAAATTCGCGGGTGTTAAACTAACTCAACGTATTTACCATCGTTTATAGCTATCTACAGTTAAAACAAGTTTAGTATAATGTAGTTATAAGAGGAATAGGCTTTGCCGAGAAATCAGGATCAATACTTCACAATTTGTTTCACTTATTGAAGCATATTCAAGAACGTACTAGTTGTAATCACTGACATCCAGTTCTTTAGTTCTTTAATAACCATGAAACACACACATTACTTGCGGTCGTCAACTATTATGGTGAGTAGTGGCGGCTTTTCTATTAGGTCATTTGGTCAATGTCAATTTAGCAAGGTCTTCAGCCGGGCCGCCTACGCCAAAGATAATGCTTAGTGCAATTACTTTGAGTGCAATGCTTACATTGCTTACGTGACTTACGTCATCTATCGTTATCTTTGTAGCACGTGTGTGTAAAATATAGATGCTCAAATGCAACTTTCTTATCACATATGACAAACTTTACAGTCGATTTTCTTAGTTGATCGATAATATTCATAAGGGACGACTTATCGTTTTTGTTTCATAATAACGGTGGTACTAAACATTAAAAAATGAAGCTAATAATTGTTTACACATTTAAAATTCAAATTTAATGCTCGTCCTCAACCTTTACTTCAAATTCGACCAACCAGTAAACATTAAAATAAACAAGTTTACAGTAATTTTAAAGAATCTGTATATGATTCGTTAGATTGGATTTGTGGATTTGAAATAAATAATAGATTTTAGTGTTTTATGTTTACTGTTTTCAGATGATGCATTAATCATTATGTTGTACAAATAATGTTATGGATTTATAGCATTTAAAAGAAAAAGTAAATAGCAATTGTGAGATCAATAAAAGACCATAATGAAAATGTTTGTAAAAACTAAAAATAGATACATATATTAAATAAAACAATTGATTTACTTTACATATGACTACAGTAGAAAGAGAGCGATGTTTCTCTGTGTTAAAAAAATTAAAACATTTCTACGCAATTGCTAATATTATGAGACAAGTAAGATTTGCATTTCTATGCTAAGCATTGAAAAATCATTGTAAATTTTAATGAGCTTGTTATTTATCATTTTGGTAATTGTAATTATAGACGAATATCTTAAATCTTAAATATAATTGATCTTAAATATAAATTACGTTACTCTAAGAATGCTTTTTTTTACTTTTTTTAAATGATCCTCTTGTATGATTGACCACTAGCCGCCACTGATGGTGAGAATAAAATAGTCTACCGGATTGCACTCACATAAGATAATCTGTAGACAAGGACATTTATGGGTCATTTAAGACCAGAGGTAAGGCTGATTTTAATAAGTATATGATTTTAAATTCTAGAAAACCAATTACAGTTTATAAAATTGTTAAACTCAGTGCAAATTTTTATTTGCAAAGTTTTACACCTAAAAACATTAGAACTAGTCTAGTACTAGTTTATAGCTTATTAATTCTATGATTTTTAATGATGACGATTTTATAAGGTCATTCATCATAGATCGGCTAGATCCTAAAATCAAAATAAAAGAGTGTGAACAGCTTTTATTACACAAAACAATACGTTTACTCCATTCATTAGTATGAGCACTAGCATTGTGGCCGATAATAAAATTGACAAAACGACGATCAAATCAATAACTACAATTTAGTTAACAATGAAACGTTCCAGAAATTATTCTCAAGAAGTTTCTCGAAGTTGTTATCCATTTTCCAGAATGTTCACCGAAGGATGTGAAACATTTGCGAAGATTTCGCTAAAATGTATAAATGCGGTGCAAACAAATCATAGGGCAGTTATTTGAGTAATTCAAATACAGCAGTGTTAAGAAGATTATTCAAGTCTAAATAAATAAGTGATTAACGCGTGTCGCGATAAATCTACGGTGTATAAACTTGTACGTTACTTTAATGTAAAAAAGCGTTAGTGTTATAATACACTGTAACTGTTTGTATTAAATATCCTTTGATTTAATTAGTTCGGTTAGTTATAAATGTGTACATATTTTTAGTATAAATAAATTATCAGTAATAATAATCGTTAGAATAATAAAATTTTTGTATTATGCAATCGGGTAATAATCTCAAAAATACCAAATCTCAAGAGAGCACCAGGAACTTTTAGAGTATGTTCGATCTTCAAACTTACTGTCAGTTATTCATTTTTCTTAAAAATAAATATTGTCAAGGACTGATAAGTACTTACTTTATTTTTTGTCTAAATGTACTCCACTATAAGGCAGATTCAAACAAATGCATCTTTTGGAGAAAATTAAAAAAGAATTACCGCATTTTTTTGATTAAAACAATCCCAAAATATTAGAAATAGATTAGGGTATCCATTCCATTTGCAATTAGTTCAAAATTTTAACTTACCTTAAATATATTAGTGCTTGTAAGATAGTGTCTGAGCCGGTACCACTCTACCCTATACTAAACATTATTACTTTAAGAATTGATTATATCTAAAATATATTTACTTCAGTTAAAATTCACATTTAGTTAAGCGCAAACTTCAAATAAATTATATTTTTAAAATCAAATTTAATGAACGATTTAAATTCTTAAAATAACATTGAATAAACATTGGTAAACAGTTTTGTAAAGTTTTTTTTAAACTATTATAAATTTCTTTAAAAATGTAAATACGTAAATACCAGTAGTTAATAATGAAATATTATTTACCTGCGCTTAAAAATGTGCAATTTCACAACCTACTATTATACGTAATAATAAAACCGTATACAACTAATAGCGGAAAAAAAATCATAATGTATGATTTGCAACTTTTTTTATTCACATTCAGTTAGTAACGTACAGTTTTCCGAACCTCTTAAAGGTTGGTAAGTGAGCGGTTTCCATGGTTAAAAAAAACGAGTATGTAATGAAACCTCGCGGTCAGTAATGTACACTTTCCGAACCTCTAATTCGTGTGTGTTATGTTTTAACTAATTTGATAAAATGACAATCATAAATTAAATACGTATATGTCAATTGTGAAGTGCCTACTATGTGTTAATATTTTACCGAAATGAACGATAATATTTTGGAAGTAGGTTTTCATTCATTTTTTATTAGTTTTATGTTATTTATTTTATTTAATGGCTGATTGTGAATAAAATTGTATACAAACCTTGGCAAAAGTGTTCTATTTGTCTCGAGAACTAGTTCACCTCGAGGCTATGCCTCTCGGTAAACTATAGTTCTCTCGACAGAAATGGAATATTTTCCGCCTCGGTATGTAATCTACTATTACTTGTTTTAACAATTTGGAAAGTTGGCATGTTTTTTAAAACCAAATTGTTTATATTAATTTTCAGTTATCAGTAATACTAAATTTGCAACTAGGTTTTGACATATGACTAAACATACTTTTCTTATTATTGTTTATGTTTTGTATCCCAGTCGGTAATGATAATAAAATTCCATAAACGCACAGTCACTTGCAAGGTATGCAAGGTAGCTGAAAATAAATAAATGTGTTTTATTCTAGGGTTGACTCGTTGACGTGTTATAGACGCAGGTTGAAGAAACAAAATGCTTAGGCCAAGAGCAAAAACGAAGTCTGAATTCGTATTCTTTAAGTAGTTACAGTTCATTCAGAAAATTAGAAGACGTAGATGATTTAATTTAGCAGAAGGCTATAGATAAAAAGCAGTTTACTTCCAAAACAAAAACAGAGGTAAGCAAATAGGGCAAATGAAAACAATCCATTTGTAGCAGTTTTACATAAATCAATTAAGAACAAGATGAAAACGACCAAAACCGCACGTTTTAATTTTTTGTAGCCTTTTTTTTCCTCTTTTCGAAGACCTTTGGTCTGTTTTCTTTTGAAGTCAAGCATTTTGGTTTTTTTGGAATATGACTATTTCTCTACCGTTTTAGAGGTCTTCCCTTTGGTCTCAGTCTTTCTGTTATACTCACTAGAACAATACGAGCCATTCTCTCTTCGTTTATTTGTTTTACGTGGCCATACCATTAGGGTCTTCTTTGTCTTTCGCATGAAATATAACCTTTGCTTGATGAGGTCAACTTGCTAGATATAATAACGTTCTTCACTATAATTGTAGTAACCAGTTCCATAAGTGATAAGTGTGGTTGTATTAATTTTTTTGTGAATCGTTAAGTTAGAAAAAAAAAAATAAATAGACGAAATTTGAGACAAATAGCGATAGTCAACAACCAACAAAAATAGATTAAATGATTACTTACCGTTTAGCAGATTAAAATTGATTATTGCAAACTTCATAAGAATGCCAAACTTGACTAATTGTTATACTCCTGCCGAATATAAGGCGTTACAATTAGAAATAAAAAATTAGTTGCAGATACGTTTTTTGAATGGCCTCATGGCAAAGATAAACTAAATCAGTTCTTTCAACATCTAAACTCTGCGCATAATAGCATTAAATTTACTATGGAGTTAGAACATAACAGCAGTCTAGCCTTTCTTGAGGTACTGGTGATAAAGGAAAATAACGGAAAATTGGGGCAATCCGTTTATAGAAAGAAAACACACACTAATAGATACTTAAACGCCAAATCTCACTATCATCCAGTACAGAAGAATACTGTTTTGCATACTTTAGCTAAGAGAGCTATACGTGTGTCAATTAATGACAATCTACAAAAGGTGAAGGAAACACTACAACAAAATGGATACAGGTTAAAAGAGATCCAAAACGCATAGAAAAAAAAAATAAATCCAAAAGTCAAAGAAGTTTTATCACTTCCTACTAGCACCGCTGGTTTACCATACTGTATGAGTTGGACAGACAAAATAAGCAGGGTGCTAAAGAAACATATCAAAACTGTCTTTACGACTAAAGATACCTTGAACACTTGGTTTGCATCTGCTAAAGACAAACAAGAGGCTCTAAAACATGCCGGTGTTTACAAAATTTCTTGTTACTGTGGATCAAGTTATATAGGACAGACGAGACGCTCTATAAAAAAGAGCAAAAGAACATATGGCTGACTGCAAACACCGCAGAACTCCTTTCTATTTTCCCAGACTAATCCGCAAAGCTGTGGAAATAGAAAAACATCCATGTAATATGAACCGAGAAGACGCTTTAAGACTCAGCAAATCTTGGCTACCAGTATTATATATTCTAAGATCAAGATCAACCTCCTTGGAAACGATACAAACACTTACTCCTAGTAATAACAAAGTGAATCAAGCGGTAACAAAAAGATAAGCTTTGTTAATCACGCTAATGGCTATTGATATAAATATCGTCACTTACACTTTTTCCTTCAGTGACATTTACCACTCTGAAGATGCAAGCTGCAATTTCTTGCAAAACGTCAGATTGTTTGAGTTCACGAACAACAATACGGCAAAGGCGAAGTTATACTTTTTGTTTTGGCTTTTAAGGAGAGACTAGGACCAAGCTTAAGTCTGGGTGTTTAACCACGACGCGGTCTAAGCCGAAAGTCGCTTATAATAATAAACATAACAACCGCAAAACCTTAAAATTTTATGTAGACATTTCTTTATCATTCTTTATAGAAAAGTCGTGTGGTGATCACACCAGTTTTTTAAACATTCTGTTTTTTTTCAAGTAATCATCCATTGTCAATTTTATTTGTGCAATCTGAGCACATACGATTGCTACATGCAGAACCGAAATTATTAGTTGCATCTCTATGCGAAAGCGATTGAGTTTTAGGTAATTAAAATTTAACAAAAAAGTTAGCACGTGAATGCGTCACTTGTTTTTGTATAAAGCCCAAACATTCAAATTATTTATTAGCCGAATTGTCACACCAACGTGTAATGCTTGCTAAACGTAGATTACTATGGTACCTTTAAATTACGAGATCGAAATACTACAAATTTTAAACTCACTAAGGTTTACTTATGTATATTTCTTTGTTTTGCAACAATATATAGAACTTGATAGCAATTTAACATCCGAGAAGTTTTTAGCATCTGTAAGAAGATTCATGACTCGCAGGGATATAGTAAAAAATATTTATTTGGATAACGCAACTTTCAAAAGAGTTCTCTCAGAACTACAAACATTTATTACAAATTTGACTAACGAATTTCTAAATCAACTGCAGGAGGAAACTATTTTGTCGCATTTTATCCCTGGTAAAGCTTAAGAGTTTTAAGTATCATTTTAAGAGAGTAGTCTGCAATGCTTTTCTCATCTATGGGGAATGTAATACAATGTGCTCACAAATTGAAGCATGCTTTAATTCCAGACCTTTATGTTTTTTATCTAGTGATCCTCATGACTTGTTACCTTTAATCCCTGGACATTTCTTAATTGAACAAAATTTAACGGTGCTACCAGAACCAAGTGTGTACAACATCAACAACAACAAGCTTTTCAAATTTGACTACAAAAAATGATACTACATTTCTGAAAATGATGACCATAAGAATAAGTTGCAGAAATGCAAATTAGGAAGAATTGGAAACAAACCAATTCAACTTTAATTGAACCTTGAGTTATGGTAATTCTTAAAAAGAATAATTTATCTTCTCTTAAGTGCAAACTTGGCTAAATCACAAAAGTCCATCTAGGCAGTAATAATGTTATACTAAGATAAGAACGTCTTCCGGGTTTGGACCGTGTCAATGTTGTAACCGAAGTTGCCAACCTTTTGCCTACTTTCGTAAAGGGCTTCATCAGGGCGTGAGAGAAATCGAAGAACTCAAACAAGCAACCGAAATCTAACTAAACACTTCTCAAAAGTTAGGTAATCAACTTGTGAACCAAGCCAGATTCTAATCTCAGAAAAGGTAAGAAAGAAAACGATAAACTTGAAAAAGCAAACGAAAATCTAACAAAGAACCACTACAGAGTTAGGTAATCAACTTGTAATCACTTTTATAGAGTTTAGAATCTGGCTTGGTCCACAAGTTGATTACCTAACTCTGTGGTTTGCCAATCAAATGAACAATAATTATAGTAGTGTCTAATATAAGATATTAATGTGTCAATATATTTTTCTTATACAATATTGTGCACTAAATTAAACAATAAGTGTATTTGAAACAAATTAAGCTACATTGTTTTAAGGGCGGCGGTTTGTTGAAACAAAATCAATTTATTGCTGAAGTTTAGCAAACGCGATTAATAATGATTGACAGTTCTATGAATTTAGTATTAAGCATAATAAATAAACGGTATGCATAATAGGTTAACTATACAGAATAATTGAAATTACCGTCATTGTGTATATAATACGTGACTTTTGCTACTATTGGTCATAACCGATTTGTTAGTTTTTTTTCCAATCTAGTAACGAGTAATATATTTTTTTCATTTGTAATAGTTTTAAGTTTGTTATTACGTTTGTTACTCTCGTGTTCGCTTGTTGGATCGTATGATGCAGGAATTGTTTTTTGTAAACTGTAATCACACTATTTTCAATCTAGATTTTGCAGCATCTAGTAGTTTATCGAATTTCGTGGCACTTTGAGGTGACCAACAAACCAAAATAAAAGTAGATCAACTTTATATTAGATTAATTCAAACATAATTCAGCTTGATGTGTATTTACTACGAAGGCAGCATGAACAATTTTAGGGTACGTGCCGCTTACAACATTAAAAAGGGTAAAATACCCGTACATACATTTCGGCAAGATCGAAAACTAGCAAATACAATGTAAACAATTCTTAACACTTGTTTAATAAAATTAATTTTAAAGATGTAAATTTACAGTTCATTTTCCAACTAGAGTATTCAACAATATTTTTATGATGACTTTAACCGACATTCATAATTAGCTCTAGATAAAGAAAAAACCACTTTCCCTTATTCTACGGAGTTGAATTTTTACAAGTTGGTTCAGCTTCTATGACAATGTATTTTTATGATAAACATGACTTAAATTAACATTCATGAAGAACTCTAGATAAAAAAAGAACCACATCCTCTTATTCTAATAAGTGGAGTTTATACATGTTGGTTTAGTTCCAATCACAATGCATTTTTAGTATAGCAAAAACTGAAAATTAAAAAATAAATTAATAATAAGAAAACATTTCTAAAAAACAACATTTATTTAAATGCTCTAAAAAACAAAAAATAATATTTAAATTGAATTAAGACGATTAAACTTATTAAATTGTACAATTTATATAATATAAAAGCTTATCGCAAAATGTTCTTGTGTAAATAAAGAAACATATAATATGTAACTTTTATATATACAAATTTACACTAATAAAATATGCGAATTATTTTAACACTAATTTAATATATAGTACTTTAATTGTAATTTTGCCTAAAGATTAAAAAAAAAACCAAAAAATAACTGTGGATATTTTAGATAAAAAAAATCTAGTTACAAAAATTTTAATTTTTTACTACTTATAAATTTACAAATTTATAATGTAGTACTCAAATATTCGCATACAATTTAAATTTAAACATCTAATAATACAAACGTTGAATGCTAAACCAGAGATAATTTGATTTCTATCAGACTAATCACGCAACATGCACGTATCCGTTTTTAGTAAGTAATATTTTATTCTTTAAGACAATAATCTATATTAATTCAGATTAAGATAGTTTTTTTAATGGTAAAGTAGTTTATCCTCCTGTTTGTTAGGTTGTAATTAGTATTAGATCTTGTCTTCTTTAGGAGGAAGAAGACAAGATCTAATACTAATTACAACCTAGTTTTTTTACTATTTTTTTTTTGAGTACACGCATGTAATAATATACAAATTGAAATTTAATCATAAATTTAAAACATTAAATAGTGTAATTTTGTTAAAAATAAGTTAGAAACTATCGACACAAACTCTATCTTTTAATTTAGGTTTGGCTTTACACAACTTTGTTAGAAATGAAAAAAAATTTAAATAAAATTTATAAAACAACTAGTTTGACAAATACACAAATTTCATTAATTTTTGATACAACTTAACATTAAATAGTAAATAAAAAAACAAAATATTTATTTTATAACAAACCCAATGCAAAAAATTGGCGTAACAAGTTTTGTAAAATCTAATCAAATTTAGCTAATTTCAATTACTTACATTTTTATTACAATTTCAATGTTGAATAATTTGTAATTTTCAATTTTTACTTATATTTAAAAAAATGTCAATGAATTGTTTTTCAGTAACTGATTAAAAAAAGATAAACTAAGTTATGTTGTAAAACTTTTTAGTTAAAATAAAGTTAAAACGTTATTGACTCAAGCTGTACTTTTAAATTACATTTGCGGAGCAACTTTTAAGTTTTTCCGATTGTTTCGAGTGGAAAATGATTTGTCAATTTGCAGTTAAATGTTTGTTTTTAAAATTGAGATTTATCAAATATTTAAACATGTTTTAGTTTAATAATAATATTTTCACAGTATTAAAACGCTTTGGTTTAATTTTTATAAATTTTGTAAATTTTGATGTATCAATATCATCTTCTTAAAAAACATTACCTGTTTCTTTAAATTCTAAATCAATTTGTTGTTATTGAAGCTAATTCCTTTTTGTTTTAATTGTACTTAACAACAACAATATTTATACAAACGAATTCAAACATTGTTTTACAACAATAAAAATTATTTTACAAATTATATACAATTCTTACAATATTGTAAAAAAGTTTACTAAATTATAATTGTTAAAAATTAATGAAATACTTGTTTTATTAAAAACATTTTAATTAAGAAAATAAATCATTATTAATTAGAGTTTGACAATTTAAAAAAATATTACTATTTTATACAAAATCATAATATTCTTTACAAAATTGTTCTGATTTTATAAATTTTTTTTACAAAGTTATTTTATTTTTGCGTTCCATCTAATCAAATGAATACAAAACAGAATTTAAGAAAATGTGGTTATACGCACATCCTAAAAATATTAAATTACTGAAAAATTTTCTTTGTAAACACATAGAGACATTTGTGAGTAAATGTACTTACTTAAGGTGTACTCAACGGAAATGTAAGCTTAGGCGGAAAGCATTTTTCTTTTTTATGTAGCATATTTACCCAACCATTTGGTAAACAACATTGTCATTTTTAATTAGACGTTTTCTAAGAATATCAACATGAAATTGAAATTACAAATTTAATTAAACAATAAGCTAACAATGTAGCGTATGCAAATTTTCGTTGATTAATTAATACGAGTTTTATTAAGTGCACAGAAAAACAAAATATGGTAGGTAGATCGTAAGCTTCTTTTGAAACAAGCACTTAATCCTATAACACTAGAGAACTTTCTGAAAAGCAATCACAGATAAATTCTGTTCTTAACAAGATTTTCAAGAACTTGAATCTTAACTTAATTACACAAAATTCAACGTTATTTTTTTACAGTTCTTTTTTTTTTATTTAAGTGCAAACTGTAATTAAGTGATACAATTTTATAATTATATAAAAATAAATAGTAAATACATTGTTTATGTACTTAATGTGTAACATCTATATTTTTAGTAAACACAATTTAAAGATTAAATTTCGGCGTTAATATTACACCGTAAATTAGGCCAGCTTAAACGGAAACAACTGGCAACAGAAAAGTTAACGACGTATTAATACTATTAGAACCTTTATAGTTGCTTTGAAACTTTATTTACGTTACAACACTAATAGGTTAACGTACAGTGTAGATTAGAAACGAATTACGACACGTTGCAGTTAAAGTTGCATATCAACAATCAGTAACTTACATTTTACATTTTAATATTCTTTGCTGTTTTTAGGTTTTTTGCATTAACATTATTAAAGTAAGTAATATGTAATGTTGCTTTGTTGACAAATTTATACATACAATAAATAAAACATTATTACTATCGAAGTAAAAAGCTAAAAATAAAAAAATTTAAAAGACCTGTGATATCAACTGATTAGTGATAAATATATTCACATTTTATACTTCTAACTAACGCCGTTTTAAATATATTTAAAAAATATTCAAGGAAGTGTAGGTTTTAGCACTCATTACGAAAAGTTGCAGCTTAAAACACCTACAACAATTGTATTTTCTTTTAAAATTACATAGAAATTGATGTAGTACATAGACAAAAATATACCATTTTTAGCAAAATAAGAATTTTATCAAATTTTGTTAAATTAAATTAAAACTAGATTTCTATAAATTGATATTATCCTTGTTCAGTTTTAGCATCACTATAAAGCGGCATACATACATGCTACAGCATTAAAAGTAAAGTAATATTTATATAAAAAGAAATTATATGTTTTGCAGATTTTTTATAATGCTTTTAATTGTTTTTAAAAAGAATAATTTTTTAACGTGCTATATGTGATTTATCGTTTTTATCAATTAATTCCTCACTTACATAATCTTCATCGTTATCATCATCTTGTAAATTGGTAATTAAAGACTCGACTGCAATATCTAATAAATTTTTTATTTTTCTGTACATTTCTTCTATTTTTTTAGCATGCTCCACACAATTCGACCACTTAGTTTCAAAGATATTTTGCATTGTTGACTTGCAAAGATGTAAATCGTCCTTTATTTTGAAATTAGAATTTAGTTTGCTACCATATTTTTAAAATTTCAGTGCATATCAGTTCTATAGGATTAAATTCATAGTGTGCTACCGAAAGCCATTGATATTTTACATTATTTCTTCTCAAATTTTTGCAAGTAAGTATTTTTTTTGAAATGATGTCGGAATAACACCAAAAGTACAGGTTTCGTTAATGAATTTAATTCGGCAACGCCTTCAGGTAAAGATATTTGTCTGTTTTGAACCCACCGAATAATGCAGCTTTTTTCCATCAAGTAATGCGATTGTAAATTTCAGGATTTAACATAGTATGGTAAGGTGCTTAGTAAATTAACATGATTGACTTATCAAAAATGAGCGTTAATACAATTCTAATTCATTACTCATTTTGTCGTGGTAAACAACAGAATTTTTTTACCAATAACGCATTTCATACACCTTTCTAAAAATCCATCTTTGTTACCAATATGTGGTATGATCATTCGTTGCTCTGAACGTAGAATAGTTTGATTTCACTTCTAAACCCATTAACTTCTTGAATAATTCTTCTATATTCATCAAATTTAGCACGAATCTCTGGTTGGCACTATACCATGTTGTGTCGGTATAAAATACTTTATAACCTTCTTCTTTATATCTTTTCGTAGAATACAAATATTGTAATGTTTTGACAGCTATATTATTTTCTTTTATAAGAATTTTTCAATTTTTGATAGGTAAAATTTATTGGTTTTACCCAGTGTTTTAAAGTGGAAGTATAAATCTGAGAAAATTCAGGAAGGTCGTCTTTAAATCGCTGATGTGATACTACAATAATTAGAATTTTTTTTCTATATAGAACTGTAAGATATGTTTTTTGATACTGTACCAGTTGCTCGTTGCTTACGTAATAATCTTTTAACACTGCTTTCACTTATTTCCGAGCATTCGGTAGTACGTTTTCATTTGATTCACTATTATTTCTTAAAAAGCAAGCTCTTCTTATTGTTATCTCCGTTATTATTAGAGCTACAAGCTCGGTTAAACAAGTGAACTAGCACCCTTTATAGATAAGTTGTTACGTGCAAAAATTGGAACAATTACATTTGCCTGAAATAAAGTAACATAAACGAAGTTACTGCCGGTGCTCAGTGAAGACGGGGTGGGTTATATTAAAAAATTTCGTGATTGTTTGGAAAACTTAAACGAAAACAAAATCAAAAGTCAAAATCAAAAGGCGCCCAGAAGGGGTAAAGCTCAATGGACTAAAAGCCCTTACCAACCACGAGTCCGCTTCAAATGGGTACACTCAAGAGTGTATCACACGAAAAATCTGTAATAATCTAAAATTCACATACGCGAAGGTCGAGTGAATAAAAGCTTTGTTACATTTAACAATTTACCATTTATTACATACTTGAAATGAAGTTAGACAAGCAATAAAACAGAAAATTACATTAAAACTTTAAATCAATTTGACGCAAATAAAATCTTAAATTATATCAAAAATAAGAATAACATGATTACACTAAAACCAAAACGAAAATAATAAAAGTAAACAAAACTAAATTACCTTTTTAACCCGTAGTAGTCAAATTTTTGAGTTGCTCTTGCTTTGAAGATATCATTCAAAATGGTATCTGTGGTACCATTTATTATTGTTTGAAGGTACTAAAATAACCCTGAATAGTTTCTAAAATCCTACGCGTCATCAGTGCCTCACTAGACTTCGAAGTGTGCGAACGTTTTTTTTAGTGGGGTCAGCTAGACCCAGTGTGACCATAGTGTGGCAAATCTTTGGAAAAACAAGGGCGTGGAAAACTTTTTTATATCGTTAAATTGTACGCAATAAAGTAAGTATCAATGAAATTTATGTTAAATTATTTTTCTTAGTTAGAAAATAATTTTTATTACGTTAATATAGATGTCATACCATTTGCGACCACGATCAATTGCTGCGTCCTTTCGGAATAATGAGGAAGTCGAAGAAGTTTTAGACGGAGACGATTCCGAAAGCGGCGACAATGTTTCGGAGGATTTAGAGGAGTCAGATGAAGACGAAGTTTAATGTGATACCGACGAGATGATGGAGTGTGACGGGGAAAAACCATCGTTAGATCAGCGTCTGTTAGATTCCAACGCTCGAGGTCGGCCCAGAACAAACCTCAAGGGAAAGAATAGCTTTGTTTGGGATACGAGAATGCCACAGCGTCAGTCAGGTAAAAACCAGTATACATATATAAGGTGTGCGCACGTATATGTAAGGGTCTACAACATAGAATACGATATAAATAAATCACAGTATTAGCTTCACTAATACTGATATTTTGTAGCAGTTTACTAAAAGAGTAATGACTCATAAATACATAAAAAAATAAAATATATAAATAATGAATCGGCCAAAAATATGTTTGCATTCTTCACGAAGAATACCTTATATTTATGATTTTATTCTTTTTTATAATAGCAGTATCATTTTTTTTATTTTTCATTTCTTTTTTTTTCGGTAGGTCGTCTAAGTGATGTTGATCCTGTTTATATACCAGGACCCACTGGCCCAGCTAAAAATTTAGAAAGTATCGAGCATATTTGGGATAGTCTTATCACTCCAGACATTATACAAATAATTGTGGAACATACAAACACACAAATAGAAAATCATTGTGCTGATTTGATCGAGAGAGGCCGAAATACACAAACCTATCATTATCATACCGATAACGAAGAAATGCAAGCGTACATAAGTGTATTATATTATACTAGGGCGTGGAAATCAGCCTGTGTATTTAAATACTCATTATTAATAATCAATTGCTATCAACCAAGCCGCGACTGCACAATAGACGAAATTTTATTGGGATTTCGAGGCCGTTCAAAATTTCGCATGTATATAAAATCAAAGCCAGAAAAATACGGGTTAAATTTTTTTGCTTTGAACGATCCAAGCACATCATACTTAATGTACGCAGTTTTATACTTGGGAAAAATACCGTTAACCGATAAGCTTGAGGACGAACAACTCACGAAATATTATTTTCGGAAAACAATCGTTCCAATTCATGGTACAAACCGCACTGTCACCAGCGACAATTGGTTTACTTCTTTGCCTCTATTGAAGCGTATGACAGACGAGCCTTATAAGATAAAAATTACTGGCACTATCAAAAAAAAAAACAAGCGAGATATAATTAAAAAACATTTGAGTTATTCAACGGAAGTGTTAAGAATTAATCTCATGTACGGCTCGAGTGAAAATATTGAAAAGAACGCAAGTAGCAACAATTTTTTTCCCATGGGGTCAACTAGATCCAGTATGTCCACTACGTTATTTTTAAGAAGTGTGACCACTACGGGTTAAAAAAGGAAAAAAAAAATAATGCACGGCCGTGTACGCATAATAAAAAAATAAAATACATAATAACAAAATCAAATAAATTTCGTAATTGTATAGAACAAACTTGACAGTCTTAAAACTATGGTACGCAAATATAAGGTTATCTTTCTTTCTTGCATTTATTTAATGTTGATAAAACCATTTAGACGTAATAATAATAATTAAAATTAGCACAAACAAACGCCATAAGATGTTTGTATAATCGAAAGATTCGATAGCTAGCAGTAAATTCTGATTACTTTCAAAGTTTTTCAATCACTAAACTTGCAAATAAATAACTTAATCGGTAATCAATAAACACTTTGATTGTTTGTAGGCAAACTTCTGGTTACCTTTAGACCGGTTGACGTCGTCCGGAACTTCGATAGGGTACCACAACCATATGAACAATTTACCGTCAGAAGATTTTCAATTAGCCGCCACAAAAGCGAAAATTGGATTGTGAAACACAAACTTACGTACAAACCCACAATACGTTAATACGAAACCAAACCGGTATTTAGTAACATTTTAATAAACCGTAATTGTTTTAGGAAATGGAAAAGTTTTTTCACTCGAAGGAACTAATCTTTATCTAAAGGGGTGAGTATACCACCCGACAAACTACATGCATAAACTTAAGTAATTTTGAACGACTGTCCACCAACTAACTGACTTCCTAACTCACTAAAATTACTTATATATATTAGCTTTATCGACTACCTTTTTCTAAAGGTTGTAATGTAATTTTCCGGTAAAGAAAACCATACCACCAAGAAGTGCAAAGAGGATGCAAACAGATGTAATTACATCACAAAAGTAGAGTTGGTCAACGGCTTTTTTATTCTGTGTGAACTGTCAAATTGACAAAATATTGTATTTCATTACGATCATAAAGATTAGTTGAAGCGGCCTGAATCATAACTGTCTATTAAATTAAAAGAATGACTTCATTCCAACGTAATTTAATCAAACTAACACAAAGAAAATAAGTACGACTGTACTGAGAATGTATTTAAAACAAAAAGCTTTTAAACGAACTTAAAAGAAATAAACAGCTAAAATATATTCAATTACCATTATATATCAGAAGGGAAACATAAATTACAACTAGAATTTTGACCGAACAAAAAAAATGCCAAATAAACACAAACTCAGAATGCGGTTGTTTAAGCAACGTAATTATTTCTAAATAAATGAATACAAAATTTTATCCACAACGTCGAATTATATAGTTAAATTTAAAAACGTAAAAGAATTTCTTAAAATCAATCTGAAATGAATAAAACAATTCAAGAATACGTAAAATAAACAGCGCCAATTCAAATACCGGATCTTTCACAAAAGTAATCGAACAACCTCAAACGACGGTTACAAAATACAAACGGGACAATTCGTTGGCGTGCACGGTCGCCGAATTGAACGTTTTTAGATTATTGGGTTATTATTGAAAAACGAGATCTACAAACAACGGTATCAAAATGTGGACAAGTTAGAGAACACAATTACAAATACTTTACATAAGATTGATGGAAGAACTCTTATCAAAGTGACAAGAAACGTTATCGAGCGAGCTCAAACATGTATTGAGCAAGAAAGCAATGTTTTTGAATATTTATTTCCATAAAGATGTTAGATACCTAATCATTATTTTGTATTACCTTGTTTTGTGAAATGCTTTAAAGTACGCTATCACGTTTCAATTTGTTTATCAGGCGACTTGTTTTTTTAAACACGTAGTTTCCTTGTTTCTAAATTGTTTGTGTAATCTCAAACAATATTGTATATTTGGTGTTTTTTACCTATGTAAGTTTTGTAACATTTAACATTAAAATGAAAGTAAAAAAAATTCTAATAAACTTAAGTTTGCAATTATAAATTTTGTTAACAATCATACAATCTTAAACCTTAAAGATGTTTAAAAGGATATTATGTCATCAACAGCAACTTCAAATAATCAGTTTGACTCCCACGATTGTTTGTCAAAACAAATTACGATTTTAAAATCATTATGTAATTGTATATTTTGTAACACGGTTGAAATAGAAATTTGATACGAGTGAAAACTTTCGAGCGCGAGTGTAAGCGAGTGTGAGAAACCACTCGTATCCGTATCCAACCGAGTAACAGACCATATTTTCTCCGCGGCTAGAAAATATACGCCGAAGTTAAGAAAAAATTTAAACAAAATTGAGTAATTTATATTGTTACTTAAACAAAAATATTATTTTTATAACGTTTGTTCTCCATAAGTACCTAATTTTTCTGAAAATCGTCTTGAAAACATTTTCCTGCTTATTAACGCGTAGGAAATTGAATTTTCCGAACTAGTACTGTAAAGACGCAAAATACTTTGTAACTATAGTTAGCCAACAAAATTGACAAACTAAGTTTTTGTGGAATTTGCAAAAACAATTTTAAAAATTTGTAAATTTCGTATTTTTTTACGATTTCCTAAAAAATTTAATATAAAAGACGTCAGTAAAATCTCTTACTTGACTCGGAGCTTTAAAATACTCAGCACAAAGTGCTTCGTATCTCAATTTAGCTCCTCTTCAGTATTGTGAGATTTTCTTGACTTTGACGTAAATAACTATTGTTAAACTAGTGTAAGAATATTCATTTTATCATTTTTTATAGAATGAAAATGCATGTAAATGTCATAAGCGTTTTTAAATAATTATTTTAACACGAGTAAAAATATTTTCGTTCTATTATAAAAAATGATTTTAGAAGAATCACATTTAGTAATGGTCATGAAGAAAACATATATTTTGGAAAATTTACTACTTTATATATGGGTTTGTTTTAATTAAATTTGTAACAACTCAACAATATTTGTATTTATCCTTAACTATGTTGATTAAAAATCTTAATTTTTGTATAAAAAATATAAAAATTAAACATCTCTTGCAATTTACGTTCTCAAAAACTGTACAAAAGACGACTAATGAGATGCGAGTGGTTAAATTAAAATCTTTTTTCAATAATTGAACCGTCATCAAAAGCTCTCATACAAATTTTGCTGCTTCTTTAACAGCGTTTATTAAAAATTTATCTTAAACGTAACAATATTTACTTGTTATTTACGTTATTGATTTTTAATTATTTTTTATTAAGTAAATAATAACTAATTGAAAACGTTATTCAATTTTTTAAACTAAACATTAAAATTTTTTTCGGTTTTTAAATATACCCTAATGGACAAATGGTATAAAAAATGTGTTTAAACTTACTTATGTGTAAACTTTTCTTTCAAATTTACTTGCATAAGTCTCTCTTAGATTAATAGATTTTGCGTTTAAAGTATATTGCAGCGTTCTGCTAGTGTGGAAGCTATATGGAAAATAAACGTTAAATCAGTAAAATATCTTTTAAAACGTATCATGTTTGTTAACGTATGAGGAATTGTAGAATTTACTTCTTATGTGACTGCCCAGTAAACACGGATTGAAACTGTTACAGTCACAAAATTAAAACAATTGTTTCATTACGTTGTTTCGTGTTAGTTCTATTTTTATATCATTTACATGTAACTGACAGTGAATAAATTGAAAGAATTCCGATTTTTCACAATCAGTTTTAAACCGTTTCAGTACTTGCAATTTTTATCCCATAATCAGCAACCGTCTAAAAACTGATTTATTAAAACCGAATATTTTTTGAATAACTAGAATTGTTTAAAGATCGATTAAATAAGATTGAATTATTTTCAAAACAGTGGAATCGTTCTAGGAAAAACGAATACTTTGTAATTAGTCAGCATTAGTCGTTGCTATACTTTTGATTACTGTCGTCAACGCTTGCGCTGCAAATTGATATCTTTTCACTTGTTCGGTTGTAGTTTGATAAGTGATGCTGTGTGTACAATTACGAAATGGAACAATAAACGGTAAGTCGAAACATTTTATTATCATCCATAAATGTAATCAATATTATTATCATTTCTGTTCTTTATGTATCATGTTTTAATTTGTATAAAAAAATGTAAATTAACACACATGGTTGCGTTAAGGTAGATTATTGCGTAAATCTGATGATACTTTAGGATTTATAATTACAGTTCAATTCTTCAAGTTTTCTATACGATTATGTACAGCTAAAGGTATTTACAGTGTTTTTATAACTTTCTAATGATTGCTAAAGTGATATTTATATTAAGTTTGTGTTGTTTTTGATTAAAAAAATGTAATTAATTTTGTGTAACTCTATGATTATGTATGTATATAAATGAAATATTTATTTCTATGTTACAGATGCGGTTAAAAGTTGCTACCCAACAGTAACTGATGCAGTTTTCGAGGCTTCCGTGAAAAGACCACATCCAGGAAAGTTGCAATATGTAAAAAAAACTCAATGTGATATTTTATTTAAAAATATTTATTGTGCAATAAAATTTGAAACGTGCATTCGAAAATGTATTATTATATTATTGAAAGAATTGTTTTAGTTGATTATTGAAACAAAAAAATCATACATGTATCGATCATTTAGTATCAGTTCAAGAACGAAGCTTTTAAAACGTAAACCGAATGCAACATTTAGTTTGCAACAGATTTGAATTTAAAATACCGAAACTATACTGATTCAAATAAGTGAAACAGCAATGGACTTATAGCTATTTTATTGCAGTTAGGTTTCTTTTATGCTTGAAACAAGAGTGAATCATAATTTTTTTGTTTATGTCGTATTGAAACGTTTGAGAAGTTATTCTCAACTTCGAGAGCCTTTGCGGTGTTTTTGTACATTTCCAGAACGTATACCGAAAGATATGGAACATTCGAGAAGGATTTCTAAAATGTATAAATGCGGCACAAACAAATCAGAGGTCAGTTATTTTCAGTAATTTAAAGACGGCAGTGTTAAGATTACTGAAGTTTTAATAAATAAGCAATTAACGCGTGTGAGATAAATAACCTGGTACGTGACTTAAACGTAAACAATAAGTGTTAAACAAGTATGTGTTATCCGCGGACTTTATCTTATCTTCGTGTCAGTGATAGCGCTATATATAAATTAGTGTAAGTATTTTTATTAAACATTTTTAGATTTAATTAGTTCGGTTAATAATAATAAACGTGTAAATATTTTTAGTATAAATAAATTAATTAGTTTTAGTAAAATTCGTAACAGTATATATTTTCAAAGTCTTGTAATTCATTATTGAAGGCACTGACCTAAATTTTATAGTGCCAACGTGCTGACGATTTCTAATGATTGTTTGTTTTCAAACAACTTTGAATCTCGCTCGAGAAACCCTACGTAGAATCACGAAAATATACAAATAATTTATTCGTTGATTGAAGCCATTTATTAAACAGTAGTCAGACTTTTTAGTTTGACATTTACATTGCAACTAAACTGACTTAACATAAAATGGAATAGTTAAAGTTAAATCATTCCTTCTTAAAATTCTGGTGACAGCGGTGTCTACATAAGGTAATATACATAGTTTGTATCGATCTGGTGAGCTGACAGTCAAAATTAATAAAAATGTAATAGCAAAATGATAAGTGGTTTTATTATAAGAACAAAAAAAAGTATATTAAAAAATCTCATTATTAGAATTTCTCCTGTACTCAACAGATGACGATTCCTTACAATCTCGTACAGGTCTTCTTCCACGTTTGTTCTATATATCTTGACTATTCGATCTTCTGCCATTTTATCTACGTTGTTTTTTGGACCACTCGGCGATACTCTGTATTTTGCATGTCTCTCAGTGTAATGCTTAGTATTGATGTGAGACCGTTCCTACAGTTTTTACTTTTTGTTTTGGCTCTAGCTTCCGTTGCGTAGGTTAGTACCGGTTGCACAACAATTTTGTATATCTTGATTTTACTATCTACATGCATGTAGTAGAATTCAGGTTTCCACGGGTATTATTCGTAATCCACTTTTCCATTCTGGATAATTCCCATTTTGTCGTTATCACACAAGTTGATTTATCATCACACGTCGGAGTAGACATTGTTACGTGCGAAATTTTCATAACGTAATACCCTGTATATCGAATTAAAATTAGATTCTGGCTTTGACGCCCTCTGCCGATCTTTCTGGTTACTGACAGGTTGCGGATTTATTTTTGAAGCTGTCAACTACGTAAGACGGTCTGTGTCGTAATTTTTGACCTAATTCCAAAGATTCTAAGTGCATCCCCTGGGATGAACAGGAAATTATAAGTTAATTACAAATTTATCGTAATCTATTCGGCACAGGGTAAGATATTTGCATCCGGTTTATTAGGATTCCTTTGTAATTTCTGTATTAATTTGATAGCCGTTTCGCCACGCTTTGATCACATGTTCGATTTAATAAAAGAACAATGAAGAATTAATACTATTGATAAATACCGTTACCAAACGCTTAAGATTTTGGAAGGCATATTATCCACAACGAAAACAAAATCTCGACCAGCATTTACCTTTGAGATGTTATTTCTTATACACCAGTCGATTGCGTTACCACCCACCTGTTCGTAACCACAAATAACAGCATTCGATACAACGGGTTTTTATATCTCATTTAATTTATTATTATTAACGATTTTGTAGCTTCCTATCTTCGTGAGTTATTGTGTGACACAATTTGCTATTCAATATCTATTCCAGGCAACTACCAAGGAAAACGTTTTCTTTGCTCAAGTAGGTACTGGATTTTGGGTAAGTCTGTTTGATTATTTTTCTTCGCTGTCATAAAAGTCACTCACGGAACTTTGGCTAATGTTAATTTTCGTAATTACGTTTACTGTTACAATACCATTAAGGTAATTTCAATTATCATTTTGTGTGTATCGCATGCTGTGTACGATATTTATTACGAAAGTTTCTTCGCTATTCGCTACGACTTTAACCTATGTATTGTGTGTTGCCGATACTTCTGGCATTTATGAATTGAGAAATTAAATATACTCCTTTTAATCTTCTACGTTACTAAATTAAAGTTTTTATACCTGTTAATCTTTCTTTTATGGTAACATACCTTTCTCTTTTAATTGTGGTTACCCGAACACCAGAGTAACAAGGATTACGAACCTAAAAATTCGTTACAAGTTTGTACCGTCTGTCTTGATCGAGGCAGAAGTGTTAATTGTAAATGATCTGGCGCCCTTAATTATAATTCACTTGAACCTCCCCTATCTCCGACTGTGTAAGTTGGCCGTGCAAGGTTCGTAAGACCTAGAGCTTGTAACAACATCTTCACCGCTGGGAACAAACTGTGTGTTTGTTTTGGACTCTGAAGATGCCCACTGTTACGTGTGACAAAAGCTTAGCTTTGTTTCTTTCGGACTTTGAAGATCTACACTGCAACGTGTGACGGAAGCTCATCTTGTGTGATAACGACAACACGGAATTTATCTAGAATGGCAAAATAAATTACATGCATATATTTATTTCTTCGTATCGTTTGATATCTCAAGTTTTTGTTGCTACTAGAGCTTTTGTTTTCTCTGCACATACTTCTATGTTATACTCTTCAACTGTAGCGTTGAGTTTTTGTAATAGCTTCTGTAGATTAATAAAGCATTATTTGCATAACAAATCACGTTTATATTATTATTCTGCATTTTGTATCTTTCCATTGACTTAACTTCTTTTTATTTGCTTCTAGTATTGTCTTAGACTAGTTCTTTAATATTTATAGGGATGTGGTATTTTTATATTGTTTAAATACGTCTTTGAGTTGTCAAGTGCATTAGTAAGATCAAAAAAGCACATACGTGTCGGGCGTCTATTGAACTTCTATTTTGCCAAAATCTTTGTTCGTCTGATATTTCTAGTTGTTTCTAAAGTTTCTGTTGAATGATTGGTATTAATAATTTTAGTGTAGTGTTCAACAGGATGACTCCTTAATAGTTTTGCGGTTGTTTCTTATCATTTTTTTTAAATATCGAGATAGTTGGTCATAATGTTTTCGATTCCTTAGATATTTTTGATATTGACACGATTTTCTTAAAAAGTTTACGTAATTTTTCCATGCAGTTTTGTTCTTTGTTTGCATTTTATCTAGGCAAAAACTTTTTCTGTTTTTTAATTTGATCATAGCATCTTTTATATTATTGTGAATTATTGTCGTTTTGTAGTATTTTCACGTGCTTGGGAGTTTGTCTGTGTTGGTTTTTTTTCATACAGTGCATTGAAATGGCTCGCCCACTCTGTTTTGATATATTATTTATTATAACATCGTAATTAATCTTCTTTGAAATGAACACCGTTGGTAACATCCACGTTATTACGGCTAGCTACAATGTCAGCAATTAAATGTGGTTAAAAAACTATAATTAAAATAAAGACAAAATAGGCGCCACTTTTTGTACTATTAAAAATCCTCGGCTTGGAGATAGTAAGGGTACGTCTAACAAGTTTATATGGTATTTTTCTATCCAACGATAACATGTGCTACTACTAAGTTTATTTTAACAGCAATAATAAACGTTTATAGAGTTTAAGAACAAATAAGATAATTAAAAAACTTCCGTTTTTCGTGATTTAGTTTGAATAGAATAATACAGATATAAAGATTTTGATAGCAAATGAAATAATTAATGAACACCGCATTTTTGAACTTAATCGATCAATTATTTAATTTACATGCAGTCGTGACACATTACGAATCGACAAATATAATTAATAACACCGTAAAAAAAAGTACTAAAAACTTACCTTACTGAACTTCCTTGATAGCGAGTAGTAAAACGTTTACTACTTCGTATTTGTTTAGAGACGAAAATGGACGTAGTATGTAAGCCTATATGTACGATGCTATGTGCCTAATTTTGGCTGTGATTACATTCAAAACAATTAAAGAAACATAAATGGTTTTAACTCAGCGTACACACGACAGCTCCATTACATAATGTTAACGATGTTTTAAATTTACGACTAAAAATAAAAAAGATTTAGTATGATCTACGATTAAATTCTTGATTGACAATTGATATCGTAAATCCAAGTAAAAAATGCCATAGAATTACAAGATACAAATAAAAAATTTTTAGAATTACAACACTTTAAGATAAATTTGATTAAAGCTCAAGTTAGTAATAGCCATACAGAGATTCCACAAGATAAGATGAATCTACACATGTGAACTATTGACTCCAATAGTATTTCTTCTAGCGGTTTTCAGATCATTATCTTGATGTATGGGAAGAATCATTGTGCGAATGACAACAAAAAATAAACTTGGATTAATTCAAATATGTTGTAGCTATTTTCAATACTACATGCGAATGTATAAGCTCGTTAGAATTGTTTCAAAGCGTAGTTTAGATTATTTCTTATTGATAACTTGATTACACAAGTTTTATATAATTATTTATGATATAATTTATAGTTTAATGGCAAATTTCAAAAAAAAAAATTAATCAAAACAAAATTTGGATATTTATGTATTGAAGAACATATTTCGGTTTCCTGTACCGAGATGTACCGTCAGAGTTTTTTTTTCTATTTTGGCGCAGTTGGCTGCTTTACATGAACCACAGTGCATTAGCAACAAGTTGTAATGCTTTGTTTCAAGTTTGCTTCCTGTAGTTCTTCGCCGCGTGTAACATGTTGGTAAAATGTAGATAAAAGTGTTGCCGTTTTGTATGCTGTTCTTTACCATAATTGAGCACAGTTTAGTTGTGATTGATGCTGCTCAGATACTTTGCTTCGTCTTTAATTAAATACTTTACTTTATCAGTTTTATTTAAGTATTATTTTGTAGAGATTATGCTAACATGTGATTTTAGTTACAGTTCTCGTTACAATTTTAGTGATTTTACTAAAAGAGTGCATACATTTGGTCTCTAACTATAAACGTTATACAGTTGATTGGACAGTCAATAAGTGACAACAAACCGCACTTTCTTAACAATTTATATAAAGTAAATACTTCTTAGTTTTTTTTGCTTGTGCTCCTTTCTTTAAATGTCAAATACAATGCGCATTTGTAGACAGTGGAGGCAGCAAACCAGTGACGGCGTGAATTTTATTTCAAATTTTTACTTATAGAAACTGACTAAATAATGATATATAACATCATATTAATTTATCTTTTTTATCTAGTTTTGAATCATTTTTTACATTTTGGATCTGACTTTATATCTTTCCTAAATGCTTCCCAATATTTTTTTAATTTATCTAATTTTAGCGGTAACTTTGTTTCTGATCTCCACATATTTTTTGCACTCTTCTGTAGTTAAAAAGCTTTTATATTTTAGGTAAGTCTTTTTCATTTCATTGGCTAGTTTTTTTTATCTCTAGTTCGTACCACGGTGTTTGTTTTGTAGTAGTTATGTTAATTTTGCGTTTTCTAAAAGCTTTATATGTGAGTTTAATATGCTGGTTTTTAGTTTTTTCTAGTTGATGTCTACTATATCTAGAGTTACCAGATCAAAAAATCAAAATTCCGGAATAAATTCCGTATTTCTTAAGAATTTTCTGGACTAAATATAATGTTCGTGTGAGAGTGAGAGTGAGAGAGAGTGAGGCTCAGGCTTGGTGTATCTTTAGCGATACACCTACATCACATCGTTTTATAATGCAGTGTATTGCTAGAAAGCACCATAGCAGTGAATTTATATGACGCTTTTAATGCATTGGCCTGTACAAATTCAATGGCGTATATAGTTATGGCTTACTACTTTCCCGGAAAAAGTTATGGGTGAATGTAAAAGAACAGTAAATGTGCTGCAAAAAGCAAAATCTTTATTATAAAAAATTATTACAAATGAAAACATGCAAAGAAATCATTTGAAACGCGTTTTAATGCTTCGTATTAAAACAATCCCTGCAGTAATGGGGATTTCCTTCACAGGCGTCACAAATTGTAATGATTTGAGCTGCCACTTTCTTCTTCCCATCTAAGATTTTTCCCTTCTTGCCACATATTTCATAGCATACTGTGCATCTTGCTTTTTTCTTTTCGGCGTGCGTAACTAAATGGTGACTTTCAACGCGTTTCTTCTTATTAGTATGTGTAGTTTCAGGAAGTTCTAGGTTCTAATAATGAAGTAATGACTTGTTGCCTAAATTTGGTGATGTTCAAGTCTCTGCCACTCACATTATTTTGTACGTATAAGAAGTATGCATCTACCAGAGAGGAACGCCACAAAATTTCAATATTTATTTTCTTATACCATTTTTGCTTCTTCTTAATGCGGTGTTATAGAATGCTAGTTAGTCACTTACATCAACAGGAGCTCTTTCTTTGTCATAATCTGCAACACAATCAGGTTTTATTTTTTCAGTTTGACGTTTTGACTTGGTAACAACGGTTTCAGTTCCTAAATGGCAAGTACTTAGCATGCGAACGTCTCCCTGGTCGCGCCATTTTAGTATTGTTACGTCTTCTAGTGATTCTTTGGCTATTATTTTACCTTTTCGTAACTTGGCCGTTGCAACTTCCTTCGGGATGTATTTTCTTTTTTTCTTCAGATTCTTGTATTAGTTCTTTGTCGGATAAAGTTCCAGATGTTCCTGGAATAGGTGAACTGTTCGACTGATTTTCTGAATCTTTTGGTTCAGTACGGTTTCTGCTTGTGGGCACATCATTTTCACTGTCACTATAAGAGTCTTCTTCAGATGCACTATAACCGGGGTCATAATCCGAATGAATAGGCTCACTATCACTAGCTTTCTCAGCAATAATTTCGTATACGGCGTCTTTTAACTCTTTCTCACTAAGATATTTTTTTGCCATTGTCTTATTGTTAGTTTTACAGTCACACACTAGTACCGTAATACACAATGTTATTTCGCACTTATAGCCTCAGTATTTCTACCTGAAGCAAAAATATACATATAATAAATGTTGGTGATCTTTAGCAATACACCCGGCCAGTGGTAAAAAAAATTACGCACAGGCCGCGTGTATTTTCAGCGATACATTTGTAAACAATAAACAAGCAATACAAAATTGTTGTTATAACACTTATAACACACATATTGCTTAATTTTAGGCGTATAGAGAGAGCTTTCAAGAAAAGACTATGACCAAGCCTAAGTCTGGGTGTTTTACTACGATGCGGTCTAAGCCGAAAGTCGTTTATAATCATAAACATAACAACCGCGAAAGCTTAAGATTTTATAAAATATATAATAATTATATTAAACTCTTGAAATACAAAGCTATGAAGTTGTGGGAATTAAACATTTTGTTTTTGACAGATCGTTGTGCGCATGTTTGCACCAGTTTGCACCTTACAGTTGACTGAAAACAAATTCTCCTAGATGAGAAATGTTTGTCAAATCAAAAGTTTTTACAATCATTTTAATAACAACACAATTGTATGAAATAGTTTATAAAATACGTTGTATAAACGGTCTATTATTGAACTCATTGTAGCGTGGCCCTCCTCGCTTCGCTCGTCGTGCCTCAAACACTTTCGTTCAACAATACTGTTTATACCACTAATTCAATAATATATTATTATATTGCACAAATGTGACTATAAAAACATTAAAAAAAACTGAAAAATTTATTGTACAACTATTTATTAACTAAATACAAAACATAAAATAAAATATAAACCAAAAACGGATTAAAAAAATAGAACTTTAACTATTAATAAAAAAACTATTAATTTAAAACTTTCTTTAAAAAAAATTATAAAAATTTTAGTAGAACGTGACAAAAATTAAATCAAAATGTAATTTTTTAAATAAAATAAATTACAAAGACAGTTTTATACAGAAAAAAATATTAAAGAAGACTGACACATTTTACAATTAGCTTAAAAGATATTAAGTAAGCGGAAAATATTAAAACTTATTAGTACGACATTTCGTGTCCAAGCATTAAAACTGCACATTTTAAGGACTAAAACTTGAGCTTAAACAACGACGAAACTAAATGTAGTAAAGTTAGTAACTTTGTAGCTTATTACAAAGTTAAATGATAAACTTTTATCTAAAATTTTATGTCGCACATAATTAACTTTGAAACACTTTTTGTGTACAATTTTATTCAGTGGCCATAAAGTAAAACGTATAAATTGGTTTAATTCGTTGATTGAAATTTGTTTAGTTAAATCCGAACTTGTTTGAAAAACCCATTTATCAAATACTTGAATGATAAAAATTTTCCTTGTGTAATGTTGTCCCGTGAGCTTTCCTATGCAACATGGCTTAATTTTTTTAATCGCTTTAATTAGAAATTTGTTAAAAGTATACTAATTGGCTTACATTTTTTTGTAGAATATGATTGTTTTTATTTAAATTAGGTTATTTAAACTTTTTTAATCACATTAGTGTTTATTCTACGCAACTAATAATTAACAATAGTTTCTGATTATTGATTTTTTAGACTTTGCATTGTTTGATTTTTGCAATAAAATTTAAAAAAACGCATTTTAAAAGTAAACCATTATTAACCATTCATTATTTGTCTTTATTTAATTTAATTTAACGGTAAAAGAAAAAATACGTCTACATTTAAATTAATTAGAAAATAATTAATGAAGTGAAGTCAACATAAATCAAACCATTTATGTCGTTTTTTCTTAATAATTTTTACTTAAAATTTAGTCAAAGGACTATAATGTTAAATAATGAAATTAGATTGACAATTGAATCTTTATTTCCAACTTTGTTTTAAAGTTTAGTGTCCAATACACAATTAATTGGGTTAATTTTTGCCTTGCCAAAAACTTTACTCAACACTAAAAACTTTACTAATTTATTCATTAAACAAAATCTATCAATTATTTAAAATAAAATGGATTGGTACGCTATAAATTATATCTATGTCAACCCGTTTTCGCAAATTTGATTTATCTGCCAATATTTCTTACAATGTTGTGACAATTTAGAATAGACACCGTAAAACACTGCAAAAAATTATTATTTTTTTAGAAAAAGAGTAAATAATACTTTAAAATTAGAATAAAAATTTGAAAAAATTTTTACATTATAAAACGTTTAACAATTTTAACAAAAATTGTAAACCGTATTGTATTTTGCTAAACTCTACTTTTAATCTAATTTAACCATAAATTCAAATTAATATTTTTTATATTACTTTCTTGCATTTTTACTTTTGTACTTATTAACTATTACAATAGTTGACCTACGTACTTGTTGCATTATTTAAGAGTCGTTTGACTATTTTTAGGATTTATAATTACAGTTATAGTTATTGACGTCCTGAGTAAATCAATACATAATTGTTCACTTTAAACAATTAATAATAATAATCCTTTATACTGTATAATTTGTTGTATTTTTAAAAAGTAATTGAAAAAAGATTATATTATTGAAAACTTAATTACAAGTATTAGTTGGTATTATTTAAAAAAAAAATAAAATAAATAATACATTTCGTTATTTATTAACGTTTTTATTTAAGGCTGTACCGCCTGAAAATCGTTTTTCTTATCATTTTATTACCTGAGTTTATTTTTGAATAAAAGATTTTGAAATTTACATGATAATTTTTTAGTTTATCAATTAACCAATAAAAAAAATTGATTTTATTGCATTTTTTAAAATTCAACCAATCATCAACGAATTACAGCGATAACACCACGGGTGTGGTGTTATCGGGCAAAGCAGACGTGATATATTCAAATGTCAAATTAAACGTCAGATAGTAAATCAATTCATAATAATGATAGAAACATTTGTTCATAATTGTATCAACAAAATTAACTAAATTCTTTTAGAAAATACACCAGAAAACACAACTCATTGGTATTAATTGATTAAAAAAACATGGAAAGTAGTAAAAAATTATCTTACCGAATACACCTCGAGCATTGATAAATACTCAAAATTTTGTCGTAGAGAATGTTTCAAGCGTGTTTCTTTGAGCTTTCAATAATCTCTATGACAAAATTATCTCGGTATTATCAATGCTCTAGGGGTATTATAGCTGATAATTTTTTACTTTATCAATTAACCAATAAAAAAATTTGATTTTATTGAATTTTTTAAAATTCAACCAATCATCAACGGATTACAACGATAACACCACGGGTGTGGTGTTATCGGGCAAAGCAGAAATGATATATTCAAATGTCAAATTAAACGTCAGATAGTAAATCAATTCATAATAATGATAGAAACATTTGTTCATAATTGTATCAGCAAAATTAACTAAATTCTTTTAGAAAATACACCAGAAAACACAACTCATTGGTATTAATTGATTAAAAAACATTGGAAAGTAGTAAAAAATTATCTTACCGAATACACCTCGAGCATTGATAAATACTCAAAATTTTGTCGTAGAGAATGTTTCAAGCGTGTTTCTTTGAGCTAATATCACGAGGCCGAAGAAACACGCTTTCAATAATCTCTATGACAAAATTATCTCGGTATTATCAATGCTCTAGGGGTATTATAGCTGATAATTTATAAAAAATTTGCTGCAATTTTTTGAATTTTTTTAAAAGCCTTAAAAATAAACAAAAAATGCACAGGTATCGCAAACGTTGAAATTATCGGAAAGTGTTGAAAACAAACACAATATTACCTACGTAATATAAAAAAACAAGGTTAATTACCATTTTCAAAAATAAGAATGTATACTATTAATGTATTTTCAACTATTTTTTAATCCAAATTCAGTAAAATCTACATTTGCACAACATGTTTTGGATAATCGTCAAATTCTTTTTTCTTACAAATTGTTTCATCGTTTTAATTACATTAATAACAAACAAATTCTTGAATTACTAGAGTTGATTTATATTAAAATATCAAATAAAAATTTTTTGTCGAACGATCAAACCAATTTCAATTATGATTTTAAACTTAGTTTTTCTTAGATTTGTTTCTAAATTGCACCATCTTCCTTTTCTAAAATAATTTACATTTAACATTTTGTAAAACTTAGATTTTTTAATTATCTAGTTACCAATTTTCATATTTGACATTTTTCAAAAAATGTAAATTAAAAAATTTTTTGTAATCTTAACTTTTTATAAGTTGTAAATATTTTTTGGAGACTTTTTTGAAGATGAGCTTTATTATTTTAAAGCTCAAAACATATGTAAAATACATTTGGAAGTTAACGAATTTATTTTTGGTAGATTGGTAATTTGAATAATTTAAAAATTAACCAACAATGAATCTTCTTAACAATTTAAAAATTTACCGATTCTATAATTTTGTCTCCTATTAATATTACACAAATGCGCTACTGACTAATGAAAAAACATTTAAAAAATAAATTTTACTATAACATGAATTTTCTCTCTAGTCTCAACTGATTTATAACGCTAATAATATTTACAATTGCTTGACTGTTGATAAAATTTCAAGATTTAAAATTTACTCAAATTTTATGTTACATACTTTTGTCCTATGTTAATAACTTCACAGTGAAATCGTTTATGACTTAAACCAGTAATTGCTGATAGTTTTTATTATAAAACTTTATAGATCAGGTTTAAATTATTTCGTTTATGCATTTGAAAATTTGAACATAAATTATCGGTATAGTAGAACATCTGTGTTTCGGTCTAGTTGCTGTTGATGACCACCGCTGCTTTTTTTGCGACTAAGGGTAGTTTTGTCGGTGTCGTAAGAGTTGTTTTTCTTGTAAATCATGCCTACATCGAAACCGCCATAATTTTTATATTGAAATGATTTGCTTAATAACTTAAAATAACCAATAAATTATTACCCTAAAACGGCTCAAGATAGAGGAAAGTTGCAACATTTTTATAGAGGACAAAATTTACTATAAAAAAGTCGGCAGAAGGGTACAATTACCTTCAATAGTTTAGAAGATACACGTGTGCAAAGTTGCACAAAAATTAAATTAAAATTCGGTAACTCTTAAACTATTAGATATAATTATACCCTCCCGCGGAGTTTTTTGTAGTAAATTTTGTGCTCAATAAATTGTTTATGTGCAATTTTCATCTACATTGTACTGTTTTTGCAGCGTACAAGGCGGAAGCTCGCGCGGATCTAATTCTGCAATTACTATAATTATTTTTCATCACTGCTGAGTGAAATTGAAACTTTTTATATTTTTAAACATAAAACGAATCATAAGAAATATCTTGTTTAATAATAATAAACATTTCACCCGAAAAATACAAAAAATGAAGTGAAATTGGGCACCACCGCAAGTTCCAGATTTGTTTCATCTGAGCGTTTTATCGTTTCGTTATACGAGCCTTCGAATGAATTTTCCTATAAGTGTTTTTAACTAAAAAATTTGAGTTTTTAAAATATAAAGACCCACAGTTTTACAGATTGCAAAAACACCTAACATTTTTTTAGTGTGTAGTAACGTGTGCTTTTAGTAAGAAATCACTATTTTTTTCCTCAATTTTAGGAAGAGCAAAGTTTTCTAAATAAAAGCATTGAGTCGTGTCTCTCGACCTATCGTGTTTCGCATAAAGAAATCAGTTTTTGGTTTTTATGTTCGGGACAGTACTCAATAACGACTAATTTGAGTATTTCAGTTGTTTTAACTGACATGTGAAAGTATGCACAGACTTCACTAAAAGTGTTCATATAATTTCTTACAGACGATGTTTTATTTGAATCTGATAAGCACAAACTTAGGTTATGAGAAAAACAATGCGTGTACACAACTCACGGTAGTTTCTCTTCAATACAAGTTTGTACTTCTCTAAATTGTAATGGCATGGCTGATGCTCTATCGCACCCTTGACCTCTAAGTTTGTTTAAATCAAAGCTTACATTTAATAAAGTCTCCAACATCGTTTTAGCTAAAGTTGAACATGCAACTTCATGCACAGGGACAAACCTAAGAAAATCCTCTCTGACTTTAAATGATTCTTCGTCAACATATCGTACACATTCATTCATTTATTCACTAAGGTTATCTTATTTAAATATTTTTTATTAATAAATAATAAAAAAATTAACAACCTAAAGTATTATATTAAAAATATTTTGGTATAGTTTTCGTGCTGTATGAATTTCGTTTATTGATGTTATCTTACGTATCGGAGGTCACTGAGAATATGTCCGTTTTGAACTCTAAGGAATAACACTTGTGTTAACGTCATACTCAAAGTTGCTTATATCTTAAGTATCTTGGATCATCCACGCTAGTGTTGAGTAAATAAATTGCAGTTTTGGATGTATTGGTTGTGAGAAATTCACTAGCCAACTTTGGTCACACATATGTTTTTTTATTATGGAAAAGGCTGTTACAAGCTTATAGGTCATACGAACCTTGCACGGCCAATTCACACAGTCGGAGATAGGGGAGGTTCAATTGAATAATAATTAAGTGCGCCTGATCTTTTATAATTAACACTTCTGCCTCGATCAAGACAGACGGCCCAAGCTTGTAACGAATTTTTAGGTTCGTAATCCTTGTTACTCTGATGTTCGGGTAACTACAATAAAAGAGAATCGTAGAATATTAACAAGAGTATATCTAATCCTCAATCCATAAATGCCAGAAGTATCGGCAACACACAATACATAAGTTGAATCGAAATGAATAGCGAAGAAAATTTCGTAATAAATATCGTTTATACACAGCATGCGATACACACAAAATAATTAATGAAACTACCTTAATGGTATTGCAACAATAATCGTAATTACAGAAATTAACATAAACAAAAGTTCCGTGAGTGACTTTTCTGACAGCGACAAAATAATTAAATAAACTTACCCACAATCCAGTACCTACTTGATCGAAGAAAACGTTTTCCCCAGTGAGTGAGGCTGGAATAGATATGAATAGCAAATCGTGTCAACACAATAACTCACGAAGATAGGAAGCTACAAAATCGTTAATAATAACAGAAATTAGATATAAAAACCCGTTGTATCGAATGCTGTTATTCGCAATTACGAAAATGTGGGTATCGCAATCGACTGGCGTATAAGAAATAACATCTCAAAGGCAAATACTGGTCAAGACTTCGTTTTCGTTGTGGATAATATGCCTTCCAGAATCCTAAGCGTTCAGTGAAGGTATTTATCAATATTAATTCTTCATTGTTCTTTTATTAAATCGAACATGTGGTCATATTATAATTTCCTGTCCATCACAGTGGATGTACTATTAAATTTTTGGATTAGACCAATTCAAAACGACACAGACCGTCTTAGGTAGTTGACAGTTTGAAAATGAATTCCGCAACATGTCAGTAATCAGAAAGATCGGCAGAGGGCGTCAAAACCAGAATCTAATTTTAATTTGATATACAGGGTATTACGTTATAAAAATTTTGCATGTAACACGGCATGCACAGAATATAGGAACTATACCGGATGCAAACTCTGAAACTTTACGTTAAATGAGGAAATTGATATCACCGTTTAGATTTTCGTTACTGTGGGAATCATTACGACAAATTGGAGAGCACACATGTTGAGATACCTTAATTGAATTCAAGAAGCTTAGCGCACTTTGTTTTTAATTAATTGTATAAATCTGTGTATATATGTATCAGTTAAATTTGCAGACATTTTAGATTTGTGATAAATGTGTCATTAGCTAATTGCTGTAAGTACTTTGTTTCTTATATATAATTATTTTTTGAGGTCGGTCGTATGCACGCACAATGTGACACACATATTACGTTTTTTATAACGACTAACGTTACCATAAGCTTGTGGTAATTGAGTTTTGTTGTATTCTCCAATGTTATCACATTTAAAGATAACTTTAAGCCAGTTGTTGCTTATGTTTTCCAAGGTGTTGCCTAATTTAAGAGTCCTGTATGATTAACTATATTATTTACTGTATTATTTACTGTACTGTGTTACGAGAAACTCAGGCTTCTTGAGTTGATCCGGCAAAAATAAGTTGTTACGATGGTCTTCTCATAACAAAACAAAGCAACGGCTAGCAGAGCTTCTTCGGAGAGGGATCGCAGGCTTTGTTATGTGTGATTATAACGCGAATCTAAAAAAAAAGCGCCAAGACAATGAAAAATTAAATTCGGGAGATACCGTCTAACTCTACCCGTAGCAGGAAAAGAATAAATAACACCACAGAAGTAAGAACACCGAATATATATTTATTATATCACAGAAGATGAAGAAGGTATATAAATGTAAGTTCTCGACAATATTTACACGTAGGTCGAATGAATTATAAGTTGCGCCGAATAGCGAGCAACACTCCGTACAACAAGCTGACCCTGTCGGTCTAAACAGTTACATAAACATAACGTCTAAATTTATATTTACAAATGTTTAAATTATAGACAAACAAAACAATTTAAGCCTTCGAGACTTAACGCGCACTGCTTATAAGTTCGTGAAGCACAAAAATATTATTAATTGTGTTAAGTTAACATGCACGTACCGTCACAAACGACGTGACCACCAAAGTACAAATCAAAGAAAGAAATTAAAGTAGTAATACTTACAGTTAGGTTTTACCTTAGTCGGATATTAGCTAATCTCCGTACTTGATGTACCTAAAAAGTAATATTAAACGCAATCTAAACGAGCATCTAATGTTAACACAAATAAAAGGTTTCCTAAGCATCCAATCATTAAGAACGCAAATGCGCAACGTTTCTCTTCGACTTAACAACATAAATTTCCCGTGTTTGTCGTAATTATTCTTTCAAAGAAGAATTGTTCTGCTTGTTTCCAACCCTTGAGGGTGGATACGATGACGTTATTAATAATGTGACGTCATGGAAATTTTCTAACGAGGCCACCTGCTAGTTATCTTCTGTGATAACGATGAACATTTGGTGGGTACCAATATCCGCTACAGACAATTAGCAAAGTCAATTTAAACCCGCAATAAGGAAAATTGTATACCACTCACCCCGATTCAACCTTCCAAATGCAATTGCATATTAGGATAGTAGCGTGAAACAATCTAACGGCGAAGGTTAACCCGGGCGTAAAAGTACAAAACTCGTAGATGCTCTTGTGGGAAGTGAGGTAAAAATGCTGTCTAAAATTTGACAGTCTCGGCGCAAGAGTAGGGAAATTTTCCTGACAAATTTCATACTCGACGAGAAATTTTTCATACTCGCGAATTGAACTACTAATTTCTTTACATTACAACTGTTATTATTATTGTTGGCAAACCCGTTGCTTTTAATTTTTTTCTCTCTTCGTTTTGAACTTTTTCTGCTATCGTTAAAATAAATATATTGGTTTAATAGTAAAATGTATTATGCTTCATACGTTTGCAAAGTTTGGACGTTCGGTCTATACATAAGTGTTAGTTTTGATATCTGTTGGTAGAGATAGCTGCTATTAAGAAAAATAAAAGAATTTTAATACTTTTGTATCGTTAACGATTTTATTTTTAACTTCAAAGTTTGTTTTTAACATTTCTTTGTTACCGTGTTTTCACTAAAAACACACTTGGCAATGTTGTAAAACAAACTTTCCATTCTAATGTGATTTCAAGAAATTTCAATTAAAGCATCATCTGTCAATTTTTGACATTTTTGTATCCAATTAAAAAAATTACCGCAGCGGTATGCGTAATGGATAGAATTTAGAACGTGCTACCAATGACGAGTAAAACGTTTTTAAACATTTAAGTAAAAAAAAATAGCAACACCAGGTATAACAGTCGTATGCTAATTTACAGTGTTGCGAAATGTATTGTTTCTTTTAAGCGGTTTCTTAAGACATACAAAGCATAATACTATAATTTAACATTAGGGTTCTCGATTCAGAAATGAACGAAGAGTGTCGCAATGTGTAGCTTTTTCGTCAATTCATACACACTCTGTATTAAAATATATTAAAAGTTTTAAATGTAGTATTAGAAGACAAATCAAAAATAATAAAATTCTTGGTGAAGATACCAATACCTAGTCATCAAAACAAGCAAGAAAAGTTTTTTTTGCTGAATCGATTTGTTTCAGTTCCAAAAAAAAAAACAAAAAATGTTATTTTGCTAATACAAGCTTAATTTAATTATTTAATGGTATAAGATAGTAAACAGTTTAAAAACCTGTTATAATAGCCAGTAAACTTTAATACGAATTTTAAAAGCATATATATATAAATTTTTGAAACGTAGCATAGAAATAGCAGAATTGAATTTTATATAATGGAAAATGATAAATAGCAGTACGCAACGCTCCAGTTGAATAAGCAACTTGTCATTTACATTGCCATTAAACCAAACCGTTTGTACCTTTGAATAAGTTTGTAAAAGGCCTATTTTAATTTAACAACTTTGCAATTTATAAATATTTGTATATGTATATAAAACAAATTTGCAATTAATAATTACAAAAATAAAGTGCTAATGCTTTTTTTTACTAAACAAATATTTAAATAAATTTCGAGAACAGTTTACTTTTTCACCTCCGAGTATATGTTAACGTTATCCGTGAAAAACTTTTATTGTTGGTTTTATGACCCCATTTTTTAAAATATATTTTACCTCAGCACCTGCGCGAATTCAAGTGCAAAAAGGATCGTGCATTGAACGGCAACTCAATTTTTGTTCGATAAATTCTTTCTCATAAACAAGCTGAGACGTTTTAAGCGTCGAAAGGTAAATATGTCTGTTTTTTTATTCATTCAATCATGAGATAATGTAATTTTTTGTCACGTTAATAGTTTATGGTAAAACAACTCGATTAATATTTCTAAATTTTTGCAGTTGTTAAATAATTTTTATGACAAGCGTAATAATCTTGTTTTCTACTTGTTAAAAAGCTTTTTCTTTTATAAGCGCAACTTTGTTTTGCTGTCAATAACGTTTCTAAATATAACGTAAGGACTTAAAACATTCAAACTACAGGATTTTATACAAAAAAACTTAGAAACGTCTTGAAAAACACAAATAAATACATACGTTAAACTATCAAAATTTTAAAAAAATGTTTTTTTAAAAAACAATTTTATAATTGCTATTTAAAACGTAAAAACATTAATAAAATTATATTGAGAAGACAACAATAAATATAATTTTTGATATTTTTTAACATTGAATATGTATAAACACATTTTAAAAAAAATTACTAAAACATTTGTTTGTTTTGCAAGATGTCTAAAACTTATACTTATAAAAAGTATTAATTTTTTTAAAATTATTTTATTCTTTGATTTGATTTTTGTTGTTTGTTTCTCGTCTTACGGTGTACTAGTTTATTGATGTTTTTTTGTGGTTTTTGTTTTATTACAATTAACTTTTTGATTTCTCTCGAGTATTTCCTACTTAATATTTTTTTTGACACATTCATTGTTCTAAGAAGTTTGTTGCAAATCGACTACAAGCAACTCTACTTTTTTGTTTGGTTGATTTATTCCTTTTAAGAAAACATTTAGTTTAATGTTTTTTAGTTTTATTCTAAACTTATTTCAATTAGTGTATTTATTTATTAAGGGCAGTGGTATCGATTTGGTTATAATTGCTTTGTTTATTATTAACACAATTTAAAAGTAGTGGTTTTTAATACTAATATAAAAAAATCTTTAAAATAAAAAAAATGTTACGGTTTTTAATAAGGGTGCTTAGCATTACAATATCCTTCAAATATAAAGTAATTACTTAGCATTTGAAAAAACCAGTGTAATTGTATTTTTTAGTAGGTACCTAAAAAACAGTATATTGTCTTAACACTTTAAAATTTTAAAAGCATTTTTATAGTTATAGTTGAATTAAAATTTCCACACATTATTTTTGTGTTACGATTTTCCATTCTGAATAATGCGTGTAGCTAGTTTTTCTCAAGCTGAGGTTTTGTCGCACCACGTAGTGGCCATTTTCAACGCATAAAATAAATGACTTAATTGCGTTTAAAAATGAAGCTTTTATAGTTTGGATTTTAATTGATAAAGCTGGCTTTTAAATAGCCAGTAGAAAAAAACTAGTACGAAAAAAATTTATACGATCCGCAGAACCTTTGACAAAGGGTAGATAATCAAAAACAACTAACTTTTTTGCTGTTACACTTAATGAAAGAATTTATTTTTAGTCATTACTGTAGTATGCAACCAACCGTGCGCTGCGTGCGCGTAGATAACAGAGAAAAAGTGGGGATTAGAATTTCAATAAATTAAATGTATAAAAACCATAAAACAATGGTAACTATAGTAAAAAACAAAAACAAATAAGAGCAAGTTTATTTCCACTTCTTAACATTGGTCCTTCGAGCCGGATCTTGACAGGAAAAGGCACCCGTAATTAAGAAGTTAAACGCTACCTGTAGGAACTGGAAAAACAAAAAAATAGCTAATTTCGACAATGACGAGGTCACGTAAGTCCTTTTTATTATCACTTATGCCAAATCCAAAAATTTCCGAGATTTAAAATCATTAAATTACAAACGCGGCGCGATAAAATCCCAATTAAAAAAAAAATTGTTGAAAGTATAAATGATTTAGACACTATAACGAAATTATAACAACTTAAAATTAAAATTTGTTAAAATAACCGAATTATTTGAATCTTATGAATCAGTGCAAACACAAATTGATGAAATTATTGATTATGACGCAACTTGCATGACCGAAAAAAAAAGAAAAACTTATATAATGAAACTATAGATCAAGCTATGATAATTATCAGTAGATTAAAAAAAAGCCATTTAATGCGATTTCTAATTTGACAAAAACTCATATAAAAACAATTCGTTTACCAAAATTAAATTTACTAAAATTTAACGGTAAATTTGTTAATTGGTTATCCATTCATGATAGCTTTTCTAGATTTGTCGACAAAAACCAGGAATTAATGCCTAGTCAATTGTGTGAACGGTATAATAAAAAAAAGACGTATTAATATTCACATCGACAAAATTATAAATTTACCTCAGTTACTAAAAATTGTCTCATTAACTTAGAACTTTAATTGACACACTCGAAAATCATATTCAGTGTCTTAATACATTAGAACAAAACATTAACTCATGAGATGCAATTTTAAATTCTTTAGTTTTAAACAAATTGGATAAAACTTTAATTATACGTTGGGAAACCAAGTTAAATTCTGAATTTACTAGTGATCAACTTGCTACTTGTAATTATTTCAAAAATTTCTTGAATGAACAATATGCGATTATGGAATCAATTTCATTGGGAGTAAAAGATGCAAAAGGAAACACGAGAATAAATATTTTGAATCAAAAAAACTCAAAATTTTGCGTCGTTAACTAATCAAGCTAAATTAAAATGCAAATTGTGTAGTGATCATTTCATTTCATTTCGAGTTGATATAGAGTATAGAAAAATGGGTACATATTGATTTGTTAATCGGTGTAAGAGCTGTGATCGACTTAATCTTATCTTATGTTACATGAATGTTTTGTGATAAATATTGTTAATTAAATGTGGTAAGATGTTATTTTCTTCGACTATGAAAAAAATCATGTTTAACTCTTTATTGTAGTTAAAAGGAGTACACAGTAATCTATTAAGCGGGTGTGAGAAAGCAGCAAATTTATAAGAGAAAGAAATGATTAGAGTCGTATGAGATCACATGGCTAATAGTAGTAAGTTTACGGTAGATATCAAATAAAAATTTACCATCCATTAAAGAGATATTCAAATCGAGGAAATTTAGGAAACAGTTTAGAGGAATTTCAACCGTAAATTTAACTCTGGCGTGCTTGCTGTTCAAAAATTCTAAAGAACCTTGAATGTCTTGGTTCGTACATTGAAAAATGCAAAAAATGTTATAGATATAGCGTTTCCACAGTAAAACATGAAAACAGGGCTTGTTAGTATAAAATCTATGTCCAAATAGCTCATAAAGATTTCTGCTAAAATAAGGGATAACGGCGAGCCCATGGGTAAACCCTATATTTGTTTGTAGACCCTTTTATTGAATTAAAAATAAACATTACTATGACAAAAATTGGTTAACTTGGAGATCGAATTCACTACAACGTCAGGAAAATTTGAATGGATCAAAAGATTATCTAAGATAGGCAAGACATCTAATAGTGGGACAGATGGGAATAGGTTCAACACATCAAAATAAATAAGTTTAACATCTTGGTGATTGGTTGGTAGTTTAAAACTATTCAAAACAATAATTAGTTTCCTTGTGTTTTTTACACTTGAAATAGAATGGAAATTAATGTTGTCTTGTAAAATCGTTGATAAAAATTTGGTTAATGGGTATGTAGGTGAGATGATAAAGATGGCAATGGGTCTAATAGGCACGTTGAGTTTGTGTATTTTTGGAAGACCATAGAGACGAGGAGTAATCGGATTCTTAACTTTCAACTGTGAGATAGTTTTGTGAAAAAAGGTTAGTGTGGAAGTAGCATCAGATATCATTTGTAAATTTTGAAATTGTAATTAGGGGAAGAAAAAACTTAGAGTTCTTTGTAAAATCTTCAGAATTTAAAAGTGTAAGATTTTTTGCGGCATAATCATCTTTATTTTGAATGACTACACAATCTCCCGTATCTGCTTTAGATACAATTAACTGATTACTAATAATTTTTGATCTTATCATAGAGATTGTTTTATGATCAGACATGAAAGATCTGTTACCGTTAGGATAGAGTTTATTAAAAGTCAAGTGAGAACTCGGTAATATTAAGCTGTTAGTAAATTTATTGACATAGTTTCATGGAAATTCATTTGCAACGATTTCAATGGTAGCTTTAAAGTTACGGTACTAAATTTTATTAATCGGGATTATTGGGAGCAAATTTTAATCCTTTGTTAAGAACTGTTATTTCATCTTTAGTGAATATGGTATTTGATAAATTTAACGTTCTTTGAAAGTTAACCGGTTTTATCATATTGTTGTGGGTTACATTAACACACCATAATGATTGTTTTTGGGTACACTGTGTATCAGACAATGAAATGATATGGTTATTGTTATAATAGTTGTAATTGTAATTAGAACTAAAATTAGGAAATGGTAATTTGCGAAGTAACACCTTGTCTCTAACTTTATTATCTAAAAGTTCCCATATGGCTGGATGAATGACTCCCGAGATGGACATATGTAAATACCATAATTTCAGCTTATTCACTTGAATTTTACCATACCATTTCGTAATTTCTTACTTGTTGCAGTGGGTGATAAATTGGTAGTACCATAAAGTTAGTTTTAGGTTGGTGAAAATTTTCCCTCAACATTTCGTTTCTTAAACAATGTTTGAAACTCTAAAAACCAGTTTTCACCAAACTAAAATGATGAAATAATCATCTTATGTGATATGATTTTGGCATCTAAGTGACATTCAGTTTTCTTATACATGGTATCATTTTGATGCCTACAAAGTGATAGTGACAGCATATAGATACCGATTTCATGCGGAATTTTAGACACAAATTTTGTATGCAAAAAGTGAGAAATGGTGTTAAAAAGATATCTTTTTACAAGAATTTTGTTATTTGGGTAGTTAGTAGTAGGAGAATATAACAACAGTTTTACTTTCTCTCATAAAATTGCATCACGATTTACAAAACTATTGAAAAATTGGCAAAATTGACATAAAACAAACTGTTCTAACATCTAAAGAAATTTTCTGTTAACATTTTAAAGACACAACGCATAGAAATATTGAAGGGTGGTTTGTTGTAAAATATCCATTTAAAACTTCCGAAGAACGTTTAGGTAGCTCTTACGACATTGCAAAAACTCGATTGAATAATTTGAAAAATACATTTTTTAAAAATAATTTATTTCAATTAGATTATATAGTGGTTATGAATGAATCTATAAATAAAAACCACACGTCATTAGCAAACAAAGAAGGTAATGATTTTTTTCTTCATCATCGTCCTGTTTATAAAGATTCAACTACTACAAAAGTTTGGACGGTTCTTGTCATTTAAACGACTTCCAATAAACGCAATACAAAGCACAGGACCCACATTACAAAACGATTTGTTTTCAATAATCACTCGTTTTAGGACACACACGCAAATATTTTTAAAATGTACAAACAAATCGAAATAAATCCAATTCAAAAAAAATTCAAAACATTTTATGGCGCGATTCCACTAATATCACTTTGCAAATATTCAAACTAAACACAGTGACATTTGGAATTATCTCCGCTGCTTATTTAGCTGTACGTTGTTTGTTTGAATTAGCGAAATTCAATAAAAGTTTGTATTCAAGGGAAGCTGATATCAGACTTTTACGTCGATGATATATTTACCGGTTCTTCAACTATTAAAGATTTAACTAAGATAAAAGAAAGCTTAAAATTAGTTTTATCACAAGAAAAGTTCAAGTTACATAAATTTAAAAGCAAAATCCTTATTCTTAATGATGAATTACAAACAGATGATATGCAAATACTAAACTATAACAGTAAAACTTTAGGCGTATATTGGAATAACAGTTTAGATACAATTGCTTCTAAATTTACCTCAAGGAATAAACACGATCGAGTCACTGAAAGAATTATATTTTCCGAAATTTCACAATTGTTTGACCCTATTGGGTTATTAGCTCCAATTTTTGTGATTCCAAAAATTATTTTGAAAGAACTATGGAAGGTAAAATTAGATTGGGATGAGTCAATTCTAATTAACTTGGATACCTAATCGTTACATACGAAATGACTTACCTAACGTTAACAAATTATTTATCCCAAGATTAGTTATTTTACCTAATGCATCGGTGTTTGAAATTTACAGATTCTCGGATGCTTCTGAAAAAAGTTGCAATGCGTGCGTATTTATAAAATTGATAGAAAATAACGGACTGGTACTAACCTTATCGCACCCAAAGCAAAGATAGCACCCATCAGATGTGTAACTATGCCGCGTCTTGAATGATTAGCAGTTCATAATTTTCTTAAAAAATTTAAATATTTCAAAAAATAGTTTACTGTTATCTCTTAATGCAGTCTTAGACAATGATGAAATAATAAGAATACGAGGAACATTACAATATTTAGAGTTCTTCTTTGAATCCTACGTTATTGCCAAAAGGCGCGCACTTAACAAAATTAATTTTTGAGCATGAACATAAACGATTATTACATGCAGGGCCTAATATGTTGTTAAGTTACGTAAGGCAATTTTTCTGGCTTAATAGAATTTATTTTTAGTTATTACTGTGGTATGCAACCAACCGTGCGCTGCGTGCGCGTAGCTAACGGCGAGAAAGGGGGGATTAGAATTTCAATAAATAAATTGTATAAAAATTAGAGAACAATGGTAACTACGCTAAAAAACAAATAAAAAAAAACATAAATAAAAGCAAGTTTATTTCCACCCCTTAGATAAAACAAACTCTTGGTTAAATAATTTAATTTTTTTTTAATTTTTAGGTTGATTTACAGCTACAGGTTTGTGCACTAAAGCATCTGTTACTCGAGAAAATCTATTTCAATATTTTTTTGTAAGTGTAGACTGAGTGTGTTAATAAACTATTGTTACTAGAATTTTTTCGTAACTTAATTGCTGGTGACTAACTCAGTTCAATCGCCAAGCGGTTCGCAGGAACGTGCGGTACTGCAATTTGTTTTAAAAGTTGATAAAGTTGATAAAACTTCCATGCTTTGTACTATTTGGAAAATCTCTATCATCCCAATCTAATTTTAACATCCATAATTTTTGTATTAAATGTTTAGCAAAAACAACTAACATTGAGAAAACCCTAATGGATCAAAAATTTTGGCTACGTTCTAAAGTTACTATTGCAATCCCAATATTTTTATAAGAGAAGGTTCTTCTTATCAAAGGAAATTGATTGTTGAGTTGACGCAGGAAGAGAAGTCAGAACAAAAGATTCAATAATAACAAACTTTTTTGAACTCAAAACCTCCCCTGTTAAGTCAAATGCTACGCATCAGTTTCTTATATTAAATTACACCCTGTAATTACGTCATCCACATAAACGTCCGACTGTAATATTTGCTCAACTTTTAAGAAATGTGCTTTTTTAGCAATAGACAATTGCTTTATTCATGTTGTATTTTTGAACAAGCTGATTTGCATTAAATCTCTACAAAAATCTTTGAAAATCTTGTAATATAATCGGACGATACATTTGTTTGCTATCAGCAATAATAACATATTTGTGTAATCAAAATCGCAATAAAATTGTAGGAATATTAGTTTGTAATTTACGTCTCACTAATAAACTATCGTTTAAAGATATTTTACTTCTCAATTTTGCTGAAGCGTTAAAAATTACAAGCAACTTTGTTGATGTACTATCTTGCTTCAGAACTCTATAATGGGGAACATAATAACCGTGACTCCTATTGAGTAATGGCTCAACTGCAGACATATGTATGACCCGAATCTATATAGTCCTGCATTACTTTTTTATACTTTTCAGCAAATGGAGTATCTTTTACCATACGTATTTCTAACAATTTTAAACAACGTAACGCGTTACTATAACTATTTCCAAAAACTAGAAGATAATCATCTTTAAAAGGTAAAGACACATATCTGCCCTCAGTCATTCTGTAATGACTATCAATAAAGTGTTGTTCACATCTTTTATCATCAGGTGATAAAATGTTACAAGGTACTTGCTCCATTTCCCGTAGTTTTTGTACTTTTGATGACAATTACACGAAAATCAAATTAAATCACAAAAATAGAATCAATTCTTACCCTAGAAAGACTTTCACATAAGCAGCAAAAGTATTACACCCATTTATAACGCGAATTTACAGATCAAAACCTTGCCAGCCGTGTATGTTAGATCATTACCGTACCACAAACAACGGAAAAATGGTTTTACTCCAGTTGACATCCACTACTCTCAATGCACCAAAACGGTACGAACATCACAACAAAACATTTTTAACATCTTTATTTATATATATTTATACAGCACCTCTATTTCATTCATCTTCATGCTCGTTACTTTCGTCTCTGTCGATTTTATAACAGATGACGCATATGTTATGTTGATAATTTTTTCATACAAAATTTTGACCATCTCTGCATCTAACTGTTGTCTTTTTTTTTTCTAAGACATATATGACAGTGACCTGTTTTTTTTTCGAACACTTTTGTCTTTGTTAGGAAGTTCTTGTACTCGTTATAAAGTGCGTGCCTATTGGCAAATGGTCCTGGATACATTGTCATTGTATATTCTGTGTATTATGCAAAGTCTTATAAATTCAGATAAAGTATTTTTTAAAAATTGCGCCTGGCCACCTTTGCCATATTTCCATTTGTCACATACAAATTCAAAGCATTTATCGCTGTTATATTAAATACATCAAAGGTGATTGTCTAAGCCATCTTTGAATTTTTTGTACGAAAAGCAGACACGTGCATTCTTTTCGGAAAACAAACCTTGAACTTTCTAATAGCTTTTTCTTTGTAGTAACAAAACACGTTGAAATTTCGCGTTTATTAGCTTTGATAGTTCCAAAAAAAGTTAGTTTGTGTGCTGTAAGAAGTTTAATCGCTAAACGAATACTAGTAAACAATCTGTTCATGATGACGTTTTTATTCGTGTTTTTTGTTGGTTGAATCTTTTGACAATAGATTTATATGCTCAATACTTGTTTTGCTCTTGTTATATTTCTTAACCCAGTTTTCTTATAATTAATGTTAATTTATACATAATAATTGTCAAATTTAAATTTTTAATCTAGAGATGAGTTTTTTAATTTAAAAAATCTAAACAATTGTGACCCATTTTAGTCATATCAATTTTTAACTTTATTTATATTAAGGCTTACAATTTCAAGCGATTTTTGAATATTATTACCGTATTAATACAAACTTTAAATTGCTGTAAAAAGTACTAATGTAAAAATTATTTATTCACAATGTTGTTATTTTAATACTTTTATTAATAAAAATCAAAATTGGTCTTGATTTTTGGGTAAGAATTATTTGCAAACTTTTTATTAATTTGTGAAAACAATTTCTTTTTTTATAAATTTTTGTTTAACATCTTTAAAACATGTTTTTTTTTAAAGTAAACATTAAACGTCAGTAGAAAGAAATTTGTTCTTCTTAATCTTTTGGAAAAAATTATAAATTTCTCAAAAGAATTCTTAAGTTTTTGTCATGAGGAAATTTACTGGTGATCTTAAAGCATTGTAATGTAGCTGTATGGTGCAGCAAAAAACTAAACTTAACAATTTTTTTTTATAATTGAGACACACATTCTCAGTTAAAAAATAGATAATAATTGATGCTTATTAAAATAATTAATACAACATAATAAAAATAGTTTCAATATAACATTAATATGACAAATAGTAGTGATGCATTTATAACAATTGTTAATCCGTTTTTGCGTTCTACGATGAAGTCAGAATTAAAAAAATATATTACGCATTTTTTTGAAGTTGTCTTTATAAATAAAAAATTTGAAAAAGTCATTCACTTTTAAGACAGTTTCTAGTCGTTACGTTATTTAATTTTAGAAAATTGCAACGTAACAACAAAACTAGGGCAAATCGAAGTTAAATATGGCTTACTTTTATCATCACGCACGCAATAATATACATAGCTCGAGTTAAACTAAAATTACTCGATTTTGATTTGAGGTTATAGACGTTTTATTCCTGTTTAATGGAATTCATTTTTTGCGTTTTCGTGTAGACGTTACGAGAATTTTTATTCCAAGCACGGTATGTTTGGCATACATTTTAGTGTAGTTTTAGTTCCTACTAAGTGTAATACTTTTGTGATATCATAATATACAAAACTAGAATAGATTTATCTGTAAAACGTAAAATATACTATGTTTAATAAAAAAAAATGTTTTATTCATTAACGTACTTAACTTTGCTTCAGTTTCGATTTAGTTTAATTTTAAAATTTTATAAACTTGTAACTTACATACATTTTTATTAAGAAACAATTTTTATAAAAAAAGCTTTTATTCAGAATTGAAGATTGCTGTCTGTATTTGTTGTTAAATAACATGAAATTTGTCCGCTGTAATTTAAAATTTGAGCAACTTAATTGACAACAAAATAAAAATAATATTAATAAAACTAATATATCAAATGTAGTAAAAATTTAAAGTTTTTTCTTAAGAAATGTTTTTAATATTTTCATCTCCAACGTGCGTGCTTATTGAAAAAAACATAAAACGCCTGTCAAATAATGTTGAAGAACTCCTTTTAAAAGCTCAAAAGTAGGCAATATTCAATTGGGTTGACCATACACAAAATATGATTCTTGCTTCTCCTACTACATTTATGAAGACACAAAATAATCTCATAAAAGTCATGCTTACAGTATTAAAATAACAACTTTGAGAATGAATCATTTTTAGATTAGTACCTTTTATAGCAATTTAAAGTTTGTATTAAAACGGTAATATTAAAACACTAAATTATTTAAAAAATTGAAAAAACGCTTAAAGTTGCTAGCTTTAATATAATTTAATTTAAAAATTGATACGATTAAAATGTGTCACAATTGTTTGGATTTTTTAAATTAAGAAGATTATCTCTAGATTAAAAATGTAAATTTGACAATTACTATGTATAAATTAACAAAAATTTTAAGAAAATTGCGTAAAAAAAATTAACAAAAACAAAACAAATATTTAGCATATACATCAATTCTATCATTTAATAAATTAATTAATAAATCTGAGACTAAACGCCGGCGCCGTCTTGTAGAAACGGAGCTACGTACGACTATGGCAATTTGTTTTATATATTATTTAAATTATCAGTCCACCAATAACAAAAAACTCAATCTTTTAAAATGTATTTTACATATGTTTCGAGCTTGCAATTATAAAGCTCATCTTCAGAAAACTACAAAAATTTTTAAAAACTTAAATTTTTTGAAAAATGTCAAATATAAGAATTTGTAACTAGGTATTTAAAAAATAAAAAATGTAAGTTTTACAAAATGTTAAATGTAAATAAAAAGAAAATGGTGCAATTTAGAAACAAATCTAAGAAAAATTAAGTTTTAAACATAATTGAAATTGGTTTGATCGTTCAAGAAAAAATTTTTATCTGATATTTTAATATATATCAACTCTAGCAATTCAAAAATTTGTTTGTTATTTATGTTGTTAAAAGGATGAAATAATTTGTAAGAAAAAAGAGAATGACGATTATTTAAAACATGTTGCGCAAATGTAGATTTCACTGAATTTGGATTATTAATATATTTTGAAGTACTTTTTAAATATCTAAGATATTCATTAAGTCGAGTTTGGAAAGATCTTTGTGTCATACCTATATAAAATTTTTGACAAACATAAATTAATTTGTAAACTCCACTTTTAGTTAAATTATTATTATTTAAAAAATTACAAGAAAAAAGGTTCCGAAGAGATATTTCGTTAGAAAAAGAAATTTTGAAATCGTTACCTTTACTTAATTTCTTAAAAAAATTAAGCAAATTTGGTACAAAAGGAACCGAAAAAATTTGTTAGTAAAATTTGTTGAAATTGGTTTTAATTTAGTGTAAGATTTAATACAATGTTTATATACGTGTTTGTGATGAACATTAAAAATAATATCTAAAGGAAAATTATTAGTATAAGCTAAATAAAAAATAATATCTAATTCAATTTTATAATTTTTAATTGATAAAGGAATAGTAAGAAGTCTGTTGAAAAAATAATAAAATGAAGCTAGTTTATGAGAAATATGGTGATTTGAGTCAAACGGTATTAAATGGTTAGTAGTTGTAGGTTTTCTATAAATTTCAAATTCGAAAGTGTTATTATTATTTAAAGAAATTAATAAATCAAGAAAAGGCAACTTCTTATTTTTTGAATATTCAACGGTAAATTTTATTCTATTATGAATATTATTTAAAAAACCTAAAAAGTTATGAACATCATCATTAGAACCATTAAAAATACAAAAAATGTCATCAATATATCTCTTCCAAAATATTATTTTTTGTAAGAAAATTTGATGTTTAGAAATATATTTACTTTCTAAATTGTTTAAGAAAATTTCAGCAAAAATAGGTGAAAAAGGAGAACCTATTGGAAGACCTAAACTTTGTTTAAAAAATTGATTATTAAATTGGAAGAAAACGTTATTTAAACAAAATTTAGTAATTTTTAATAAATCATTTGTTACAAAATCAGGAAAATCAGAAAGTGAAAGAAGATTAAAGATGATAAGTAATACATCTGTAGGACGAACTGAAGGGAAAAGGTTTTTAACATCAAAAGAAACAATATTAAGATTTAACATTGTATCAGAACGAAAAATTAAATTATTTAAAGAATCTATTAATTCTTTTGTATTTTTTATTGAATAAGTAGAAATAAAATTCATTTCAAAATTAATATTCTAGTTAAAAATTTGCTAATTTTATAGGTAGGTGAATTAATAAAATTTAATAGGAAAATTGGGTTAATGAATTTTTGGTAAACAATAAAGTAAAGGGATAGAAGGATTAGATACATTCAAACTAGACAACTAAACATTAAAAAAGTTAAACGTTTCAGTTAAATGCAAAATATGAATAGTACTAGTAACAAATTTAGTTAATGGAGATCTTTTTAATTTTTCAAAATCAGTACAATCTAAAAAATTTAAAGTTTTATTAATGTATTCTAATCTATTAAGAATAACTGTACAATTACCTTTATCTGCTTTAGTAATTATTATTTTATTATCAATAATTTTTTGTTTAATAGATTTAATTAAACTTATCTGATTGAAGTTAATGTAATTTTGTTTAAATGAGTTTAAATTGTTAGGAATATTAGAAATGTCAAGATTTGAAGAATCTAAATTAGGTAATGATTGTAAAATAAACTCAACAGAAGCTTTAAAATTATTAAAAGAAGTATCATTTAATGGTAGTGAAGGTGAAAATTTAAGACCTTTGTTCAATAGTTCTATTTCATTTTGTGTAAAATTGACATTAGTTAGATTTAAAGTGTTTTTATGAAATTCAAAAGTTTTATATTTTTATCAAAATGACAACAAAAATTATTTTGTTTAAAAAGAAAAGAATTAAATTTAGATTTAAATTGTGGTTTATGAAATTAATTTAAATTTTGTAACTTATTACTAAGTTTAATATATAAAATGTTACCAAATTGTTCCACCTTACTTCTAACATTATAATCTAGTGAGTCCCAAATTGCAGGATGTACTGTTGAAGAAATATTCGAATGTAGATACCAAAGTTTAAAACGAGTATCATTTATCTTGCTGTACCATTTTTTTATTTCCGATTTGATGTATGTTGTGAAGTAATTATAATAAGCTAACTATTGGGTTTTTGTTTTAATATTAATTTTAATTTTAGTAAATTTTGGTTGTTTATTTAAATTCAGACAATTCTTGAGAAACCAAATGTTCAAATAAAACTTTTTGACTTCGTATGAATATTTTCTGTATAAAATTATCCTCTTGCTTAGACTAGCCATTTTTAAATTGTTAAGTGAATACATTGTTATTGGTTATTTATTAATATTATTTAAATTATCAGTCCACCAATAATAAAAAATTCAATCTTTCAAGATGTATTTTACATATGTAATATTAATAAATAACCAATAACAATGTATCCCCTTAACAATTTGTTTTATATAGTTGTAGAAACTGCATTAGAGTATTCCAAGAGTCCAAATACGACAAAACTGTTCACTGGTCTCTAATGATGGTTTCTGCAATTATATAAACACGTGTTTTTAAAATTTGCGATTGTAATATTTACCATCTAACTAACAGCATCATAGTTTCCTACCTGTTAGTAAATTAACTAAATCACTTAATGTATATAAGGTGTTTCATGTCAAACGTCGTCGATATACAAAAAAAGAAGCCGTAGAAAAAATTAACAAATTGAAACATAATAAAATTGATATATTCATTTCGACTAAAATATTTTCAAGTTTCTGGTACTTCTAATGTAAAAATCTTTATTTTTTAAATAAAAACCTAAATTTTTACAGTAAATTTGTGTTTAACACTAGAAATAACTATGATTTATAATTTACATTCCTATGCTTAAGTCATACAATAAAACTTTTTTGACTTCACTGAACTTTCCGGATGTGTAACTGCATTAGATTGTACACGCATAAAAAAATAAATTACAATTTAAAATCTATAAATGTTGATAAAGACATTTTTGAAGTAACATTTTGTTTGCAACGTATTTGTGTGGTATTTTTAGTTACAAATAAAGGAAAGTTATGCGCAAGACAAAATAACTAATAAGAGACAAGCTTTGAGTAATGTAAGACGACCTCGGTGTCGGATGCAGTGTTACGTCCGGTGTTTAAGTACCTCGGCTAGCTTAATGAAGATTGTAAGCCAATAATTAAAAAAAATAAACAAATAGGTAGATATACTCATTTAAATAATTACAGAAAAAGCCTTAAATTAAAATGATTAACTTATACAAATTAAGAAAATAAAAAATAAAATAAGTTCTAGCATTGTTTTCGGATAAGTTATAGTTGGTGGCCCCGGAATAGTAATTTTAGTATAAATAAAAATCCTACTGTCTAACGACGGTTATCTGTCAATTCTAAAACAAAGTTAGAATATGACGTCAGTTTAATAACATTTAATTTCTGTTTTCTAAGTGTTAATTCCAGGCCAATGGTGCTGTGCTTTGGATTTAAATTTATTAGTAGAAACGGGTACCAGTTGATAACCATGAAACAAACAGGTGAGTACCAACGAATCTTATAATTATAAATATATATGTATATATATATATATATATATATATAAATACAAAACTTTACAGACAGGTGCGGGGTGTTGTAAACAATTTTTAATTACTCGGACGTTGATCGGACCATTAATAAAATTAGGAGCGCCGTTTAAGTAAATAATCAAATGCGCTAATGTCAAATTAAATTGTAAATAAAAATAAATAAATGCGGTAAACTCAAGGAATTTAAACAGGTACTTTTACGGGTGTTTAATAACAATCTAGTGAGTATGTCAGGAGACAGTAGCAAATTTAAACTTTACGGTAGCTGTTTATTTTATAGCTTGTCTAGTTACATAAAGTTTTAGTTTGACGTACAAAAATAAAATGAAATAACTACAGGATTGGGTCAGGATTACCCAACAACGCAAGAACTGGTAGCTCTAAGCAATGGCTTTTATGTAACTATTAGGAAGTCGGAATAACGGTCGTCAACACTTAGACCGTTATGTCATTATTGACAGGAATAAACAGATACACGACTTCAGAAATTCAACACTTACTGAATATAAGGTGCGAAACCGTGATAATGATTCTAATAAATCAACGCTGAATTAATGAAACAGATCCGAGCGAATAATAGCGTAATAGTAATCATCAAACCTCCAGGTCGTTTGAATGAAACAGAAATCACTAATCAAGTTGGGTTTACAGACCAGTAGTGCACGGTTCTCAAAACATATCTCGTGATGAGCGAGTCGGTTTTCCGGAAACAGATTTCAAACAAGAACGGGTTCTAACTGATCTCGTACGGAGACAGGTTCTACCGGGACCAATTTTGGCACATAATTGTTCTCCAAACTCGTGTAGCCGTTTATATACATTCTATAATAGAGATCAACTTGCGCATCGTCTTGGATTTGGTGAGTAAAAATTTACGCGCAATTTTAAGAATTATTTACAAGATAAAAAATGAGAAAATTGAGCAAAACTTTAAACAGCAGAAACGCTAACCGACTAATCTAAAAATGGCGTATGTACATATATTTCGTTTGATAAACCGCTGATTACACTTATAGAAAACAATCAAAACTGTAAAAATACATACAAAAATATGATAAATTAATTATTTCATTAATTAAAAATTTTACATTATTAAAAAAGAAATGTACAGAAAAATTTAGGTTTTTTTGCGAGTTTAATTGAATGAGACTGTCCATTTTTATTAATTGTGCAAGTCGTACACGACACAATTTTAAAATTTTTAAACATTGTGTACAGATAATTTAAGTCTAAAGCTACAGCTTGGTGTGAAAACGATGTTTTTATACAGTTATAAAAATAAAAATTATGTCACGACCCTATGATTAAACTTTCGATATGACAAGACCAAATGCATAGTTTTTAGTTCCTCTTTAACAAGAAATCCCTCACTTCGACTTAACGATATTTCAGTTTGAAGAGTTTTTGAGTTTAAGTAACTCAGTTTTTGCTCAATTATAAACTGAGCTTTGTTAAACACTGTTTTTATGTAGTTGACAATGGCAAAATTGTCTTGCACTTCTATAAATATTCTTGCCGTAACTAGAACCTACATAAAAAATCATTAGTTACTATTTTTAACAATGTAATTATCCCTATGCTCACATAAGGCTTAGACATCTGGTACCACAGACTGCGACATATGCACATTGTCAGAAAACTGACCTTCTAACATTACTTATTTCTTTGTACGATCCTCGGGGCATATCGTACTGTTCGCATTGATTCTTTGTGCGTTGCCGGAAAATATCTCCTTTTGCATCTCCTATTGCAGGAAATATACCGCACCAGTGTGCACGTGCATATGTTTAGGCGAGCAAATTTCGATTGCAGATTTTTCTTTCTTTTCGACCGTCAAGCGTCATCTGAAGATTTTGATCTTGAACGAATGGCAGCAGCACTGGAATATATTCCATAAAGAACGTAACGCTTATTCTTTGATTCCAAATCTCCTAGATTGAATCAAAATGTCTCGTAACCCGGGACGAACGCCCGTCTAAATTCTCACATTGCACGGTGGGTTTCGTTGCCATCGCATTAGCGTTGCAGATGACGACCGCTGTTTGTCATGTGGTGTTTTTAATACTCCGTCCCGTAGGATTCTTGCTTGTCAAAAGTTTGATGATGACTAGAGTACCCTAAGAACCCAAGCCAACTCTTATCCCGATTTCCCTGAGATTATCCTTAGACTAGTGTCCGACGTCAAAGTACTCATTGCATTTACTAGAAGAGACCAGACTAAAACGTAAATCAGAGTATAATTTAGTTTATTTTTGCATGGCATTATGATTTTACTTTACAGTTAGCTACGGCGATGTAATGTAGAGTATTTATTTAGTTATTTAACTGCATGTGGTTTATTTTCAAGTGTTTTATTTAATTATTTTTATTTAACTAGCATTTTTAGTTTTGTTTTAGTCGTAGTTGTTTTGACTTACTGAACTCATCCCCGTCTATTACAACATCGTATTAAAACGTACGAGAAATTATTTTTAAGTCCGCTAACTTTCGCGAGGTTTCGTACATTTCCAGAACGTTCACCGAAAGATATAGAACATTCGCGAACGTTTAGTCAAACTGTATAAATGCGGTACAAACAAATCATAAGGCGGTGATTTTATCAATTCGAAGACGACAGTGTTAAGCAGGTTATTCAAATTTAAATAAATAAGTAATTAACGCGTGTGTTCGAGATAAATATACGGAGTATAACCTTGTACGTCACATTAAAGTAAATTATAAGTGTTAAACTAAAGTCATCCGCGGACTTTATTTTTGTGTGATATTTCTATATATAAACTAGTGTAAGTGTTTTTATTAAACATTTTTAGACTTAATTAGTTCAATTAGTTATAAACGTGAATATATTTTGAAGTCTTAATTCCATATTGATAGTGTTTTTTCGCTCAAAATGGGGTGAAATTAAACAAATCCGTTAGTAATAACTCAATAACTCAATTACTCAAAACCATTCTCCATACAAAAATGTTTAATAATTGACGGTTGTTAAATTAGATAAAATTAAGAAGTAAAGCTACATGTTTTGGTCAACAATGCCATCATCAGGCTACTAAAATGTAAGCATGTATACTAAGCGTAACATAACATAAAGATATACTTACGTTAGGATTATATTAGTTAAACGTTAGTAAAATTGACAATAATTAAACAATGATATTATGAATTACATTAGTGAAATTTGAAAGAGGAAACCAAGCTAAAATATAAGATCAAACGACTTAAACAGAGTCCTAGGAATACTTACGGGAAAACATCTCAGTGACAAAACTTAAATCTTATTAAAATTTATGTGAAGTAACATGCCGGAACCAGCCAAGGTGTGGAGCAACAAATAATAAATTAATAAATAATTTTTACGTTTAAAGATCGATCGCTACAACAAGAAGTTGTGAAAAAAGAAGGCCACTAAAGCCACCGTACTTACCATTAAATTGATAAAATTAAATTCAAGAATTAATTAATTAAAACATTGGAATAGTGAAAGTCAAACGGACCATGCTGAAAAAGTAAAAGTTATGAGCGACCTCCAGAAGGTTCAAAGGATACTTACAAGAAAAACAACACCGCGACAAAGCTTAATACTAAATAAAGTATAATAACATGCAGGAACCAACCAAGGTGTGGAGCAGACAATAAATAATTAAAAATTAAATTTGAAAGATAAGTTAAATTAACAAATGGCCACCATGCATAGCAACAAGTGTCCGATGAACGAATAGCAACGCCAAACGTCGAAAGTGGGAAACCCAAAGAACGTGTAGGGATTTGTAATGACGGTAAGGAAATGCGGATTAGATACGAGGGAGCTTTGAAAAGGAGAATCACTGGAGTACCAGAACGTTTTTATTAATATTAATAATTTCATTAAGAGATAAATCCGGTTGACGGTTATAATTAAGGATAGTTTCTTTCGTTTCCAGTAGGTCAAGTTGTTTTCCTTTTTCACATATATGGAGGATTTCAAAATGGGTTTTAGGATCGAAGAAGTGACCAGACTCTAAAATATGAGCGGCAAAGAAGAATGGGAAGTAGTATTATTTTTTTTATGCAGTTGAAATGTTCGGCAAAACAAATTGTAAACTTTCTCCCAGTCTGCCTTATGTAGAACGCGGGACAAGTACCGCATTGTAACTTGTAAACACCCAATTTATCAAGGGTATCGATATTATCTTTGGTGTGAACTAGATGGCTTTTTAAATTGTGCTTGGAGGAGAAAGAGATGTTGGTATTATGATTTTTAAAAAACTTTTTAAAGAAAAATGAAGAGGGGCCTATAAAGGGTAAGGAAAAATATTTCTGTAAAGCAGCATCTGAGCTAGGGACCAAAGTGGTACTATTTTTTCTGTTAAAGTTCTGAAGAAATTAGTTGTAAAGTTTATATATCAAATGAGTGGGATAGCCGTTAAGTTCAGCTAATTTTAAAATAACAGAAAGTTCAGAATTGAAGTTTGAGGCACTCAAAGGTAACGAAAAAAGTATATTGAAAAAGAAACGGAAGGAAGCTAATTTGTGGGATAGGGGGTGGAAGGAACTGTAAGAGATGACATAGTCAGTGGTAGTCGGTTTTCTATAGATGACCATCTCGAGGGAGTGGTCCAATCTCTGAATAGTAAGATCTAAAAAATTGAGAGCCTTATCAGTTTCAATTTCCAACGTAAACATGATGCAAGGGTGTAAATTATTGAGGATATTAAAGCAATCTGTAAGGTCTTGATGGGAGCCTTTAAATATAACAAATATGTCGTCCACATAACGTTTATAGTAAAGAAACTTATCAGTGATATGTGAATTATTAAAAAGATTATGTTCAAGTGATGTGAGGAACAACTCAGCGAGGAGAGGAGAAAAGTTACTAAGCCAGTAAGTTGGCGATAAGTAATATCATTGAGTTTAAAGAAATTTTGACTGTAACAAATTTCCAAATACTTGCTAAGGAAGAAACATAAGTTGTCGGGCAAGCTAGAAGAAAGTAAATGAGCATTTAAGATATCAAGGCAATCCCTGAAGGGGACGCTTGAGAATAAGTTTACAATGTCAAAGGAAACAAGCATGTAGTGATGATTGATCTGTAATTGGGAGAGTTCAAAAGCTAAATCTTTAGAGTTTGAGATGGAACAAACGAATTGAAATTTCAGGACGTTTCTCAAAGTGTGGTTAAGCCATTCTGACAATTTAGACACCGGGGTGTTGGTGAAAGAGACAATGGGCCTCATAAGAACGTTATTTTTATGGATTTTAGGAAGGGCGTAAAGGCGAGGGAATAAGGGATTCATTAAAATTAATCTATAGTAGTTATAATCGAATTGACTAATGAGCAGCTCTCTGTTGGAAATGATGAAATCTTTAACGTTTTTGGTGAATTGATTGAAATTAATATTAACAATTTTAAACTCTATGGGGTCAAGAACTTTGCTGATATAATCAGATTTGTCTAAGACAACCACAGCATTGTCTTTATCTGCCTTTGTGCAAATGAGATCTTTTTTCCGGAATTTGGAGGCCAATTGTTTTAGTAATGTAGTATTGAATTATCCTGTTTGGATTTTATTAACGTTGATTTTATTGATTTTATCCCCACACAAAGCTCTAAGGTTTTGAAGTTGAGGGATATTAAGGTTTTTTTGGAGAACAACTTCCAAATCTAATTTAAACTCATCCAACAGAGCCTTATCTAAACTATGAGGGTTATGTTTAAGCCCCAAACTTAGCAAATCTGTCTCATTCGCATTTAATTTAGTTTTACTAAGGTTGATGACCCGTTTATGGAAGTTGAAAGCTTTGGTGCTATCTGAGCTTAAATGAAATTGGTGATACTCTTCATAGTTGTTAAAACTGGTCGAATTATTGTAATGGCTATTATATATGAGTTTATCAATTTTGCTCTTAAGTCTATTAAACAAATTGATACCAAAAATTTCAACTTTATCTTTCACATATGACATAAAACAATTTGTTTGTATTTGTTATATTTAAAAGCTCCCATCAGGACCTTACAGATTGCTTTAATATCCTTAATAATTTACACCCATCAAGTTTACGTTGGAAATTGAAACTGATAAGGCTCTCAATTTTTTAGATCCTACTATTCAGAGATTGGACCACTCCCTCGAGATTGCCATCTATAGAAAACCGTCCACCACTGACCATGTCATCCTTTACAGTTCCTTCCACTTCCTATCCCACAAATTAGCTTCCTTCCGTTTTTTTTTCAATAGACTTTTTTCGTTACCTTTGAGTACCTCCAACTTCAATTCTGAACTTTCTGTTATTTTAAAATTAACTGAATTTAACGGCTATCCCACTCATTTGATATATAAACTTTACAACCAATTTCTTCAGAACTTTAACAGAAAAAATAGTACCACTTTGGTTCCTATCTCAGATGCTGCTTTACAGACATATTTTTCCTTACCTTTTATAGGCCCCCCTTCATTTTTCTTTAAAAAGCTTTTCAAAAATCATAATATCAACATCTCTTTCTCCTCCAAGCACAATTTAAAAAGCCACCTAGTTCACACCAAAGATAATATCGATACCCTTGATAAATCGGGTGTTTACAAGTTACAATGCGGTACTTGTCCCGCGTTCTACATAGGCCAGACTGGGAAAAAGTTTACAACTCGTTTTGCCGAACATTTCAATTGCATAAAGAAAAATAATACTACTTCCCATTCTTATTTTGCCGCTCATATATTAGAGTCTGGTCACTTCTTCGATCCTAAAACCCATTTTGAAATCCTCCATATATGTGGAAAAGGAAAAAAACTTGACCTACTGGAAACGAAAGAAATTATCCTTAATTATAACCGTCAACCGAATTTATCTCTCAATGAAATTATTAATATTAATAAAAACGTTCTGGTACTCCAGTGATTCTCATTTTCAAAGCTCCCTTGTATCTAATCCGTATTTCTTTACCGTCATTACAGATCCCTACACCTTCTTTGGGTTTCCCTCTTTCGACGTTTGGCGTTGCTATTCGTTCATCGGACACTTGTTGCTATGCATGGTGGCCATTTGTTAATTTAACTTATCTTTCAAATTTAATTTTTAATTATTTATTGTCTGCTCCACACCTTGGTTGGTTCCGGCATGTTATTTTACTTTAATTATTATTAAGCTTTGTCGCGGTGTTGTTTTTCCTGTAATTATCCGTTAAACCTTTTGGAGGTCGCTCATAACTTTTACTTTTTCAGCATGGTCCGTTTGACTTTCACTATTCCAATGTTTTAATTAATTAATTCTTGAATTTAATTTTATCAATTTAATGGTAAGTACGGAGGCTTTATTGGCTCCCTTTTTTCACAACTTCCTGTTGTAGCGATGGATCTTTTAACGTAAAAATTATTTATTAATTTATTATTTGCTGCTCCACATCTTGGCTGGTTCCGGCATGTTACTTCACATAAATTTTAATTAGATTTAAGTTTTGTCACTGAGATGTTTTTCCGTAAGTATTCCTAGGACTCTGTTTAAGTCGTTTGACCTTATATTTTAGCTTGGTTTCCTCTTTCAAATTTCACTAATGTAATTCATTATATTATTGTTTAATTATTGTCAATTTCACTAACGTTTAACTAATATAATCTTAACGTAAGTATATCTTTATGTTATGTTACGCTTAGTATACCTGCTTACATTTTAGTAGCCTGATGATGGCATTGTTTGCCGAAACATGTAGCTTTACGTCTTAATTTTATCTAATTTAACAACCGTCAATTATTAAACATTTTTCTGTGGGGAATGGTTTCGAGTTATTGAGTTATTACTAACGGATTTGCGAATAAATTAGTTTTTAATAAACGTTACAGTATCCTTTTCCTGTCTACTTGGTTTTTAGTCTGACATGCGAAGATAATCCGCAATGTAGGCGCCTTGTTGAACATTGTGCTCACATAGCACGAATCTGATACACAGCTCATTCGACTCGTCTAACTAGGCAATCCTTTCTTCTCGTAACAAATCCTAGATCGTTCTATCCTATATGTGGCGAACTTGAATCACGCAAGTTTGGGTGGTTTGGTGGTTACACATCCTCCTCCGCCTCCTTCTCTTTTTATTTCTTCTCTTCCTTTTTCTCTTTATCCATAGCTCTTAATGAAAAGAACACTCAAAAACCACAATAACAATAGTAGTTTATTCAACGAGTTCTTGTGTAAATTGGACGCTTTTTTTCCAAAAAGACATTCTCGATGGAAAAAACGTCCAATTTAGACAGGAACGAGTTGAATACAACATTTATTGCTCAAAAAGAGACTAGGAGACCTCTAAAGTTTCAAAATTTCTCAAAAATAATTTAACAAGTGCGCAAAAACTGTCAAAGACGGTTTACAATAGCAAAAAATTAAAATTTATAACATTCAAGAACAAAAAAATATTATTTTTGTAGTAAAAAAATTTTCAAAATTATATACCAAGCATACCGCTGGATTCTTTATTACATTTCCTAAAAATGACGAATTACCCGTAGAGTTGTGCCATTTAAAAAACATTAAGGATAGTTGCTAAGAGCCAAGAAGTTGATTTCACAAATGTCGTTTAAATTCCAAAAATCGTCCTTTTAATATGAATTGGCCTGTTTTTGCTTTTTTTTTTAATTTTGCAGTCGTTTAAAAATTAAAACAATTGAAAATTTTGAAAACTCATCTTCTATGCGTATGTATATGTATGAAAAAATGAAAATTTTAGAAAAGAAAACGTTTTGTAACTTTGTTTAAAAAACAAATTTGTTTATAGTTCATTGAGTTAATTCTCCTTAATACAGTTTACGTTTTGGTCTTATTATTTCACATTTATATTCCAAACTATTTTGAAGTACGCAGGTGTAAAACTATATTCTTATATTTTTTTATTATTTTATTGGTGGATAATAAGTAACTTCAGAATTGCATAAATTTAGATAAATAATAACTTTTAATCTGCACAGCTTCTATTATTTAGGATTAATCTATCTTACAAAAAATAATTTTTTGTAAAGTAGTTTTTTTAACTTCAACTTAAATTTAGGTAATTGTTAAATCAATTTTTACATTATTAATTCGCATAACTATGAACAAATCCTTTTGTCGTATATCTACAAAATTTAATGCATATTTTTAAAATTGTGTTACAAATATTTGTGCTATTTTTATAACCTATCTGAAAATTATTTTATAAATTTGATTTTACGAATTTTTAAAAACATTTTATGACCGGCATAAAAATTTAATGTTATCACATAAATGAAAAAACATTGAAATCTAAGCGTTATTATTCTCTTAATAAGCAAACCGCATGCAGTTGTCATAATAAAAACATAAAATTTTTACAGTTTTTTAACAAATGGTAAAATACAATTTTAAAGAAAAATTATATTCATGTTTTAAATTTTTGATGACGGTATACGATATTTCGTAAAGCCAAAACTAGTTGTTATTGATATTGAATCCCAAAGAAATTTATATTATAGAGATGTTGGTGTTTATTTTAAAAGTTTGCACTGTAAACTTAATTGTGCTTGCACTGCTTTTGTTACGACACTAAATCGTAACGAATTAATTTTTTTACTTACATTTTAAATAAATTTATTTTCAAATTTTGTATCAATAAATTTGATAACAATTAAAAAATATTGTTATTTAAAGTATATAAGTATTTATAAACTATATTTGTTGTGTACGTACACAAGTTTCGTAAACAAGTTTAGACAATTAAATTTTAAATGAAAAAAATCTGAAATAAAAAAAAGTCAAAACAAAATTTTTCTGAAGAAATCGTTATTGAGTTAAATAGCTACAATACGATTGTAGCTTTTTGGTAAATAATGCTTCATATATATCTACATAAATTTACGTAATTATAATAAGAGTTTTTTTTATAAATATTTCTAAGACCTATGATTTATTTTCATTTAACATAAATTAAATTACTATACCGTAATATATAACTATGTAGATGAAGTACTTTAATCGACACGTGTGCCCTAAAAACACGATTACTGTTATCAAGTTGTCTAAAAAGTAGCAGTTAACATTAGTTTAACAAAATAAATAAGTGGTATATATAACGTTCTGAATTAAATTAATAGTCTGCATAAATTGTAACTATTTGTTATGTACTACCAATTATTATTAGTAGCTTTTTCTTATTAATGATTTCTCTTTTAGTATCTAAATGTTCGGATTATGATAAAGCAAAAGCTAAAATTTATAGTTCTATTTAAATGAAATACATTTCAAATTTACCTTAAACGTTGTTTTTTATTAAAGTAAATAAACTTAGATAAAAGTTTTCTGTCGACTAGATTTGTTTTTTCTGTAGCTTGTTTCAAAACTTCATTCGTTCTTTTGTTGCCTAAAAATAAAAATAGAATATTCTATAACGAATAAAAATTGTCATGGCTAACAAGTATGAAAGTTTGTAGTCGCAGTAAAGGCGATGCTGCAATTTATACAAGTTGGCAATGCACATTTCTTACGAATTATACATTTTTTCTACGAGTATATATTTAACTTTTCAACAAAGTAAAATTTTTTATAAGGACAAATAACGCAAAAATAAATAGCTTTAATTTAAAAATTTGTGTTGATAATACCTAAATACCTAAAATAACAATTAAAAAATATTATGTTTTTTTCTAATACATTAATTTTAAGTAAAACTGAATGAGTTGGATAAGTTTGAAATATATAAATTTTTTACATAACCCATTCCCTTCCATCAAACACCGTTTTATATCTCTATTTTATCGGGCTGCAGAATATTCCATCTTTTTTGACCATCGTATGTCTTCCTGTATTTGCTGCGTTAACAAGTTTAATTTTTTTTGTTTAGGAGGAGTAAATAAAGCTGCTTTAATTAATTTTTGTGGATGTAGATGTTCGTAAAGTCAAAGAATAAATTAAATCTTTCGGGTCAAGAACATCAGCAGCGATTCTTAATAATTTATAACACAAAAGCAAATAAATCATGAAAATGTTAATAATTAAAATTCTTAAGAATAACCAAAAACATAATCATCCATCAAACACCGCAATAAAAAATTTGCTAACACTAGCTTTACTGCAAGTTGAAACAATACTCATTCAGATACATTTTTTCTACGAATTTGTTCAGAAACTTTGTTAGAATTGTTTGTATGTTCACACAAGTAAATAAAACATTAAAATGATGAATATACAAATCGTTTAATAAATCAATCCAGTATAATTTTACGCCACACAATGCATTATCTACAATTGCTTAATTGTTTCAAAACGTAAAAAAAGTAGACTATTAATTTGCCAAATTCATTTTACAGCAACATAATTACTGCTTAACTCATAAATCTATCACATGCATAACAGCTAAAAATTTTTTCTCAACTTTTTATGGAATTAACAATTCAAACAGAGAAAATGAATATTAATTATGTAACATGGCTTTTATTAATGGATGTTGGGTAGTGAATTATATTTGGCATACATGAGTCGACCTCTAAATTCTAACACAAATTTGTAAACACCATACATTAAAAATTTAAATTACTGACAAAATTTTTTTACACATTTGCGATCAATAAATAAATTTAAATTTAAGTAATAAATTGCTAAAGCTAATACCGGCAACGACAAATTCCAAAGAATTTCTCTATTTGTCTTACTAATAATCAAGAGCAATTGTGTTACGCACAGTTTCATTTACATATTTTTCATATAAATTCTTAAATGAAATTAAACAAATGTTGGTAAAATAATGCCTTTGTTTTTCTATCCGTTCTAGTTTGTTTGTCTTATACCACAAGATGTTGTTTATTATACAATTTGTTAATTATTGTGTAATTAATTTGCTTTTTAGTTACGAAGTTAAGACAGTATTAAAATAATTTCTTACAATTGAATTAAATTAATTTAAACGGTTAATCTTAAATCCATAATTTTTCTATTTTTATATAAATACGAAAAAGTTCACAGAATAGCAACTGTGTACGTATGTTTAAAAAAACTATAAACATAAATTGCAATTAACAAAATTTTTAGACCGAAAATTGCAAAGCGTAAAATAGACTCTTGTAAGTATAATAAACAACAAGTATGCGTTAATGTAATTATGAATAATATAATTAAAAACAACAGAAGAAAAGTACTCTAAAAATTGTTTTTTTTTAAATAACAATCATGTTGAGAAAAGCAGTAACAATATAATATACAAAATGATAAAGTATAAGACAATATAAGAAGATAATAATTAACTATAAAACAATTTAAGTCCGTATAATCTATACGCTCGATTAAAGGAAAACCTCTTTGCCGTTTGTCACAAATATTACTGAAAAGACTTCTTAAATTAGAATAAATATCATTTCAGGTTGTTAGTTTTTTTTTTCAATTATTGATGAAAGAGTAAAATGTTATTGGGACTCTGCCATTTTAAATTAGAAAATGTAAGGCAACTAATACGCGAATATATAATTAGTTGCATAAACTGTAGTTGAAAAAATGTTATTTTATAATTTATGAACAATCTTAATCACTGTATGAATATCTTGTTTCAGTTTAAGCAATACTCACAATTATGATAATTAACACTAGTGCGGCTGTAACGTGCATATATGTATTTTGATTAAATACTTCTGATTTAATTTAACATTTTTGAATTCACTGCGTGTGCAATTGATGATGCACATTACTCATGCGTGATTAGTAGTCATTGTTTTAAGTTATTATCTTCCGCTGCACATTCGATAGAACTTCTGCAAACAATTGCAGAAAATGTCCACATGTTAAATCTGAAATTATGGGTACTAATTTTGTCGTTATGCGTTCGATGTTAATACGGTGAAAATTTGTTTTTGCTTCTAGAATTATAACTTTTACCGGTCGCTATATTCACGTCGCCTTCAAAGTCTATCACCAAGCGCATCGAATTAAATCAAGGTATTTATCATTTACCGTTAATTGTATGTCTGATCAAAAAACTTTAAGAAACCATTTTATGTTGTAGTATAGTTTTTCATTTTTTTATGTAAGTCAAATAATTAATCGTTTTATTATGATAACTTTAAAACGCATTAGGTTTAATTTAAGTAGGAACGAAAATTATATAAGCTTATATAGTTGTAGCAAACCGAGTAAACATCTTTATGTTACGTTTTGTAGGCAATTTTACTATAACATTTTTTAGCACATAACATGTAATCGAAGTTGCCAACATTTTGCCCACTTTTGTAAGGAGCTTCATCAGGGCGTGAAAAAATCGAAAACTTAAAAAGGTAAACGATAATCTAACAAAAAGCTTTAGCATTTTTACTTTACACTTATAAGGTCACAAATCAAATAGGGAAACCTTTTTGTAAGAATGGTATTAAACCCATATTCAATTCAACAAATAACATATCTCAAATTCTTTCTTTTCCCAAAGACAAATTTTCTACACTTTCATCTCAAGATGTATACCAAATTCCATGTTTATGTGGTTTGGTTTATATTGATGAAACTAATCGTTTCGTCATCATACATATTTTAGAACATAATTGTTGTATAAAAAAAAGACATATCTGTAAGTCTGCCGTTGCTAAACATTATTTTGCCACAGGGTACAAAATCGATTTTGATGATGTCTCGGTTATTACAGAAACTCAATTCGTCTTTAATAAGAAACTCCGAAAAATCATAAATGCCAATAAACACCTCAATAAGTATAATCGTGATAACGGTTTTAAAGTATCTCCTCTTTGGTTCCCGGTTGTTACTAGTTTATCGAAGACACGCCTCTTTTCAAACGCAACCCAATCAGAGTTGAGCTTCTCCCACTAGAACAATACTTCTTCTTAAGCTACTTCTATAGAGTTTAGAATCTGGCTTTGTTACCAAGTTAAATACCAAACTCTGTAGTGATTTTTATTAAATTATCGGTTACTTCTATATCTTTTTAATTTCTTTTACGCTGTGATAAAGCGTCTTACAAAAGTGGACGAAACGTTGGCAACCTCGGTTACAACATCAACACGGTCCGGAAGACGTTCTAATATTAGCATAATTTCAACAATATAATTTGTCATTGTCAGTCAAACTAAAAGCCAATAAATTAACAAGAATGATTAAAAATTTTAAAAGTTTACAAGTTAACATTATGAAAAGTTAATGACAAAGGTCAAAAATTGAATGATTTAAATTAAAACTGACATTAAATGCAAAAAAGCAAATCAAAATATTTAAGATGATTAAAAAAATAGGTTGTTACAAAAATAAAGAAATTTAACATTAAGTTCAGGAGAAAAAGAATGGCCAGTAGATAAAATATGATTAGCAAAAGAAGATTATAATCGGATTGCCAGCAAAATCAAAAATTATATAATTACATAGTCAACGATGAAGAACATAAACATAAAACTCAGGTATAACAATCTTTAATTTAAATCAACGGCTTTTGTTTTAGTTTTAACAGATAGCTTTGATTCTTTGGATTAATTTTTTTAAGTTTTTTTATCTAAATGTTCAACTGACATATTTAGCTCAAAAAATGTTTATGTAAAATGTGCATTAAAAAAAAATTAAACCAATAACTCTTGAGGTTTTCTAAATAAGTTTAGTTCATTTTCTAGTACGTTTGAACACGATAAGATAAGCTTACTATGTTCTTAAAGCGAAAAATCATAATTGGCCATAATGAACCTGTAATGATGACGAAATCATCGTAATTTTATAAAGAGGACGATCAAAGCTTAAATAGATAGACGATGGTTTCCTGGTGAGTAGTCTAATTCTTGCGACGTTTTTTAAAATGTTATTTGATTTTGCCGAAAATATAGTTATGTTGGATACACAATGTTACAACAGCAAGCTTCTTCTTTAATTTTGTTTTATTTATTAGTAAAGAGATTTTTTCCGTACAGTAGTCAAAATTTTTAAGTGTTTTTTAAATAAATTAAAACAAACGTTTTATTAAAAATTGAACTTTGATTTAATTTTATCTAAGTAAGATGACTTACAATGTTAATATTTTTTTGAATATTGTTTGTGTTATGGTGATTAGAGGAGATCTTCAATCTCCATCTTGGCAAGAATAAACGTATAGGGAATTTTATTCCAAACGTTGTATTAGTAAGAAATTAACACTTGTTTGAAAATTTTGTGGATTCGCAACATTTTTAAATGGATTTTTTACTGCAACTTTTTTTTACTTATCACATGTGTACAGGCAATGACTTGAATCATATAACCTTGTAGTGTTTTTTTTACAGTTCGTTGTCTCATTATCGTAAGAATTTTTTTAAAAATGCAGCATCAGAAAAATGATCACAAAACTGGTGTTTTTTGAAATTTTGGAATTTGTTTTTGTAAATTCATAGAGAAAAGTCAGAAGTACTTAAATAGTCTAAAAGATTTTTTTAATTTGCCATTGCCAATTTGATCCCTTTCAACTGTTTCTAATGGAATTTTTAATTCTCTATCGGTTTGCACTAGTACTTTTTTCTCCTAACATCTACAGTTATAGAGATATTTATAAATTTTCGATTAAATCCCAAACAGTACTGTTTTAATCAAGCAGGTTTATTTTAGAAGGCTTTGCTTTTATTAAAACAAAAACATAAAGACGGGAAGATCATTAAAAATCAACAAAAAAATTAATTTAACAAGTGTTCAAAACTTTGAACATTATGCACGTCTCAAGTCTTTGTCATAAAGATTCATGTGCATTTTGTAACATCTCGTGTGTGACGATAGAAAATGCGGTTTTTATTCTTTTTTTATTACCTTTTTTGTACTAGGATCTTCTTAAAATACCTAATCTTTTACAAACCCCCATAAAAAGAAATCCATGACAGTAAGATCTGTGTGTTGTGTAAACTCGCAAACTGTGGAATTCATGGGAAATCTTATGGCAAGAATGTGTTCAGACCATAGTGAATGTTGTGCTATTACTAAAATGATCAGCTGTGTAATGTGTAATGTTAAGCTGTAGGAACGTCATTATATTCAGCAAGAATTGTATTCTTTTTTTTGGGATGGTAGTAATATTGGCATTGTGTAACCACGCAGCGTGATTCGTAGTCGTGGGGTTTGCATCTTCAATTTATTAGTGTTTTTTAATTCCGGGGTTTTTAACTGGCCGTTGCGTATACACTGAGCTGATCTTCTGGGTACATCTACTATAACCATGAAGACCTCGCAAGTATTTCTTGTCTAAAACGTACAATTTGGGCGTAATAAAGTGTCTGTCACTCTTTTGGTCGTCTCATAGGAGTTTTTAAAAACAGTAGCCAACGCAATGGTTGGCGATCTCTGCCTATAGTGACCGAACTTTTTTTGATATATCCACGGAACTTTCCCACAGCTCAAACCACCGCTAAGAACTCACGTTCACTGGCATTGTAATTTCTTTCTGCTAGAGACAACAGGCGGCGGGTGTATTTAATCCGATATTTTTTGCTTTTTGACAACTCCTAGCTAGCGCCCGTGCAAATGACAAAGGGTAAGCCAGGGTCAGCTTAGCCGAGTAAGATTACTGTAGTAAGTTTTTCCTTAAATTCTAGAAAAGTTGTTTTTTGGCTAGAACACCATTTTCACTCAGTATTCTTCTTTAGAAGTCTTGAAATTGGTTGAGACAAAACAGCATAGTTTCGGATAAACTGTCTGTACCTCAAGCCAGGTTTAAAAGAAAGTGGCTATTTTTTGGTCACCGGTGAATTGGCAAATTGGCGAAATTTTGACATAACGTAAACAATGGAGAAGTTAATTTGACCAATAATCGTGCAGTAGTTACAAAATCACTGGTAACTGGTTTTGTATTTTTATTAGTTGCTGATATTTTAGTAATTAACAAGTAACGGCGACAAAGTCACCGGTAACGATGTTTTGCTCATCATTAGTCTAGATACACGAGAACCATCACTCCCGTAAGACCGGATCTATTTTCTATTATATTTTGATTCGGCTCTTTGCTAGTTCTCCCTGGAGTAGCTGGTGATGTGATGGCAAAAATCGAAACGGAGATCGGCGGGTGAGATCTTGCTACAATGCAATATTTTGCATACGGCGTTAGTTCTCTTTCCAGTGTAAAAATCTTGGGGTGTTGAGTTAGTAACGCATGTAGTTTGCCGTAGCTCTTGGAGCTGAGATCTAGGATTTTTTCTCCTTGCGGTTCTAGTGTATAAGGGTCTATAATGGCAATAGAGATCATCATAGGCTTTATTTCCAAAGATGTGGAATTTTATATAGTTCCGGTACAGCACCTACAAAACTTGCCTTAATTTTTTGTGGGTCGGCGTGTGATTTTTGAGACCTGGATATCACAAATGTCGGCTGACGTAGAGGTCTTTTATGTCTAAATAGTTGTTTGATGCGATATAGTTTGCGACGTGGGTCTGTTTGAGAAACAGAGCTTAGTTTGCGGTGGTTAGGAACTATTGCTGGTTCTGGATGGAAATGAAACCTTTACTGCAGTTGGTTAAGGAAGCACAGTCTTTGTTTGGTGTATTTAACACCATTTCTATTTTGGTTCTATTTTGAGAAGCGGGAATTATGGTAAAGTCGGTGCAAATGATTCGGCCGTTTAAGCGAATGATTGCAGTAGTACACAGCATCGTCTGAAGTCTTTTTTTACCGTCCGCAAGAATTACTGTTACTTCTTCTTCTTTAAGCTGATGTTGTCGACTGCAGAAGTGGTCGTATAGCACTCTTCCGGCAATCTTTTGTTTGGCTGCTGTGTATAAATAGGCTCTTCCTGTGTTACCATTAATCTCTACGGTGACGAGGGGTCTTAAAACTGAGGTGTTGAGATTTTTAGTGTGTGTCCCAACGAGCAATAAGTCCACGTGCTTATTTTGGCAAATGCGTTTTAGACATTTACTTCGTATTACTTTGGGTTTTCCACAACCGTAGCATTCTGGTTTAAACTATGGTTAGCTTTCTTGTGGAGTATCAGATTCTTTTAAGAGTTCGGCTTTTGCGGACTTTTCTTTACGACACTCTTTTTTTGTTTGGCCGTTAATTATACAGTGATTCAATTTTGAAACAGTTGTTTCTGGTGGAGTGGTTGCACCTGGGTCTTTCATCTTCCTTACTTCTTTAATGAATGAAACTAAGAACGTAAATGCCGACCGTGGGAATGCCCGTTTGTTTATGGTCGATTGTCGATTTTTTCTTATTGTAACGAATTTTATTATTAAAACTATCTTATTTAAACTACTAAAAATCATTTTACTAATCTAATAATATTTGATGAAAACACTTAGACTAATTTACATCACTTACACGCAGATAAGATAAAGTCCGCGGATAGCTTCACACACTTGTTTACACTAAAGTCACGTACGAGATTATTTTCTGTATGTTTATCTACACACACGCGCTAACGACTTATTTATTTAGACTTGAATAACCTTCTCAACACTGCTGTCTTTGCTTTACGGCAATAACTGACCTACGATTTTTTTGTTCAGTATTTATACATTGTGACAAAACGTTCCCGTATGTTCTGCATTATTCGGTGAACGTTCTAGAAAACCTCGCGAAGGCTCTCGAAGTTGCGAATAACTTCTCAAACGTTTTATTATTATTATGAAATTCTACATGCCCTACTTTATCCATAAAAAACGTATCGTTATGCTTATGACTAAAAAATAAATGCAACTTAAATCAAGTTGCTTTGGCAATGAAACAAATCAAGCTAACTATGTGCTTCAAGCTGCATTAAGTGTACGTTTTGTAGCTTATAATCAAATAATGACATTCACTACCAAAGAAAAAATTGACTTCTTAGAAGCTTATTTATAGGGTAGAATAAATGCAGATTGTCTTTTTCGGTTTTGAAAAATTAACGACTATCTTATTTGTTGCATTGAAAAGACTCTGCGAAGAGAAACTTTTCAAAATCATACAAACACTGAAGACTCTCAGGCTCAAACGCTTGTTACATGCCAAAATTAACACAAAGTCACTGCCTGCAATGAAGTAACATAAACGGGGGGTTGTGCCACTAGCTCAAGGGAGAAGGGTGGGTTTTATTTAAAATTCCGTGAAAAATTGGAAACGCGATCGTCGTAAAAATGGAACTAGAACGGTAAAATAGTCAAATAATCGGTAAGGGCGCCAATCAAGGATTTCTATAAGGGGAAGCTTTCAAACCCTTGATTACCTGAAAGCTCATCCGGTTGGTCATAACCACAGAACTTACCTTGGGTTATAACAATTCTGAAAAACACTTAAACAAAAATTTACGTATGCGGCGGCTAAATGAATAAAAGCTCTTTACATTTAACAATTTAAACTTTTATTGATTGAATATTTAAAACCAAGACAAAATAAAATAACAAGTACTAAATGATATCAAATAAATTTGAATAAAAGAAAGGAAATAATCTTAAGCAAACAAAAATGAATAATTTACACACAAAACATTACATTAAAATTTATAAAAAGAAATGCTACTACAATAGCGTTAATTCGACGTCCAATATAATTAAATCTCAAGATCTTGACCGCATATTTATAACAAACAAATAAAATAACACACACAAAAAAAAAACAATACAGTTTATAACATATATATGTCCGAACTTTAATTCGAACTAAACAAAATATAGTTTATAAGTCGTTACATTATCATATATTCGAAATACGAATCACTTCTCAACGCACAAAACAAAGTTAATTGATTTTAATTTTTGCGCAAACACTATACGTGTTCATTGAAATAATTAAATTCAACGTTAGTCGTAATTTCAATTGACTCAAAATTGAAAGCTTTTACTGCATTTTTAATCGCGGGACACTGCACGATCAAACAACAAAATCGATAAATACCTTAATTCATAATTGGTGACACCGGCTGAACTTTGGTTCCCAGTGGATTTGAAAGCTTACACCTTGGATGGACTTTAGCTGCTTCCCAAACAATAGAACCACGACGGAAGATATATCTCACAATTTAATTTTATAACCGCCAAAGGCGAATTTCGGATTTAATCATATACCACCACAACATTAAACCCCACAAACGTAACAGTTTATGTTTCAGAAATCACGAATTTTACACAAGCCGTACTATACGAAATTTGAAGAAAAGTAACATGTTTCTCCAACACCTTAATTTTCACGATTTCTGACAAACTTCCGCGGTTCTACATAACGTCAGAGGGTAAATTACCCTACTCTCTCTACATCTTACGGTAATCGGTATTTGTCGTCACGACCCACGATCGAATAATGCCAAAAAAATCTAAATCTTTCAACTCTTCCTATCCCCTACTTAGCTAATTTGCATGTGCGCAGTCAATTCGTGGTAAAAGAAAAAAACATTGAACAAACGAGAAAAACAAAGATGAAAATTATAAATAGTCGCATGCGTTTTTGCACGTAGACTTTGGTTCACACAAGAACGCTGAGACTTGCATTACTGCAGCTGGCTTAATCAAAGTGTAATTACCAAGAAAAATGTATCAACTTACATTCCACAAAGGAAGTCGTAAATTATATTGAATTGGTATTCTACAAAGATAACCAAATAACGTACTAAATCAAAAACAAAACTACGGATCTGTATGCATTTAAAAGAAAATTTCAATAACGATTGAAAACAAATTGAAATATCATTAAACTCAAACCACACAAACAATAAACAAAACGTTCTTGATGCTAATACTAAATTAATAAATCGAAACACAACAAAAAAAAACTTACGGTGACTTTTACAACGAAATTCAAACGCAGGTCACACCTCCCCTACTTAAAGAGGGATTTCTCAAATCACTCTAAAAATAGACAAAGAAAAACAAACGAAAACCCATAACCCAAAAAAAAAACTGTAAACGATAATGTAACTATAAACGCAAAAATAAAACGAAACTAAACCTATGGTTCTCGCGATCTCGCAATCATCGAGAACCCCTTACAAAACTAACGGAACGAAAACTAAACGATAAAAGAAGGGTAGCATATGTTTGGGTTCGACACAGATCACTCGATGCTGCACAATAGAAGAGGGCGCGCTGCGCTTCACGAGATCCGCGCATTGCGTTTTTCCCACAACTACTGCCCTCACCGAGCGATGGCACCTAGCCGCAAACACTACAGAAATAAAAGATAAGGACAGACAAGATAGCAGAAGAAAGAAAAATGGAAATAAAAGAACCGTTGTTTAGTCGCCTCTTACGACAAGTGGTGTCCCCACTGTAGAGAAATATTCTTAGTCCGTCTCTACACGGAACCCAAAAACGAAACTAACTAACCTAAAAAAAAAACGAAAAAGAAACTAAAACAAAAAAAGAACAAAATCAAACGGTAAAACCTACAACTATTTATTCCCAGTCGGGTTTAACTTTAAGTCCTTGGCGTTCCATATGCCTTTTGATGCTCCCGTGTCATCAGACAACTCATAGGTCTGATACGAAACTTTCCGTTTCACGTAGAACGGACCGATAAACTTAGGTGCCAGTTTGGCCGAGAAATATCGAGATGCATCAGAAAGGACATAATTCTTTCGCCACACTGTGTCTCCCACCTCAAAAGGTGCTGGACGACGACGTAAATCGTAATAATGTTTAGCGCGGACATAAGCGGCATTCAAGCGATTCTTAATGTCGACGTAAACTTCTCTAAACGCTGGGCCTCTTTCGACCAAAGGTACGATCAGCAAAAGCTAGATCGTCGATAGTGTCGGAATCGGTAGTTTTTCCATGACGTGATCCGTCGAGACAGATTTCACGTCCAAAATTAGCGAAAAACGGCGTTAAGCCGGTGACTTCATGTACAGCGGTACGAATAGCACATGCTACTTTAGCAAGATACTTATCCCAATGTCGATGGTTGTCTTCGATATACGACGATAGCATTGTCTTCATGACTCGGTTGACTCTTTCAGTTGGATTCGCTTGTGGATGATAATTAGCGTTAAAAATAATTTTAGACTTATATGACGAAACCATTTTCGTAAATTCTGAACTACGAAACTGTGTGCCGTTATCACACAAAAGATATTGAGGAACTCCAAACATTAAAAAGACATCTTCTTCAAGACGTTTAGTAACTGCTGCTGCAGTAGCGGAACGTAACGGGAAAAATAAAACAAATTTCGAAAAATAATCTGCAACCACAAGAATATACGAATAACCACTCTTAGATCGCGGTAACGGTCCAACAAGATCGGTAGAGATCAACTGCCAAGGTTTGTCCACAATAGGATGACGGGTCATAAGGCCAGCAGGACGTTTCTGTTCTGGCTTATGCGTGATACAAACTTTACAACCATTGATGTAACGAATGACGTCAGCCTTCATCTTAGGCCAGTAATAAAGCGGAACTATTCGTTCGAGAGTCTTAAAGATACCAAGGTGTCCAGCGGTAGGCTCATCGTGAAACTTAGACAATATTTCGAGTCGTTTAGACTTAGGCACAACTTCTCTCCAATTGTCCTTCTCAGAACGAAGATCGGGATAGTCTACGGTAACATGCTTAAATAGCTTTCCGTTACTAATTCTCCACTGTGGAAAAGCGTTAGGTTTCGAACGTACACGTTCCATAAGTTTCGATAACCATTTGTCCGAAGACTTAGGTTCGGTAATGTCACAATCGGTAGTAATATTGTCGATACCTGGTACTGAACGAGATAGTGCGTCAGGTACGACATGATCCTTTCCTTTACGATGAATGATCGTAAAATCAAATTGCTGAAGTCTAACAGCCCATCGTGCTAGACGACCGGTAGGTTCCTTTAAATTGTGTAACCAGACTAATGATGCGTGATCGGTAACTACAGTGAAAGTTGTTCCTTCAAGATAAGGGCGTAATTTTTCGATAGACCAAAGGACAGCCAAACATTCCTTTTCGGTAGTTGAATACTTGCGTTCACACTTTGTGAGCGACCTACTATTGTAACAAATAACACGTTCTTCACCGTCGATAAACTGTGTAAGAACTGAACCGAGACCAAAATCAGAAGCGTCAGTTTGAACTGTAAACGGAACATTGAAATCAGGGCAAGACAAAATAGGTGCGGAAACTAAACAATTCTTAATGATCTGAAAGGCTTCATCACAATCACTAGTCCAATTAAAGCTGGAATTCTTCTTTAACAGAGACGTCAATGGAGCGATAATTGTCGAAAAATTTGGTACAAATCGGCGATACCACGAGGCCATGCCTATAATTCTTCTCACTTCAGCGACACCAGTGGGAACTGGAATACGCAAAATTGCATCGACCTTTTCCGGGTCAACCGACAAACCAGTAGAATTTACTATAAAACCAAGATACTTAAGTTCAGGTTTACAAAAATGACATTTGTCTTTACTTAGCATCAAATTAGCCTCTCGAAGGCGACGAAGAACTTCAGTTAACACTTCCATGTGTTTCTCGAAGGAAGGAGCGCAAATAATGACGTCATCTAAATAAACAAAAACGTAAGGCTCTAATTCGGGACCTAAAACTCGATCAATCAACCTCTGCCAAGAAGCTGGTGCGTTAGCTAAACCAAACGGTAAACGCGTGAATTGGAATAACCCACGGTTCGGAACTGTAAAAGCGGTATACTGCTTAGACTCTTCGCTTAAAGGAATCTGCCAATAAGCGGACTTAATATCGAGAGATGAAATGAACTTAGCGTCACGAAGACGATCTAAAATAGACGAAACGTAAGGTAAAGGATAAGCGTCCTTTTCGGTAACCTTGTTGACTTTTCTAAAGTCCACGCAAAAGCGATAAGAGTTGTCCTTCTTCTTCACCAATAAGATCGGGCTCGACCAAGCGCTGTTTGATTTTTCTACAACGCCTAACTTCAACATTTTCTCTAACTCCAGATCGATTTGTTTCTGGATAAACGGCGAAACTCGGTAATACCGTTGCTTAATTGGTTCGGAAGTAGTCTTGATCTGATGTTCGATCAAGTTGGTGCATCCAAAACTTTCATTCGAAGAAGAAAAGTGATTACTAACTAAATTATCTAACTGATTGAGCTGTTCTGAGGAAAGATCGAGACGAGACTGAATAACGGAATCTTTATCCTCCAATTGTGAAATGGTGTCCATATTTTCGAAACGCCACTCACCTTTTCTAAGATCAGGAACGATACCTGCTTGTTTCCAAAAATCAACGCCTAAAATTAAATTATGCGGAACGTCAGGAACAACTAAAACT